>CM077811.1:19515000-19860000 GCA_039764185.1 Tamarix austromongolica
ATTCATATTAATTATCTATTAAAATTAATAATTAATATTATTTATTTAGATTAAGTATTTATAATAATGGTTAATATTATTTTGCATAATTATTAATTTATCATTAAAATTATATTTATTATTATTAATCATTTATATATAATTATCATTGGTATTATAATGATTAATTTTTTTAAGTATAATTAAAAATAATTACACTTTTATTAATAATAATTAAAAAATTATAACTAATAATAATATTATTAATTAGATTCTTCAAGTTATGATTACCTTTATTATCTATAATTATGATTAATATTATTTTTATAAATAGTTTATTTATCATTAAAATTATTATTATTTTTATTAAGTAATTATTATAGTTAGGATTCATAATATTTTTATTATAATTGTGAATAATAATATTTTTATGAATTATTATTTTATAGTTATAATAAGTATTAATGTTTTTTTTTATATTTTCTATCTATAATTTTATTTGATAAGATTTTCAATAATTAATCATTATTATTTATTAATTTATCTTCAAGATTTATATTATTGATATTAATTAACTACTTTAAACTATAATAATCATTATTTGTGTTTGTTATTTAATTATAGTATTAATACTATTATTATTATTATTATTAATCATTTCTATATAATTATAACAATCATTATTTGTTGTTATTATTATTATTGTCATTATCAGTTAATTATTTATAATTATAGTAAGCCTTATTTGTAATAATTGTAATTAATATTGTTCTTATAAAAACAATCATTTATCATTAAAAATAATATTGGTGGGTAGGTGAGTAATTAATAAAGGTATAATAATAATAATAATAATAATAATAATAGTGTGGGATATTTTAAATATCTAGTGAAAATAATGGGATGCACTTATAAATCAATAATATTTATTAGAAAATAAGATTGTAAAATAATATACAAAACAAATGATTTAAAGTCTATATAAAATAATAATATATATAGTATGGGGTTATTAAAGATACAACAATGTTACATTTATAAGTTTGATGAGTAAATGATTTAACAAACTTACCATGCTTGGGGTAAGCTAATGTTGTATGGAAACGGGGATGATGATGCAAAAATGGGAATTTATGTAAACGTGAAAATGGTATTTTTAATTTTTTTTTTCATAAAAATGAAGATATTAGGAAACTATATATATATATATATACTTTTTCTAATTTATTAATAATATTATTAGCTATAGTATATAACTAATAGCAAAACATATTAATCTACTCTACATACTTAGAGAATAAACTTAGTTGATATAAAGTAAATTTAAAATTGAATATAAATAATAATAAAATATATTAATATACTTTATAAATTTAGGGAATTAGAAAAGCCTAGTAAAAATGCCCTTTTCATCTTTATCGGGCCATGATCTTAACTAAAAAAAATCCTAGAGAAGGGAAAAAATCTTCCACTTACTACAACAACAAAGCAAAGAATAAGCGGATCAAAATAGAAAATGAAACGCTAGCCTCCCATCATGTTAGACATAATGTACAAATGTCATTAGTTAAATAAAATTTGTTATTCCTTTTTCAATTAGTTACATATATTTTTCAATCTTTTCTATTAAGTACTTCTATATAAGGAGTTTATATTAAAAATAAACAATAATTATATTGTACTTCTTTCTCCCTTCATTCGTTTTTCTCTAATGTTCTATGCTATTTTATGGAAACGATTCCATGGTATCACAACTTATATTACCTCGATATTTTCCAATTTTCCTTAAAATTACAACATAAAACAATTAATTAGCAATGGCTACATCTTCGAATGTCCTTTATGATTCTTCTCCAAAACTAATTTCCAACAATTTCAATGTCTCCCTGGTATCATGTTCATTCTTAAGATACTCTAGGTTCCATGCTCATATTTGAGAAATTTGATGGCCATGGATTCATAGCTTGGAAATGATCTATGAATATCAGGTTATGAGCAAAGGACAAGTTATGATTTGTTGATGGCACTTGTCAGAAAGAGACCAAAACTAATTTTTCTTTTTGGTAATGGGAGAAGTGCATCGATATAGTAATTGCTTAGATTCTAAATGCATTTAGCAAGCTAATAGCACATAAAAACATGTTCTCTTCTACTACCATAGAAACTTGGCTCAAACTTGAGGAGGGATTTGGATAAACTAATAATGCTTAGTTGTTTCAAATTTAGAACAATTTATCCTCCATTACCAAGGGTTCAAACTTCAAACAACATAAACTCTTATTTCACTAGATTGAAGAATTACTGGTATGATATATCTTCTCTATTTACCGGTACAAAATGCACTCATGGTTGTATTTGTGGTGCCAATGATAAAAGGACTAAGAATGATGATGCTATGAAACCAGTTCAATTCCTTATGGAGCTAAATGATATTTACAACCGTTACCAATGTAACATCCTCATGATGAAGCCCCCTCCTTTGATCTCTCAAGTATATTCAATGTTGTTACAAGAAGAGTAGCAACGAGAAGTATATTCCAACATTGGAGTTTATTGGATCATTGGATCAATCAATGCCATCAACAAGCGAGGAAAAAAATTTAATGGAGGAGACAATAAAGGTACTAAACAAATCAAGTATTCATTGTAATTAATGCAAGAAGAGTTTATATACTATTGAGAAGTGCTATAAAACTCCATGGGTTTCCAATTGATTTCAAATTTACTAAGACAAAGCAAAGAATGGGGGTAACATTTCATAATATGTTTTCATCAAATATCAACTCATCCAGTAATTTTTCTTTCAATTATATTGCTTGATTAAAATATAAACAATACACTCAAATTCTCAATCTTCTCAGTAAACATAGTCCGGCTTCCACCACTTTAAATTATGATGTCTAGATTACTACCAATTTTTTCGGTAAGCTTGCATGTTCTTGCCTTAAGAATAATGGTGATCGTGCCTGCTTTTACTACCAAATGAAAAAAAAATTAGATCCTTGATACAAGGGGCATAGATCACATATTTTTTGATCTTAATATTTTTCATTCCACTAAACCACTTCTTTAACCATTCGTCATCATCCTACTCAACACTCATACCACTTGTGTCACTTATTGAGGTCTATCATTATATCCCCTTCTCTAATTCATTGTTCTAGATTTATCCTATAATCTAATGTCCATTAGCCAATTATGAACATAATTTCATTGTTCAGTCACATTCACTACTTGTACTTGCTTTTTGTAGGGCCCTTCCTATAATACCCCATATTTTTTAAATTCAATTTTCTCAAGCTTAATGATTTTATTAGTGTAAATTGATCAAAATATTTTCTTATTTTAAATTTAAATTATTTTTTGGTTTTATCAATGGTTTTAAATTCATATTAGAATTTAGATAATCAGTTTTGTTGGTGATCATTCTAAATAAATTTGTTCACGACCATGGTTTTATTATATTTATATAATTTTAATTTTGGTATAAAAATATATATTTCTATTATGGCGTGTGCTTTGATTTTTAACATTTTAAATTCGTTTTTGATTATTACTTTGTAGTGTGATTACAACTTTTTCCGTTGTTAAATTTTTTTAGCTAAATAAATTGTTTAAATTATAGAATCTCCTTTGAAATAGTGAAATCATTTTTAATTATTTTTATTCATGGAAAATATTTATGTCTTCGAATCTATTTATTTTTATGAGATCGCTAAGGTCGTCAAAAAGTTTTAAATTAAAAAACTTTTCAAGTTATTCATGACTTTCTTTCCAAAATTATTTTTCTTCTATTTTACCATTTTTTGCTTATGGACGACCTTTTTTGAAAGTTATATAAATTAATCATAGTTTCTTAGAATTTAATTTAAATATTTTTTCATATAGTTTTATTATTTTTTGAGGTCATATTGTGTATTTTCATAAGTAATATGAATTATCGTGCTTGTTGGTGTTTTCTTCTAAAAGATTTTCCAAAATTCTTTAAATATCTTTTATATTGATTTATATCTTCAGATCTTCATAAAATAATCTTTCTTAATTGATATTTAGATGAAATCATCCATGAATATTTTCATATATCTTGTATCCTCTAATGTATATAAGTGTTAGTTAAAAAAAATTCCAACTTGTCGAATCTCAACATTTTCTTCTTCTCTCCGCCCCATTTCTTTTATCTCTCTCTTCCCGTTTATTTTTGCAAACCCAACCCTAACACCCGCTTGACCTTCTCTACCGCCTTTCCCCTGCATCAATTTCTAGCACCACTATCCACCGTTGCCATGCCATGCCAAACCACCACCACAACATCATTCCACCACTGGCAATGCCAAAAGTAGCAAGTAGCAATGATGACTGGCAATAACGACACTACTAGCAATGCACGAAGACACTAGTGGTGCTCCATCCTCCAGCCATCATGAGTTAGCTTGATCACTGGTAGGAATTGCTTGACCTCCAACAACGCTACTTTGGTCTTTATGAACTTCTATTTTTGCATGTTTTTTGCTGGCATAAATTTTTCAAAACCCTAACTTTGATTTTAATATCTTTTAGATAAATTAGGCTTAATTAACTTACATTAGTTGTTTAATTATGGATGTATGTGTTGTATGATTGATTTGGATAGGTTAATTATATGTCATGTGGTTGATTTATGAAAATTAAAATTTTGACCTGGCTATGTCTTGGTTGTTCGGATTTATCTGATTAAGCTATTATGGATAAATTAATTTTACAATATGCTTTAAAATGTACATAATTTCATATTGGAACTGTTAATTTGAGAAGTTTGTTTAGAATTAGATTTTTAGGTAAAAACCCTTGCATATTTAAATTAAATTGTATAATTGAGTTGTTTTGTTCAATTAATTTTATAATATACTTTAAATTGTATTAGTTTCATGTTGGAAGTGTCAATTTGAGAATTCGGTAAGCAATTAATTAGAATTGGATTTTTAGGAAAAAACACTTGTGGATTTAAATTAGATCAATTTATGAGTAATTTTATTAAATTGATTATACAATTTGTATTAGAATGTGTTTAATTTCATTTTTGATCCATCAATTTATATATTTTAGAAAGAATTGACCCCATTTACATTTCGGGCTCAAAAGCCCTAATTTATTTAAATTAAAATTTTCCTTTATTTATTTTTATCAATTGATTATATAATGTGTTATAAAATAGGTCTAATTGTATTTCTAAACATTTAATTTAAATAAATTAATAAAATTAAACCGAATTGTAGTTTGAGCCTAGAAACCCTAATTTTTGGAGCTAGTTTTATGACATTGATTTGCTTATGCTTTATCTACCTAATAAATCACTATCTTTGATTTAAAATAATTCAAATTATGTTTTTATCTTATTAGTTTGGATTAGTTCTCTAAAATTGGTTTTCGCAATTCTTCAAATTGATCTGAAATGCCCTAAGTGGTATTTTCTGAAATTGATTTGGTTCATACTTAATTTTGAATCTTAATGGAGCTACTCTTTTGAGTCTTAAGTTTTGAATATGTTTTTTTTAAGAAAGTCTGTTTATGCTTTTCCTTGTTGATTAAATTATAATACTTAAATTATTGATTGATAAGATAGTCTTCTAACTCAGTCCTTTGATTTTTATTGATGATCTAGGAAATCATTTATCATATATTCTCGAGCTAGTGATCTCTCTCTCTCTCTCTCTCTCTCTCTCTCTCTCTTTCTCTCTCTACTTAGTCCTTTGATTAATGTCCGTAAATACTTCCTCACTATCGTGGATGATTATTGAAGATCCACATGGAGACACCTCCTATCATACAAAAGCAATGCCCTATCCCTACTTAAATAATTTCTTAACATGGTCATACTTAATTCCATACCAAAGTGAAAATCAAATATTTTGGCAATGCCCTTGAATTAGGAACAACCTGTGTTGCTACTCAACTCTTTCATGGTCATGGGATTATCCATCATACTAGTTGTGTTGCTACTGCACAACAATATGGTGTTGTAGAGATAAAACACAAGCACCTTCTTGAAACCGCTTGTGCATTTCTTTTTTGATCTAACCTTCTTTTGAATTTTTTTGGGGGGGGGGATTACGTACTTACAACAACCCTTCTCATTAATTGGTTTCCTTCTAAATTTCTTCATGGCCAAACACCATTTCACCTACTTTATGGTTTTTATCCTACTTACAACCATTTCAAATCCTTTGGTTGCCTCTGCTATAAATCTCCTCTATCACACAATAGAGACAAATTCTAACCTTGAGCCTACCATTTTGTTTTCCTTGGTTATCCTTTTGAGAACAAAGGTCATAAGGTTTACAACCTTGCTATACATGACATAATTATCTCTGGGAGTGTGATATTCCATCAACACATATCCCTTATAAATTTCATCCAACCTCAACACCTATCTCTCTTCCTATTCTTGTATATGATGATGTATCTAATATTACCCATAATTTCTCTTTTCTTCCACCATACTCTCCTTCACCAAATTCAACCCAAACTCCATCATCTCCTAGTTCTAGTCAAACTTCACCATCTTACCCTCCTTCTTCCATGTCTTCTATGGTCCTAGAAAATAATTCTTCTTCACTACCTTTAAGAAGTTCTAGTCAAGTTACTAAACCACCTTCTCATCTTAAAAATTTAGTATATTATGTTGGACAACCTCCCAATTCCTACCCACATACCCTTACTCATTTCTTTTCTTACCTCCTCATTTTTTTTCTCTATCCTTTCTCCTCCTAACCAAAATCTTATCACGTATTTTTCACGAGCACAAGATAATATATTTTTATGCCAAGGTAGCTACTCACCCTCATTAGTAGGAAGCTATGTAAAAGGAATTTAAAGCCTTATATGCCACCAATATCCATGAATTGGTTCCACTACCCAAAAACAATAATCTTAGTGCTTGTAAGTGGGTTTTTAAGGAGAAGAATAAAACTGATGGTAGTATTAAGAGGTTTAAGGCATGCTTGGTTGTGTGGGGTTTCCCTCAGAAAGCTGGAATTAACTACGTTGAAATATACTCTTATGTTATCAAAATGAAAACTGTTCATATCCTCATTACTGTTGCTATTAAGAAGGACTGGTTGTTGAATCAAGTGGGTGTAAAAAACTCCATTCTCTATGGAGATTTGGATAATGAAGTATACATGCATCCTCCTCTAGGTCTTACACTCCCAAATCTTTCTTATGTTTGTCGTCTTAAAAAGTCTTGATATGGGCTCAAATAGGTCTAAAGACAATGGTGTGCCAATCTCACTCATTCTCTGCTTTCTCGTGGATATATTATGTATCAAGATGATAACTCCCTCTTCTCTATCTCCTTACTTTTCTAGCTATCTACATTGATGATTTACTGAAGCTAGAAATGATTCCACTGAGATTTCTACCATCTAAGTATTCCTTGACAACTAGCTAAAAATAAAAGATTTAGGGAAATTTCATTATTTCCTTGGCATTGATATACTTCACGACCCTTATGGTAGGGCTATAAATGGGGTGATTTCGGAGAGGGTACATCCATACCTGTATCCGTACACAATAAGAAAGCTCGTACCCTTAACCAAATGGGTATCTACTAATATACCCATATCTATATCCGTTGGATATCTATTTACTCATTAATGGATATTATCCAACGGAAAAATTCATTACTCAACATATCAACACATTTGGGGTTAAGTTAAATGACAATATTAACCTTAATATTATACTATATTTATTTTAAAATCAAGGATAAATGGGTAATTATACATTGATTAAATAGGTATGAATATGGATACGGGTATGTGTATGGGTACATGTATGGATATGGATACCCTTTACCTATATATGTACCCAAACCTAGCGGGCATTTTCTCCCATTCTCCATATTTGTATCCCTATCCATCAAGCTTTGGGTAAAATCTATCTTGTTTACATCCCTACTTCATGGTGTGATTTTAACCTAAAGAAAATTTGTTATGGATCTCCTACATGAGTTTGATATAACTCATTTTTCTTCACTCTCTACCCCTCTCGATTCTTCCATTAACTCACTTCTCTTGATAGTGAACCTTATCTAGACCCTTTCTTATACACAAGTCTTGTTGGTAAAATAAATTACCTCAATTATACTCACCAAAACTTATTTATACTAATCAATACTTGAGTTAGTTCATGTAATGTCCACATGAACATCATTTTTAAGTAGCCATGCACACTTTTTGCTACATCAAGAGTGATCCAACTTTGGGGTTTACTTGTTCTCCTCCCCTTCCTAATCTGTTCAAGTGTATTGTGACTTAGATTGGGCTACGTGTCCTCATACTAGGAGGTTTGTGAGTGGTTTTTTCATTTTCCTTGATTTTTCTTCCTTTTCATGGAAAGATAAAAAACACACAACCATTGTTTTATCATATACTGAGGCCAAATACCGCAGTATACATTATATCATTGCTAAATTAGCTTGTTTAACTTTATTATTACATATTCTTGATGTCCTCAAGTTACCCTTGTTCCTATTAAAGGTGTTAACCAATTTGTTGTCCACATGGCTAAGAACCTCGTATTCCACGAGCGCACAAATTATATTGATATTGATTGTCATTTTTTTTTTGAGAAAATCTACTTGAAGGTCTAATCTTAGTCTCTCATATTCACACTTATGCCTAATTAGTTGATAATTTTACAAATCCCTTGCCTGGTCATATACATGTCAGAATTTTATCCAAGTTGGGGGTGCCCTCTCCTTCCCATAATTCAAATTGAGAGGGGGAGTGTTAGACATAATGTACAAATTTCATTAGTTAAATATAATTTGTTATACTTGTCTAAATTAGTTGCATATATTTTCCAATCTTTTTTGTTAAGTACTTTTATATATAAGGAAATTGTAATAACATTACGTTTTTTTCATTTTTACAATTTCTCCCTTTTTTCTCTACTCTTCTCTTCCATCCTATGAAAGCTCACACATCCTCTCGTTTTCTCTCTCCATCTCTCATCTCTAAGTATTCTATGACCATCTCCCATCTCCACACTTCCATCCATTTTTCGATCAAAGTAAAAACAAACAACTTCAATATATTGGAAGTCTAAAATCTTCATAAGTGCCTTAAACTATAGTTTGAAGCCTCAATCTAGTGAAAGCCTCAAAGCCTCAAATAGAACCTTGATTGGCAAAACTTATAGCTCTGGAAATAGGTAGATCTTGTAGTATCCTCAAATTAAGCTGAGTGTTATAAAGATTGATTTGGCCATTTATATCAACATGGCATACTATCCTTTTGGTGATTCCGTCTTATGAACTCCATATTTAAGCGTGTTGGTTGTATAATAATTTTTAGGATGAGTGACATTCTTCGCATTTTGAAGCACTCTAGAGTAGCCCTCGCATGGTTGTATTAACTCTAGGTGTTACAAATCTAGCTGAGACGTATAGATCTAGTTAAGTGAATGTGTTCTAAAGTTGAAGAGGAGGCACCCATCTTGATTTACTTTGTTATGGGGGCATTTTTTCTGTACCGTTTCCTTTAGGCTCGTTTCCATCCTCAAAGAAACATTTTGAGGACGTAAAATGACAACTGATTAGTGTCCCTGTGCTTCCATGGTTATACCTCATTGATGCTTAGGGATATCTTTGGTTTATGAAGGTCACTTGCTCTTATTATTGAACAATGAAGGCACATTTTAGTTTTTGTGTTTTTTTTTTGTTAAATATGGCTGTATGATCATATGTAGAAAATGCTCTCAAATGTATGACTGTAATAAATATCTAAATGTGCCAAGCGTATACGTTGAAACATATTATTCTACATAAATATGCATATTTACTTTATTTTTGTCATCTTTTTGGCGATGTTATTTATGCTTTAAAATTTATTTATGTATATTTGTTTTATAAACAATCAGTAAGTTAGTTTATTATGAAACTATTTAAATGTTATTTAAAAAGTTAAAGTAACTACTTTGAATAGTTATCTTTTCACCATAGGAAGTTTTTAAACTAAAACTCTATATTAAGTTATGCAAAATATAAATGTATTAATATATTTACATAAATTATTTATTTATTTTTTAAAGAATAAGTAAACCTGTCTACCTGTTAAATTTGAACTTTTAAAAGCCAACGTATCTGGATTGGATCTAGGTCTAAATACTATAAGCAGGTTTGGATTTGTTTGAATCCTATCCATTTTCATCCTTGGTCCCCGATGCTCCGAACAAAATTTTTACTCTAAAGTATGAAAATTGATCAAGAGTCATGGATCACACAAATACTCATGGTAAATTACATTATAAGGTTGCAGGGTTTCAACTCTAACAAGCCCTAGGCATGCATATGTAATTTATTCAACAAAACACACATGCATTTATTATCAATCAATTAATACATCAGAAATATGCTAAATATTTAGTACTATAACATTTACATTCATGCCTAATCATAACACTTGAAATTTCATTCTAAAAATTCCGAAGTAAAATACATACATATATTTCTCTAAAAATGAGGCATAAATAATACTCTAAGCACAACCAAACTTTATGTGTTATCACGTGATATCACATCTTAGTAGAAGGGTACGATTTACCTCTTATCCAAGAAAAATGAATAATCAAGATTCACTCAATTAGTCTCCACTCAATTTCTTCAAGCTCCTTACATTAACATAACCAACACACATATTAGCATATAACATAACACCAAAAATAATCCAAAATTAACTAAAATTAAATGGGAAAGGGTTTAGAGAATTAATTGGAGCAAATGGAAGCTTGAATTATACGGAAGTGTAGAGGAATTTTTGGTGGAGCTATGGTTAAATTTTGGTGGTATTTGGATAAGGTTTGGGGTAAAAATTGGGGTGCACAGTGAGGCAATGCAAAAGTTACATGATTGTGCAGCACCAGGCCGAGAGGAATTATAATGCACGGCCAGGTGGTGCAAAAGTTGCATGGCTATGCAGCACCAGTGCAAAATAGGTTGAGAGAAAAAAAGACGCATGACCAGGCTGTACAAAAGTTGCACGGCTATGCAGAGGGAGATTTTAAGTGTTGCACGGCCGTGCAGCAGGTGGTGCACAGGTCGTGCACTCTGCAACACTACAATGAATGAGGGGAAGAAGAAGGAAAAAAAGGTGGTGGTCGGTGGCGATGACCGTCGACGGAAAGGGGGAAGGTTGGGACAGCCTTGGTGGTCGGTCCACCGGCCAAATAGCGACAAGTGGTGGCCGAGATGGTGCACGATGGTGGATTGGGTGGTGTGAATGCCAAAAATAGAGAAAGAAGGAGGAAGGAGAAGGAAGAAGAGAAGAAGGTTGGGGAGCTCGGGAAATTGATTTTTTACACAAAAAGGATATATTGGAGGCCAAACAAAGAGAAAAGAAGGAGAGTAGGGTATATATATATATACATGGTCATGTGTGTGTGTGTGTATGGTGTGAAACGGGAAAGAAAAAAACAGATGGGGGGAGGCTTGCGAAGGTTGTAGGGTCACTATGGTGACAGTGGAGGTGATTGTTGAGTGTTGTGATGAAAAATGTAGGTGATAGCAATGTTTATGAGTATAGGTTGCGTAAGGATAGAAACAAGAATAAAACTGGAAGGGGAGGTGATGGTGGTGCGCAAGGGAGCAGAATGAGAAGAAGAGAAAAAAAAAAGAAAGAAAGGAAGGTTGATGGATGATGGAAGGCTGAAGAGGACAAGATAGGAGATAGTGTAAGTGGAGGGCAAGTTGCAACAAAACCAAACCTTGCGACTAACGTTGATGGGAGATAGAGAAGAAAGAAAGAAAAGAAAAGGAGAAAGAAAAGGAAAAAGAGAAGAAGATTTAGGGGTATTTTTAGATTACCATAAGTAATTAGGATTAGTAGAAATTTTAGCTGGTTTTGATTTTGGTTTAGGAATTACGATTTATCCGAGTCAAGGTTTCGGATTCGGTTAAAGTTTCGAGATTATGAAATTGGGTTAAAGCTAGAATAAGATTTATCATAGAATTAGAATTGGATTAAGATATAATTTATATAGTATTAGGTTAGCTAAAATTTAGGATATTACAGATGCTCCTAATGAATTTTTTTACTCTAAAATATAAAAATTGATCAAGAGTTGTGGATCACATGAATACTCATGGCACTTGGAGTTCTTCGGAAGGAAACTTGTATCATGTATTTAAACCTAGGACCCCTCTGCGTAAACTCTAGTATTATCTATTTGACTTGCAACCTCATCACCTCATAGGTAATTCGTACTTTTTTTGGGTATAAGTTATAAAAAGTGATTATCTTATGTAATTTTTTTAAGGATAATTAGTATTTTTATTTAAAATAAATGATTATATAAGATAATCATTTTTTATTATAAGTAATCCAAAACAAGGAAGTCAAGTTAGTGTATACACAGCCGTATTTTAGTAGCTACTAGCTAGAGATGAGGTAGATACTCATGTATGAACGATCATTTAGTCTACATGATAGCTGTGTCCTTAATTACGTACACATTGAATTAACAGCCACAATAGTGGTCGGTCTCCACAGTTTTAAACCGCAAAAGCATCACGAAGAAATCAATGAACCCTCGAACAAATAATTACTATTATATGATAGTTTTCTTTTTATTGTAATCACCTGTAAATCAACCTGAGACTAGTGGTACATTACACCATACATGACATGAGAGTGAGTGAAACCGATCGATGAGTTGGTGAATTTTAAATACAATTGTTTTTTTTTTGGCTGTAATTGAATGCAGAGTATATAAATAAAATATTGAGAATAAGAATGTCATTTAGCTTGTTTCTTACATTTGGACGGATTACAAAATAAAATAACAATAATTGTGTTGTTTAATTTGAATTACATGGTAGTTTTGAGGAGGAGTTCATAGAAACGGGCTTAAAGCCGTGTTTCATAGCTGCCTTCCACACTAGATCAATCTTGTCTACGTCAATGGCTCCAACTTCATGATGAGTCCACCCTTCTAGAAGATGAACCAAGCCCCCTGCATGGCATGCATGAACTACTCCTCTTTCCATTGTGTACTGCAGTATGTATACGCAAATCATATATATATAGAGTCGCTCACCATTATATCAATAAATTATAATGATAATGTATATAGTATATGAATGAGGTAATCCATAATCATATATATATATATATATATATATATATATATATATATATAGCATTAATTAATGCGCATCGATTAAGATATAGTGCATATATGTTATGTTAGAAATTCCTTATATAGGTAGGTAGGGTACCTCACAAACTCCGAGGCCTTTGACGTCTTGAGGTAGCCTCATGGCAGCAAGATCACCATACGTACAATCTCTTCTGAAATGGAGGATTGGTGGCACCACAAATTGATGGAAATGCGCACCAGAAGGTGCCCAGTTTTGCTCTCTTGGTGTGATCCACTTGCCCACTATCCACGTCTGCATCAAGTTCATTTATTAAATATTTCACACACACACACACACACACACAAACATGAATTGCAACAGGCTAACCCCTTGCATTGATATAAAGCGTAGACAAAATTAAGTATCAACCGGTGCTTGAAATACAAACATGGAAACCTATTTTTAGCCGTCAAGTCGTAAAATTAAAATACTGATGTAACGCTCAACGGTAACGAGCGTAGCACACACATAATATAAATATTTGTTTTATAATTTGAAATTAATACTAGTTTAAAAAATATTTAAATATTTATACATATCTCTAAGAAATATAAATTATTCATAATAATAATATACCACCGTCTCTAATGAGAATTATTTATTTTATTTTAAAAATAGCAATGAGAGTCACATTATTAATGTAGACAAATTAAATTATAGTCTCATTATACTAATTAGTGTGTGTATATAAGTCACAAAAAGATAAAAAAAATAAATTACTAAAGTATATGATGTACCCTTAAAATCTGGATGTAAAATGAAGAAAGGAAGGAACTTTTATATTGTATACTGATAAAATATAAAGAGAAAGTTTGTAATATAAATCTGTCAAATCTACATACCAGTAGTTCAATAATACATATTAAACAAAAAACGAAGAGGAAAAGAAATTATACAATAAAACAATAAAATAAAAAGAGGATATCAGCTTTTAAATTTATGGTTAGTAAAGAAAAATATTTAAGTAATCATGAGTAGAACAAAGATCAAAATAGCTAGACATGGGATCAAGTAACAAATTGCACAAAATTAAATGTTCACAATATACCTATATATATATATATATATTATAAATTTACATGGGGTCAAGTGACCCTATGGGCTCCATCCTCCCTTAGTCCCTGTATGTATTATGTACGCACCCAACAATTTGACTCCAAGTCTTGATTTACTTGAACCAACGATCTACGTACAAAAGTAATGACCACATCTATATGCTATTACGTACCTTACAGTTCTTGGCTGCCTGGTATTTTGTCACCTGGACTAAGTACTTTTGGAAGCCAACGGGAGCTTCCTTTTGAATCTTTTGAAACCTCTCCGTTGATAGAGTGAGCATCTAGAAAGGTATGCACATAAACACATATAAACATGAATTAATAATATATATATATATATCATTCGACATACAGACTCGATCTGTGTATACATATGTATATATATGTACTGATCATGGCGGAAAATATAAAAATATAGACATACTTACCAAAACGCGTACTCTTTTCCTGCAAAGGTAAAGTGCAATGGCTCTTCCAAGCTTGGAAGTTGCACCTGTTAAGAACACCTCCTTCACATCTTCTGCGATCTCATTAATGATGACGGCGGCTGTCAATGTATTCCCATGAACCACTCTTACTCTAAGGTTTGGATGCTTGTCTACAAACAACGTCCCACCACCGTTAAGGGCCTCATTCTATTAAACAAACAAAGAGACCAATGAGCTAGTATATTGAACAAGATATATATAATATTAGGGCCAAATATATATATATATATATATTCTTGATTAACCATGCATTTTGAGAAAACAAAATATTTCCTTTTTATTCCCAGGAAATTCTACAATAGGCACATAAGCTGTTAGGGCCAATAGCTGGCCTTTAAGCTGATATAACATCACTTGAGGAGATAATAGGAACTTGAAACTCAATTAGGTATCCTATCTTCGCTGGTCTTTTATTGCATGACCAAGTCTCTGTGTTTAGCATGTCATAAAGTAGCTTATAATGAGATGAATTTTAGCATAATAGTTTTGATTTCATAAAGTAGCTTATAATAAGATAACTTTTAGCAAAATTGTTTTGATAAATCGCGAGTTTTTAATCAGTTAAATAACTTCTTATATATATATATATATATATATATATATATATATATACATTTGTCCATTTCTAACCATAAAATAGATTTTAATCTATCTTTATTGATATAATAATGCCTATAGATGTCATTAAATATTATAAAAATTTTATGAAAAATCAGCTAAATTATTGGCTTTATATAAACATCCATAGAGTAACTACCATGTCAACTTTGACCTATTATTTATTTATTGATTTATTTATATTATTACTAGTCCCCCCCCCCCCCCCCCCCGGATCCCCTTATAAGCTAGTTTTTCAACTAGCTGTTTCGGAGATAGCATGATACTTTTTCTTCACCGATTGAAAAACAGACTTTAATTCAGAGGTAAATGAATAACTAAGGACCAGTTTGTATAGGCTGAGGACCAGTTTCTCTTCAATAAATTGTTTCTTTTCTGTATAATGACTAGGGGACCAGATTTAGTACCTCTATAGTTTTAATAGTTTTTTATATTTATTTATTATGCATCTAAAGTAATTGGGCGAGAGATCCCGTCCGTTTATTTAAAATTCAATATTGTGAGGCTACAATCAATCTCCTTACATTACTATCATTTAGAGTGATAAATTATGTTATTATATATATACATACACACATACATATATATATATATTGGTAGTAGTAGTTACTAGCATTGATGTACGAAAATTTCGTTTGACTTGCCATTTCCATCCCAAAAATATTTTTTTTTTATTTATGTTCTTGCGTCCACATTTTTTTCAAAATGGATACAAATATACTTTATAATTTAAAATTTTATTCTATTTTGCAGTCACCATTTTTCCCGTCCTCGTGCTACATTGGTTAATTGTACGTAGGGGTGCTGATAAAATGAGCTAGGTCGTGAGCCGACTCGGCTTTGGTTGTTAAGGACTTGACCTGACTTATTTGTCTAAGTAAACGAATTAACATCAAACCTTATTTTTTAACTCGTTTAGTAAACGAGGTGAGATTGAGCCTAAAGATGTTTGGTTCGTTTGTTTGCGAGTTGGCCGAACTTAGTTCGACTTATTTATAAGCTCGACTCGTTACTTAATAAACTAAATCAATAATTAAATGAGTCTTTAATCAAGCTATATAATTAGATGAGTTGATTTATTTTGTTTAACTTTTAACCAAACAAGTAGGTAAATGAGCTGAACCACAAATTGAATTATGATAAGCAAACCGTTTTAGTTAGTTATTTTTTAAAAATAAATTTAATGACTTGAGTTAAATCGAGTCATGAACCCTTTTGATCCTAGCTCCACCTGGGCTCATTTGATTCATTTCGAACTCAAGCCTAAAAAAAGCTAAATGAGTAGAGTTTGAGTCGGAGATTATTCGACCCAATTCGACTCATCAACAGCCTTAGTTGCATACAACCAGCTAGCTGTAACCAACTTGAAAGTGACAGAGAGAGTAGCTGATGTCTGTGTGCATAAGACTTACCTTGGTAAGAGCAGCAAGGCTGAGGACCTTGACAATCATCTTATTAGCCTTAAGAATCGCATGTTCTATCAGCCTATTGAATGACACTTTAATTCAAAGGTAAATGAATAACTAAGGACCAGGTTTTTCAGGCTGAGTACCAGTTTCTTTTCAATAAATTGCTTCCTTTTTTGATAGTGACTAGAGGACCAGGCTTTCTTCATTTAGTAACTCTATAGTTTTAATAATTTTTCCTATTTATTTATTATGCAGCTAAAGTAATTGGGTGAGGGATCCCGTCCGTTTATTTAAAATTTAATATTGTGAGGCTACAATCGATCTCCTTGCATTACTGTCATTTAGAGTTCCGAATTCTGTTACTAAATATCATTGATATATGTATGTATAGTTTTAAAAAAAATATATGATTTTTCCTTTCTTTTTTGTCCCCCGTGGCACGTTGGTTACTTGCATACAACCAGCTAGCTGTAACAAATAATGCAACCTGAAAGTAACAGAGAGAGAGAGAGTAGAGTAGCTGATGCCTGTGTACATATAAGACATACCTTGTTAAGAGCAGCTAGGCTGAGGACCTTGACACCCATCTTATCGGCCTTAAGGATTGCATGCTCTATCTGCCTATTGATGCCCTTCTTGGCAAACGGCAAGAAATACTGAAAGGTTTTGATACGTACGTGGAACAAAAATTTAAATTATTAGTTCATGAAAGATGGGAGGAAACTTTGTAATGATATCTGACATCAAGAAAATACTAATTCAGATATGATTATACAAGATTCGATCTATTTTTTTTATATATTTTGTATGTTTTTCTCCCCAAGGATACGTGCTGTAAAAGGTTATTAGTCCGAAATCGATCGAGAGGTTAGAGAGACTACTAGATGGCGGGGGGTAAATTTATGTCAGCCTTAGAAGGAAATTAACGTACGTGCATGTTAGTAATTACCTGCAAACCAAACCTAGGGACTACCCAAGTCTGTTGTAGCTTGCCTTGAATGAAGTACCTAGAAACGGCAAAGGCCTTAGCCCACGCCCACATCATCATCACCACCATAAAAGTCGGAAGCCAGATCGGCAGCATGAAGAGCCTCGTCGAGTAAGGAATCGATGCGAAAGATCTGTACAGAAACGGCGTGTGCAGTGCCGCACACACGTCCACCATGTGTGCTAAGAAGACAAAATCTGGGACTCTTACATTCTTCCCTGAGCATATACGCACACCGACCGTGGGTGTTAATTAATTAGCATACGTGGATAGACGTATATGCATATATATGAATAAGAACGGTACACACGCATGTATGTCTGTATATGATCAGATCAGTAGCTTATTGATTAGCGTATAAAGATGAGCAGAGAAGGCCGGCCGACCTGAGTTCAATCTCATATGCTTGTGCAGTTCCCATGATTTGGGGTTGAGCGTATTGCCAATCACATCAAAGAGCGGCATGAAAAGACAGAAATTGGAGTCCTTTTCCGTATGATGGATGTTGTGATATCTGCAATGATATATCAATGTATAGTAATAGATGTGAATTATAATCACGTCATTAATTAACGTCTAATTTACCCACCACTTGCTCCATCTCCGGTCATATTATATATGCATGCATGCATGCATGTATGTTAAGGAAGATAGCAAAAAAAAAAAAAAAAGAAAAAAAAGAAATCAGTTTCATTTTTGCTGCATATATCATGATGGATCGTCCGGTAACGGGTGTCCCACAGAATAGCTAGTTGTGACTTGTCGGGGGCAACAGCGCACAAACCATGTGGTGCTCATTTATTGTTATTGGCCGGGTGAAGGTTGGTTGAGAGGTGGGAGGAACAGACGTGGGTGAACTCATCGATTAAATGCGCGGCGAAAGAAATAATGAATATTAGCAGCAGCAGTAGTAGTACGTGAACTACTAAAATATGAAAGAAAGTAAATATAAGAAGAAACAATATAACGCAGAAGAAGAAGAAGAAAAGGAGACACACACACACACACACACACACACACATATATATATATATACTGCGGAAAACCTATGCACTTACGTTGGAGTGTATATGAGGTACTTGAGGAAGGGAGCAGCTTCAAATATCTGATGCGGGACGACTTCCACATTACAGTGACCCAAGCATCGAAGGAAATCAAATCCCAGGGTGTAGGCATAGATCAGACCCAGGGAGCCGTGCCCGATTCGGCACGTCACGAGCACCGGAATCGCGACGGTCGGAATCAATAGCAGGTGTTCCAAAAACGTTGCGTGCGCCTCTGCCATGAGTAATCGCGGGTATCATTAATAATTCAATTGGCTAGATGTGATCGAATTCATGATCGATCTGTGGGAGTTAATTAAATTAAAGCAGTAACGCGCGCGGCAATAAACTGATACAAGTAGTAGTTTATGTGACCGATCATTTATTCATTTTATTTTATACAAATGGGTGTTTTTTTTTTTTATTAAGGAAAAACAAAAGTAATACTAGCATCAAACTACTCGAAAGCTTGAAATATCATGGTTTAGGTATGTTATGCGTTGATGACAGAAGAAAGATGGGGGGGAGAGAGGAGGAGGAGGAAGAAGACAGAAGAATGAATGGACCGATCGGAGTCTTAAAGGTTTCAGTTGGAGTCGGTGGATATGAACAAAATTCATGGGACGTAGCTCCGGGAGTGATAATGATATCGCAAATCATCGCGAGGGAATGATAGGGACAGATGTTTCAGCAAAGAATAACGGTTATAAAAAATATCATTTTTATTTTTATCCTTATTTTTTTTTTAAATATATATATATATATATATATATTTATAATAATTTATTATTTTCGATGAAAGATATAAATATTATTTCAAAATTACTTATATATATATATATTTTAAAAATATATAAATTAAAAGAGTTATTTTGTTCCTGATAGAAAGAAGTAATATATTCACTTATTCAGACAGATGTCTATCTAACAAAGAAGGCGGAAAACCCTCAATGTATGCAGTATTAGAGCATACACGGGGACCAGATCGGAAAGGGGGGCGAACCGGTATAAAAGTAGGCACAACGTACGTTTTAAAGCATACGAGATAGCAAAGATCAAAACATATTTTTGAACGAATACGACACGCGTCACCAGAACACCGAGCGGAGGAAACGAAGCGGAGGAGATCAAGATTCAAGCATCAGGAATCTCATGCGCCAACGATAAAAGTCTCAAAGTCAGTCGAGGCAAGACACGTATTAGGCGAAGCCGCTTCTTCTTCTTCTCCTTCTATTGAAGATCTACACGGTCCCATCGACATGTTTGGGAGAAAACATTCAAAAGCGCCCGTGAGGAAAGAAAGGAAGAGGCCGACGAAGTCATCAGACACGATCCGACTTTGGGTGTACATTATTATTAGGGATTTTAGATATTCGATCTTAAAATATTTGATAATTTCTTTTAGATATTTTGGTCATCGAATATCTTTAAATTAACTTTAAATATTTAGAATTTTACGTCACATAATAAATAATTCATCCAATATTTACAACTCTTGAATAGATAATAAATGAGAATTTATATATATATAAAGATATTATTCGATCAAAAGGGAATAAATCGATATAATTTGAATCGGTCTGATCTAATAATTTAATTCGATTATTAAATTATATTATATTCAATTGATAATTTTAAATTTTAGATAATATTTACTTAAAAATAATAAGTAAAAAGTATAAAATTTACTTATAATAAATGCCTCTCTTTTTAAATTATACACACACATAATTACGTACAATAAACTATTATCATAAAATAAATAATTTTAATTATATATATATATATATAATTTATGAGATATGATATTATTTATATTACTCAAATTAAATATTTTAATTATTTTTTTATTAATTAGATTAATTATATACTTTAAAAACCAAAATAATATATTAGTTATTTAATTTTTTAAATCCACCTAATCTAATTATGGATTTATCAGATATGGAAAAACCTCACCAACCATCGTACGAAAGTCTATTAGGAAACCTACGATTTTAGACATGGTGCGTCTCTTGCGTTTTTCACGAATCATTTGATGTCAATTGTCATGTGCTTTCTTCTATAGTTGTACCTAGCTGGGGCTAACTTGTCGATTCTTATTTCTCGCTCATACAAATGGGTACCATTATATCTTTATTTTAGTTATTATTATGATTGGTAATAAGTTATGTATTAATATTGTCATTATTATTACAATTCTTTTCCTTTTAAAGACCGATGATTTTAGCAATTCCATTGTATTTAAGATAAATGTCATTTTCTTCTTTCAATAATTAATTATACCATCCTCTATTTTTATCTTCGAGAAAAATTAAATGCTGAACAATTATTAAGGTCATATCAGAGAAGTGACGGGGAGATTGTGGTATGACTTTTGCGAATGGATCGGGTGCAAATGGGTGATGCCAGAAACAATTGATAAGAATGATTTGGCTTGGTTAGGTGCCCGTAGCAGAGATTGGGGGAAAGATATTTGGCAGGCTGCCTTTTTTGCAATCACAGATTCTATTTGGGAGTCCAAGAATAAGGTAGTTTTTGACAATCAAAAGTTTTGCATCAAGTGGATGCTAATGACTATCAAGATGAGAGTTGGCTTCTAGATAAAATACAGTAGTAAGGAGTTTCCTTATAGAATTGAGGAGTTAGTTCATAATGTGCAAGCTTTTTTATAGCAGGAGTGTTCTCTTTCCTTGGCGTTTTGTTTAGGTACAGAGATCTTTTATGCCAAAGGTGTTATCTGTACTGTTTGAATCTTTGTTATGAAATTATCAACAAAAAAAAAGGTCATATTAGTTAGTTTGCTTTAGTTCTTAATTATTGATTTATATACTTGAATAAGAGAGAGTGTCAATTACCTACACTAGAAGTATGTGCCACTTAATCTACCTTAATATATCCTCGTCAAAATAGTGATTTATTTATTTTTTGTAATTTGATGAATTGAAAATAATTTGCTACCGACACTTACGCTAATAGAGCAAAAGTCGTGACACTACATACACCCTATGCCTCTCTCAACCCGTTTTTAGTAATAGTTGGAAATTAAGAGTTTGCTCAATTCGTACACGGTATGACCGGAAGGACGGATGCACCGTGTGTTTGGTATGGTCTATTTGGGGTGAAATTTTAGTAAATAAAGCAACCCTTTTCTTTTGTTTAGATTTTATAAATTATATTATATTTAATTTGGATTCTCAAAGAAATAAAAAGAATTACACCATTATATAGTTTTTAAGGCTTTTCTCTTCAATTATAGATCCATATTGTTACAATTCTAATTTCAAAAAAAATATTATATAAAATATTATTATATCTCTCACCTACCAAAAGATCCACTACTATGCTTGTATTTTATCCCCGTTACCTCCATATATTACTATAGTTATTTTTATATTTCATCATATTTGTCTATATGATTAACCATATCTATTGTTATTTATTATTATTATTATTATTATTATTATTTTACCAATGTTAGTTGAAAATTTTCTAAGAAAATTAACTTGAATTTTTTTACTATAATTATCTTCTTGTTGTACCACTATTATGTTATGGTCTATCAAAATTTTGTTACCATCATTTTTTTTTCTAAAAGTATATCAATATTATGCATATCTATTTTTAGAGAAATATTTCGTAAATATTATGATATAATTTTTAATTTTCTGACAATCTTATGAAGAGATTTTTGAATTTATTACTTTTTTTTTTACTTACATCATAATAGTGGCGCCGAAATGATCGATTATGTTCATGATGCATACGGTAGAATTAGAAATTGCTACCGAGCGACTCTTAAGCTAATAAAGGTGAGAGCCGCGCCCGGAGGTTGGGCACATCTAAACTTCGTTGAACCAGTCAAATGGCATGATCCATTCACACCTTTTGCGAACAAGTGAAAAATCAATAGAAAATCATGCTCTAGGGCGGAGCTACCAATAAACTAATGAATCAACCAAAAATAAAGGAAAGAAAGAGAGGGTTTGGGGGCATAGTATAGGGTCTTAGACAGACATACATGGGTAGGGAAACCTAATGGCAGTGAATGAAGAAGGCAAGGTAAAAACCTATCCTGACAGCCGGAAAATAGTAAATAATAGGGGCAGATTAAAAAAAAAAAACAATAAATGCGTGCACCGAACTGATGTAAGTAAGTAGCGAGTAGTGATAAAATAGAAGAAGAAGCAACAGTAAAAATACCTGTAAAAGGGGTGAGGACAGAAGAAGAATGATGAAGATGGTGGTAATTGGTGAAGAGAAGCTGTCCGTGAAAGCATCTATGGAGGCAATAATATAATGGCTCTGAGATTACGGCATGGAGGATTAGTGCAGTCATGAAACCCCTTGCGTCCCATGAAGGAAGATTAGCAGCTAAAGATGGGAACATACACCAACTTATTATTCCAGCTGCAAATGCGTGGAGAATTATGAAATCATCCCTGCATACCACATGCATTTATATATATAATATACATAATTAATGCACAAAATTGATCACGCACCGATCATAAATATAACAGTAAAGTAGCTAGAATTAAACAATAATTTATTTATTTATTTATGAGTATCATTATATCACAAATTAACGTAAAAAAAAGAATAGATCTCAATTGATCAATAGCTACTTATGTATGTATGTATATACGTACGTACCAGTGCCATTCACTGTCGATATGTTTAAAATCGATAGGGTCATGGTTAATACGACGGTGCTCGCTCAAAAAATTCATGTTGCTGAAAGTGAGCCATAGCTGATGAACCAACCCTCTAAGAGCACATAGCAAAAGGATATGGAAACACCAACTTCTGTTCATGCTCCCTCCATCCATCCATGACTTCACTACTTGTGCAACAAATGGTCCAAATAGCCAATACTGCATGCATGCATCCATCGATCCATCCATTCATCATCCACCCAAGAGAGAGAGAGAGAGAGAGAGAGATGGAAAAACCATGATTATTTAATTTAAACAGATCATTAAAAAAACGTAGATCAGATAACGAGCTAATTATAAATAACAACAATCAATTAACCAGACGCCAATAATTTTCTTTTTTTTTTTTGGTTTGGTAGTTGCATACCTTATGAGACCCTAAATTCTCCCATGGCCAGGATGAAAGAGGAGCTCCCATATTTTTAATTCCGACACAAATTAATCTCTTTTGGTTAGGTAATAAGGGAAATTAAGGACCTACTGAAAGCTAAAGAAAAAGGAAGAGAGTTTTTGTTGAACTTTCTCTTCTTTTTATCTATATGTGTGTGTGTGTGTATGAAGAGAGACGCTAGAAAAAATCATACCATAAGTGATTCGATTGAATTGGATCTCCTAACTCAACGATTTATATATACTGAGAGATAGAGAGAGAGAGGGGGGCAACAAAATTTTTGAATCACACGTTGCCATTTCAATTAAATGCATGCCATCTCCCTAAATGCAGTTGGAGGGAATCAGTCCTTATCAATTGGCTTTCTGGCAGTTCTTTCTCTTCTGTCTGATCGATGCTCTTTACTATTAGTACTTACTTTGTCATCTCCTTGGTAAACTTATTTGAGATACTTATTTATTTTTTTTAATTTTATTTCTATATATTTATTTTATAAATATTATGTATAATATTTTATTTCAAAAGTATTAAAATACTATTTTAAAATTTAAAGTAACTATTTTAAAATATTTTTCTTTTTGCTTGGATAATTTTTTTAACAAAAAATATATATTAAGCTATATAAAATATAAGTATATTTATGTTTATATAGATTATTAAAAATATTCAAAAATATTTAAAAATAATTAAACCCATTTGGAATCCATTTATCTGCTAGACCTAATGAATCTAAATCTAGATAATATGAATAAATCTTAGTTTAAATTTAGTCGAATCTGACCTATTGTGATCCCTACCCAAATCAAAACCACAATATACATATAACCTGGATGTGGGTTGGGTATTGATATCTTATGGTTTAACTTCATTAATTAATGTGGGAGATGGAGCAAACCGGACATATAGCGGACTGTGATAGTTAGTAATAACTTTTTCTTTTTGTTTTTAGAAAGAAAAGAAGTAACAACTCGTAATTTGTTCGTGAAGTTTGGGTAAAAATCTTGCAAAATCCATACGAGTTAAATAATAACTGTAGTTTGTATTAGAAGACGCAGTGACATGCATGCTCCGTAAATACATATACGATGCGGCCGGGTCCGAATAGTTGGGTGGCAATGTTTATGATTGAACCCTTGTTATTATCCACACGCTGTTTTGGCTTCGTTGCAAGATTTGTCTAGGCAAAGAATTAGCTATCAATTCCGAGCCCTTCTGAACAGCTTGTTTGGAATAAACTCCCATGGAAATGGAAAATTTCCATTTCTAATCCCAAAAAGACGGAATTATATTTCCATTTTCCTTGTTTGGAATCCGGCTAAAAAGAAAAAAAGAAATATAATTCTATTTTCTATCTTTAGAATGACTAGATGAAAATAGAAATCTATCTCATTTCCTAATATTTACATATTATATAAACTCTTCTTGTATTACTTTTATCAATTGATTTACATACATCATTCAAACTTATCAGATGACTAGAAGCCGATCATTATTTTTAACCTCTAACCTTAAACCCTTCTATGTTTTAAACCATGTTATCTTGGCTCTTTCCCAATTAGTTACTTTACCTAAATCGGTTTGAATAACCAAGAAGCCTAAATAACCTAATTATGTTCAACTCAACACACCACCCCAACCCTTTGTTGTTCGTGCATTACGATTTTGATCACGTCCTTTCCCATGCCTTCACATCTCTACCATGACTCTACCATGCCTCCAACTCCCTCACACTACCCCTTTGCTTATCCATTTTCACGCAACCTCACCTATAACTCTCCTTCCTTATTCATTTTTATGCTTTTAATCCAACACACTAGATTCTCTCCTCTCATTGCCCAAAAAGCCCTATCTTTTATAGTGTTCGCCACCCCTAGTCCTTTTGTTAGTTGTTCGTTTATCTTACCAAACCTGTATTATTTTCCACCATCTCACATTAGAACCTCTTACTTGTGTGCATAAGTAACACAACTCCGCTCCTTCTGCTTAATTGATCCATGTTGGCCTCCTATAGTAATGTTGTAGCCTCACCCAACCTTGAAGCAGATATGTGCACCTCTAGCAAACCTAACCCCCACTAGCATGACTCCCTCACGTTGGGCCATCTTTGTAGTGTAGCCTACACACATTGGGAAGTCCATGCAGCTTGAATCCTTGATTTTCTACCCCTAGTGTGAGTTTCTTACATTGTGACCCTTTTTCTTATTTCAAACCATTACGCAAACCACCCCCTTGCAACACCCATCCTTCACGCAACTTAAGTCCTCTTTGGAGTAAAGGACGAGTAAAGGAGGCCAAGATTTGGTTTTCCTAGTTTTATTTGTTTTGATATTGTGATGTAAATAAGGTCATTCATATGCTCCTACTAAGCTTGTGGAGATCATGCAATAGCATATCTAGGATTTCAATTGTTTGCTTAAGCATGTTTTATGCTTGTTGTGAATTTTGAAATATATGCATGTGTCTTGTTATATGCTAATTTTCCCCTTAAATATGCAATCATGAAATAACATGAATATGAATGTTAAGTTCATGTATATTGTTATGCATATAATAATATGCTAAAATAGGGTTGATTTCATATGAACTATTATGGGTATGTTCTAGAGTAGAATTGTCATTTTATGTTTATCATGCTCTATTTCCCATATGTATGCCTAGTATGTGTTATATGATGTTAATTTGTAAAGGATATGATTAATGATAATTAGTTAGATATGAATGCTTAGGTTTTGTGTACTTAATATGCTTAACTCATGTGTAGGGACAAAATAGTCATTCGCATTATCCTAGAATTTATTTTCATGCTAAAGTATCATGATTTATTATCTTTTAGCCTTTTCATGAAAAATTGCTAATTATAAGAAATTTAATATTAAAATGGTTAAAATGGAAATAATTAAGGTTCAAGGGCATTTTGGTCATTCGTGATTGAAATGTGCCTAAGTGTGAATGATTGGACTAGGTTGGCATTAGTAGATTTTTTAATTAACCTTAGTGGTGGTTCTCAATCTTGACTTGGACCAGTATGCTAAGTAAGGTAATAATATAATTCACTAGAAGGTCACACAAAGTCATAAGGTACAACAACAAGGGGTAACATACATATAGATTAACATAGAGTGGTACCAACTTATCTTTCGATTCCAAGCCTTACAATAATAATGGCAAAATTGAAATCTATAATCTTATTTACCTTGAGTTTAGTGACTCCACTATTATTAACCGGTGGAATTGTGTCAATGATATACATCTCCAGGGCATCATGCTCGGGGCCACTATTCTCTATCGGTGGAATGGTATCAACAAAATATAAATCTAGAGCATGAAACTCTTGACCACTATTCTCCTCTAGTGGAACGGATATATACAACCGATCATAACTCATGTGGTATTTCACTTTAAGTAATTAATATCTTATTAATGATTACAATAATTTAGATAATTTATTTAAATTCAATTTTAGGGACCCTACTATTCTTCTCTAATGAAAAGATATCAATAATATACAACCCCAGGGTATAAATCTCTTAGCCACTATTTTCATCTAGTGGAATGAACAAGTATAATCAGACCTAACTCATATGATCTTTCATTTTAAATCATTAATATCTTATTCATGGTTAATTATTTCAAGGTTATAATTCGAAGAAACATATAAATGGAAGGCACATGATCCAATATACCTCCCAAGGATAAGACATTTCCCCCCTATGAAACCCTAGTTTCATAAGCCAAGGACAACTTCTTCCTTAATGCTCATTTTATCTCCAGATTCAATACCTATACTTAAAATATTATTATTGTCAGAATATTCAAAAATCAAGGTTTAATCCTATCATCCTACACATGCGATAATAGCCTATCCTTTTGTGTTACCATTTACCTTTTCCCTAAAACCCTAATTTCACAATTAAATCATAACATTTTTCATGAGACTCATATAACCACCCAATTTAATACGGATACCTAAAATGATAACATCAACAATATATACAGGATTGAAGGTCATATTCCAATATTTCACACATATGATAATTATTCCACCCCTAAGTTTACTATTTCCACTTAAAGCCACATTTTTATTTATTGGTCTTAGACCATTCATATTCACTCCAAACATTTCATATAATATACTTAGCCTATTTTAAACCAGGTATTACCTTAAAATATCCAATATTGCAATTTTAACCCATATTGACCAAAATGTGCTTAAGACAACTAAAATATCCATATTTTCACAAAAATCTTATGAGTCCCAATATGAATATTTTTTAACCTCTAATATATAATATCATCCCAAAAATATATAACTGAAATTATATTAAGATACTATAAATCCTAATTCATACCATCCAAATATATATAAACTCATGCTTTCACAATTTTCTCCCCTTTTCAACATACAACACTATACATATGATTCCTCCTCTAATACCATCAGAATATAACCACAAATATACAACCAAATATATAACATCTTTATCATAATAATATTTTCCATAAAATAATTCTATCATGATATCACATACAAATATACAAATATTTCACATGAAATCCTTAGCTATGATATATATCCTTACCAAAATAGCTTCGGTTTCTAAGCACGTAAGACATATGATTCCTCCTCTAATACCATCATAATATAACCACAAAGTTAAAATACACAAGATTAAATTTAGGGAAAATAACTAGTAAAAACTAAGGTAAATAAGAGGGAGAAAAAATAGAGATAACCAAAAAGTGGAAGGCTAGGGCAAGGGTGGTGCACAGTGGAGGGCATGTTGATGGTGTGTGGTGGATGCTGTGATAGTATGGTGGTGTGTAACACCCCAAAATTTACTATTTTTTTTTTTAAAAAAAACCTCTAAATTTAAAACCTATAAATTCTGGGGATGCTACCGCCACACTTAGTACCAGACCGGTTCACTCCTGTCGTTCCAGTACCAAGTGCTAAGGCTAAGAAAACATTTCCATCAACTTATATCAATACATAAATCAAGGTTCGCAATATAAAATCAGAGTACGTATGAATTATTACATAATCGAAATACGAGAGAAAGTTTCTTAAAGTAGAAAGATGTTCATGACGTTAAAATTGTTCCTAGAATTCATAACATAGCTAAAATAGAAAAAAGGGATAATAATCTCATTAAGAAAAAATCGGCTATGCCACTCCAAAGACTTGATCCATCCCAAATCAACACTCGCCCCTGTTTGACGTCCCATGGACATCAATAGCATTAAAGAACATGTCTCCTACTTGCAACACGTCATACGGGCTTTCTGCTTGTGAGAATGAGCAGCACCCACAAAAAAGGTGATCAGTACGCTACGTACTGAGTAAGGTAACCGAGCACTAAGGCCAACACACAAGTACATAAAAGCATGCAGGATAATATACAGTTTACGAGCATTCAAGCCAACGCATATAATACATAAAGTCATGCAGGATAATATACAGCTTACAAACGTTCAAGCCCACGCATAAAGGCCCAATTAGTCTGGATTAGTAAATTATAATCTATTTTCAATATTCATTTCACACCATGCTTTTTATTAAACCATGCAAGTACAGGAACCTCTCACTATTTTAACCGGTGGCTCGGTCACTTATAGGGCATCATGCCCTAAACACTATTATAGTCGGTGGATCGGTCACTTATAGGGTAAAACCCTAACTACTATTCCTTATCAGTGGATTGGTTTGGTTCCTGCTTGCATAGTGTTCCACTGTAAGTAATTAGTATCTTTTAAGTATCTTAGCAAAACTCAAGTTTGTGTTTATTGAGCTCGGGATCCCCCACTATTATAGCCGGTGGGCCTGTCACTTATAGAACATCATGTCCTAACCACTATTATTCGCCGGTGGATTGGTCACTTATAGGGTAAGAACCCTAACCACTATTCCTAACCGGTGGATCAACTAGACCCGACTCAATAATCTTTCACTTTAAATAATTAATTTCTTAAGTATCTTATTTAGAAGCTTTCACCCATACATGCATGACCGACTTCTACTATTCTTGTCCTTCAAAAGTCTCATCCCATATTACGAGACTCCAAACCCTAGTTAACCACCAACCCATAGTTAACCATTCCAACCCTAGTTAACCACCATAAACCATAGTTAACCATATAAACCCTAACTCAGTCTCCTCCATACCCTTATAATATCCTACGTACTATTTTTCACCCAATGTTTTCAAAACCCCATATGACACTTCTAATACCTTCCTTACACCCCATATCAACTTTCCATACGTAAATCTTTCTCTCATGCACACTTTATATCCCCTATGCAAATGTGTAAACTTTTTCATGCAAAATCTTTTGCTCACACTTGAAACACTAAATTCTCATGCAAACCCTAAATTTCCATGCAAACCTTAAACTCCCATGGAAACCCTAATCTCCCATGAAAACCCTAAACTCCACCATACAACCCTAATCTCCCATGCAAACCCTAAACTCCCATGCAAACCCTAAACTCCACCATGCAATCCTAATCTTCCGTGCAAACCCTAAACTCCACCATGCAATCCTAATCTCCCGTGCAAACCCTAAACTCCACCATGCAAACCCTAATCTCCCTCATTCCTCTTTAGATGCCCCCATGCATGATCATAAAACACACAAACCGACCCCACATTAATACACTCCCTATCATCATAGTACAAAACTTGTCATGCATGTCTTATGGGCCACACCACATTATAATAACAGCACACCTCATACACGTAATACACATGTAATACCCCGTATTTTAAAATTCAATTTTATTAAGCTTAATTATATTATTGACATAATTTGATATAAACATTTAATTATTTTAATTTTGATTCATTTTATGGATTTATCGACGATTTCGAATTCATATTTGAATTTAATTAATCGTTGCCGTTGCGAACCATTCTGGACAAATTCGTTCACGACCGTGATTTTATTATATTCTTATGATTTCGATTTTCGGTTAAAAATATATATTCCCATTCTTTCTCGTATTTTGATTTTTAATATTTTAGATTCGTTTTCGATTATAACTTCGTCGTGTGATTACGACTTTATTTTGGAGTTATATTTCGTTAACGAAATATATTATTTAAATTATAAAATTTCTGTTTAAATAGTTAAAGTTATTTTAATGATTTTATCCGTAGAAAATATTTCCGACTTTAAATTTATTTGTTTTCGAAAATCGTTAATATCTTCGGGAAGTTTTAAATTATAAAGGGTTTTTGGAGATTATTTATGAATTTCTTTCCCGAATTAATTTTCTTCCGTTTTACGCTCTTTAGTTGCGGAAAACCGATTTCAGAAATTATTTGAATTAGTCTCGGTTTATTAGAATTTAATTTAAATATTTACTAATATACTTTTAAATATTATTTCAAGGTATTATAATGTATTTCCGTAAATAATATAAATTTTTAGGTTCATTGGTAAATTCTTCCGAAAATACTTCTGAAATTCTGTATATAGCTTTTATATCGATTTTAAGCCTTCGGAACCTTACGAAATGATTTTTCATTAAATAAATTTTAGATAAATTTTTCCAACAATATTTTTAGATGTTAGTATTTATTATATGTGTGTATCTGCAAAAAAAAAAAAAAAAAAAACTCAAATCCCGCCGGTCCCCTCTCTTCCTTTTCCATTTCTCTTCTCTTCTCTCCCTTCTCTTCTCTTTCCCCTTTCCCGACCAGTCCCTGTTCTGCAGCCCTAAAACGCAGCCCTCATCTCCATCTTCTCCTCCCTGCTCCTCCACGCTAGCAAACCTCCAGCCACCGCAACTGCAGCAACAACCGCAGCAAATGCTGCAGCAACAGCCGCAGCAAATGCCGCAGAAGTGTAGCAGCAGCGCAGCAGCAACGGATGGAAGCAGGAGCAGCGAACGGGAGGACAGCGCCACTGTCCGGTCACCGTCGACGTCGCCCGACCACCGGCGAGCACTGTTCGACCTCCAGCGAAGCTTCTCCGGCCATCTCTTGTCCCGATTTGTTGGTTTTGTTTGGTATAAAATTCTAAAAACCCTAACTTTTGATTTGATTAATTGAGTATAAATTAGCTTATGAAAAGCTAAATTGATTGTTTGATTATATTTATATATGTTGTATGATTGATTTGGAGTGGTTAATTGTAGTGTATTTGGTTGATTTGTGAAAATTGAATTTTTGGGTTGGGTTATGCCCAAATTTTCGGAATCGTCCGATTTAATTATTTTGGGTAAATTTATTTTACAATATGCTATGAAATGTATCTAATTTCATGTTGGAACTTTCAATTTGATAAATTTATGCCGAATTAATCGGAATTAACCTTCTATGTCAAAATCCGTGTGTGATGAAATTGGGTTGCATAATTGAATCGTTTTACTCAATCGATTTTGTAATATCGTTTGAAATGTATTTAATTTTATATCCGAAGTGTTGATTTGGGAAAATTGTATGAAATTGATCGGAATTGGATTTTTAGGTCGAAACTCTTACGGGTTTAAATTGGATTGTGTAATCGGGTTGTTTTATTCAATTGATTATACAATTTATATTAGAATACATTTAATTACATTTCTGAATCGTCAATTTATATATTTGAGCAAGAATTAATCGAATTTGCGTTCCGGGCTTAAAAACTTTAATTGTGCTAAATTGGGTATTTCCTTTATTGGTTTTGATCAATTGATTATATGTTATGTTATAAAATATGTCTAATTGCATTTCTAAAAATTCAATTTAATTAAATTTATAGAATTTTACCGAATTGTATTTTCGGGCCTAAAACCTTAGATTTCAAGTAAAATTTTGGAATTGGTCATTTATATGGTCGTTTTTCTAAAATTGAATTTATAGAAATAGTTGAAATGATCCTATATGCATTCTAATACCTTCGATTGTAATTAATTGGTTTGAATTATTTGAATTTATATCTTGGGCTTTGAAGCCCTAATTTTCGGAGATGGTTTTATATAATTAATTATGCTATGCTTTTTTTACCTAATCGATTTCGGTATTTGACTTTAAATCATTTGAATTATGTTTTTATCTTATCGGGTTGGATTTGGTTCTATGCAAATGGTTGGTTGTCCTTTGGATTGTAAAACCTAATGAATAAGTCATTTTTGATAAAATAGCTTATAATCTATTATTCTTTTCCCGACATTCCAAATCAATTTGAAATGTCCCAAGTGATGAGTGTTAATCCGATTTGGTTAATATTTAATTTTAAATCTTAATCGAGCTACGCTCGCAAGTCATAGGTTTTATGCACGTTTTTCAAGAAAGGTTGTTTGTGTCCGTTTGTGTTGATTTTATTATAATTGAATTGTTGATCGATAAGATAGTTTCTAACCTAGTTCCGATTTTCATCGGTGATCTAGGAAAACATTCTCGTGGATTGTCGAGCTTTTGATAGCTCTCTCTTTCTCAATTTGCTTAGCTAGCTTCGGACTTAGGTAAGTCATTACTTACCTTTAGTTATGACGGATTCTCAATGTATATCTGCTTGGAGTGAAAGGTGGTGATGATGATTATCGATTATTTAATTATGTCAAGCATATGCTATGTTCTATATGGCAATTGCATGAATATATGGATTTGTAGCCTCAATGTGTTAATATGACGCTTGGGTATTGTACGTGTGTAAGTGTGTGAAGGGCTGAGTATGGATTGAAATTGCATGATACCTTATGCTGTATTTTATGCCATGGACTCATTCGGCTTTAATGCTTCTAAAGTTATTCGTCTTTAATGCCTCATGAATTGGATCGGCTTTAATGCCTCTGGAATCGATCGGCTTTAATGCCACTTAAATTGGTTCGGCTTTAACGCCATTTGGATTGGTTCGGCTTTAACGCCATTTGGATTGGTTCGGCTTTAACGCCGCTTGGATGGTTCGGCTTTAATGCCGCTTGGCTTTAATGCCATTTGAAATTGATATAATAATGGAACATCATTGTGTTGATGGATGTGAGCTAAGTGCTGTTATGTGGGCCTGATTTATGATTGACTAAATTCTTGAATAAAATATTAATCACTTAAAGTGAAAGATCTTGAGTTGGGACTTGTATCACTCGGGGTAGCTATCCGAGTTAGGTTTGGTATTCACTTGGTACCATTCCGGTGTTTTTCTATTCTGTGATCCCGGGTGCCTTACGAGGTCCGGAGAGGCCCTCTTCTACTCTATAGGTGTCTCGATATATTTCGGCCCTATAGGGGGTATGCATACTTAAGTGATTAGGTGTCCTATTTATTGGTGGTCTGGTTACGTTTCTGGGCGGGCCAGCTAGGGCTAGTACCGTTCGAGTACTAGATTAGTTGTTACGATCTTTGAGTCTCCATCCTCAAGAAAATATAATTAAACAGTTGTGATTACAATAAAGGAATATAATAATTATGAATTATTCTCGTTGGCTCTTGGACTTTATGTTCTATTTCCTATACATGTCTCTTGATTCTATCTTACAATAATGTTTCCATATGACAAACGTCCGCATTCAATTATCATATGATCTATTATTCAAAGCACATGTGGGACTTGTGTGTAGAATGATACCTTCTAGGGTGGCATGTGATCATGATTTTCTTGTACGCTTGTACCTTATGTATTGTCATGTCTAGTCATGTATTATAAGCATGAGTCTGTGACTCCATGTGTTATAGCGTGTGTATCACATGTATAATCGAGCATGAATTATTGTATGAGTAGAATGACGTATGTATCGCGTGTATAATTGAACATAAGTATTGTAAGCTGAACGTTGCTTTATCTTATATGTATTATGTTTCTTTCCATGAGTAGGGTAGTATTGATTTACTCAGTACCGGACCCGTACTGATACTACCTTGATTGTTTGGGTCCTGTGATGATCCATTGATGGTGGGGAGCAGACCATTTGTGCAGGTTCAGTATTAAATATGTTATTGTTGGGAGGAACGTTTTCCTTGGATTTTGAGAGTAGGTTATCCGGTGATTCGATTTGGCAAATAAAGTTGGCTCCACTGTTGGGATGCCCCTTGGTTCTCTTTTCAGACTTTATTGTATCTTAAATGTATTATTTTGGTGTATAAATCATTCATCTGATTAGTATTTAGTTGGTTTGTGATTTTGTGGGATATGTATTTGGATTTAATATCCTTTATCTTTTAAGTTTTAAAGTCCAGGATTATTTTACAGGTTTCCGTTGATTTATTCAACGATAATTTTATCCAACAACATTGTTCACTTTCCATCTGCATGTGGATATCTCCTTGTGGGAGTTTATTCTTACTGCATAGATGTTGGTTAAATTTTATTGGACAGGTTATAGCCTTGCATCTAGCATGAGATAGATGGTGGACATTTATCTTATGTTAGGTGTGGCGGTAACATTCCCCAAATTGTGTTTTAGCTTCCGCATTATTCTTTTAAATTCGAAATTTTTCAGGAGTGAAATTTGGGGGTGTTACAACACATGCCACAATTTATTACACGAACTTACCTCAACTCCACATCAAGTTGTATATATGACAGTTACACAAATATTCATAAGATACATTATAGTTCATATCACATGGCATGCATGTCATATAAAACACATAACACACAAACGGCCTTAGTTACTCCTTACCTAAAACGTCACCGGTCTTGGAGTACACTCCTACGCCTCTTTAGGACTTTGAATGGTCTCACCTATATGAGGGAAACTAGAATTAAGTTCCCTCCTACCAAAAATACTATTATTTACTAACTTATTCTAGGAATAGGTTTTTAATAAAATAATACTATGCTAATAATAACTATACGAAATAATTCTAACAATACTAATAAAAATATTAATATAATTCAAAATAGATGGTGATATAAGGGCTTCTACCCTTCACCCAAAATAATGCTAATAATATCCTTAAGACATTATTAATAAAAATAGTACTAATAATAATAATGAATAATAATCGAATTTACAAAATAATAATAATAATAATAATAATAATAATAATAATAATAACAAGGCAGTAGTAATATTCTATTATATAATAAAGTAGGGCTTCTACCCTCTAAATAAATAATAGTAATAATAACAACAACAACAACAACAACAACAACAACAACAACAATAATAATAATAAAAATAAAACTTATAATAATATTAATAATTTGAAACTAATAACCTAAATAATTTATATATACTCTCGACCCTGATAAGAAATGATAACATTAATATTGAACCTAATAATAATAATAATAATCGAATGTTAGTTAAAAATTGAAATAAAATAAAACAAGCTTAAATAAATAGGGGAGAAGGGCTGAGAGGGTTTAGGGTTTCACCTTGGGTCGGCAAAGATAGGTGGCACCGGAAAAGAGGAAAGAAATGGAAGGAGTTGAGATTTGAGGAGAAGAGATGGAGAATAAAAGTGGAGGTTGAGGTGTTGGTGGTAGTCTAGACTAAGTGGAGTAAAGTGAGGGTGGTGGCGCAGCAATTGGCAACAGCGCACGACGATAGTGGTGGTGGCCAAAATGAAGAGAAGAAGAAAAAGAGAGAAGGAGAAGGAGAAAGGAGAAAAGAAGGGTAGGGCGAGGTGGAGGAAGATTGGTAGCAGTTTTTGGGTGGTGTAGGAGGCAGTGATAGCGTCGGATGTGGTAGTGGACGGTGGTGCGAAGGGCAGCAGGTGTAAAAATTTGGTTGGTTGGGCAGGAAACTTTGCACGGCTGTGGTGGCTCGTGCAGGAAGAATCAAGGGAGATGGGTGATTCATTTAGTTAGAGGGTGGTGCAGGGAAGACTTAGGTAGGTAGATCAGGCGGCATAGTTGGCTGACGACAGAGGAAAGGGCGTTTGAAGTTGCAGTGGTGCGTAGGGTAAGTTCTTAGGGTTTCGGAAAAAAAAGTTTCAAGATCAATCAATAGGGGGTATTTATAGAGTTTGGAGTAGAAGGTAGGGTTCTGAGGGTTGGCAGGAAGATAATGCAGGTACGGTTTAGGTATCCGGCGACGCCAATTAGCCGGTGTAAAATTTGAATCGTGGTACACTTTTTGTGCAGGATAAGGAGGGTTTGGCATGGAAGAAAAGGAAAGTGGGTTAGATCATGTTGAATTGTGATTCAGGGGGAAGAGAAAGAGAGAAGAAACGGCCAGTCAAGTCGAGCGTAGCCGGCGGCACCATTTTCGGAGGTTACGGAGCTGCAGGTCGACGATGAAGGAGGAAGGAAGAAGAAGGAGGTAGACTGGCCGGCTGGGGAAAAAGAAAGAAAAGAAAAGAGAAGGAAGAACCGGGCCGGTCAGCGACAGTTATAAACTTTTAAATGGAACATGGCATTCTAGGGGAAAAGAGGAAGAAGGAGAGTCGTTTTGCTCCTGGGCCGCACTGAAGGAACAGGGGAACGGGAACGGGCCGCGAGAGGCCCAAATGGAAGAAAAAGGAGAGAAAAAAAGGAAGAAAAGAAATAAAAGATAGAAAAAGAAAAGAAAAAGGAAGAAAGAAAAACAAAGAGGAAAAAAGGAAAAAGAAAAATAGGTAGGTTGTGGTTAATTAAATTAATTAGAATATTTTGGGTATTTAAATTAAAAATATTTTAAAGAAAATAATATTAAATTCCCTTTTTAGGCTAATTTAGGATCTTTAAAAGAATTTTCCTAAATCCCTTTTTAATTAGCAAAATACCCAAAGTTTCCCTTATAAAAATATTTATAAAATTTCTCTTAATTTACCCTAAATAATTTCTTCCTATTCCAAGAAAAATAATTAATTAAATTAATTCCCTAATAAATCCTTATTTAATTACACTTCTTGAAATAAATATTTTTGGGCCATTTCATGGTGGTGGTGTGGTTTTGGGACCAACATTTAAGGTGGTGGTAGTGGTTGGTGGTAGTGGTGGTAGTGGTGGTAATGGTGGGAATTAGGGTGTTGGTATTGGTAGTAGCTATGGTGGTGGTGTGGTGGAGATGGAGTCAGTAACGGTTAGCAACAACAATGGTGGTAGTTTGGTGCTAGGACTAGCATTTAATGTGGTGGTGGTGGTGGTAGTTAGGGTGGTGATGTGGTGGAGATAAAGTCGATAATGGTTGGCGGCAAGGATGGTAGTATTTTGGTGATAGGAGCGGCTGCAGTTAGTGAAAAGGAGTGGTTGGTTGTGGTGCTTAGTGGCTGATAGTATAGAGATTGAGATGCTGACAACTCAGGAAGGGAGAGAAGAGAAAAAAAAAGGAATGTGGAGGTTGGTGGTTAAGGTTGACAGCAAGGGAAGGGCAGAAGGGAAGAAGGATGAGAAGGGGATCGACAATGGTGGTGGTGCTGGCGACAATGATGGTGGCAAAGTATAAGTGAGGAGAGGGCTCTAATGGGTTCTCAATGGGAGTCAATGAAATGATATGGCAGAAGAGGAAGGTATGGGAGGTGTGTGCATGCATATATATGCATGATAAAAAAAGTCAATGGGGGAAAGGAAGGAAAGAGGATAAGGGAGAAAAGGATGGGAAAGGGCTGGGTTAGGTGTGTATGGGGGAAGGTGAGGAGTGGCAAGAGCATAGGGCTGTCAAGATTAAACTGTTAGTGTAACACTCCAAGTCGATACGACCATACGGGAGCTACATTGGAGTGCTTTTAGATTGATTGGTTGGCTCCATCGATCAACACGAGTCATTTCTGTGTGCTTTGTCCTTACTTATGCGCTTCTCAAGAAATTTTTAGAAAAATTTTCAGAAGGGTCACCCATCCTAAAAATTACTCCACAACCAGCGCGCTTAACTTTGGAGTTCTTAGGATGGAATCACCAAAAGGATAGTATAGCATATTGATATAAGTAGCCATATCAATCCTTATACCACTTCACTTAAAATTGGGGTATTACAGTTAGGGCACTAGTTGAGACTAAAATTTTCTCCTTTAGTGTAACACTCTAAAATTTACTACTAAAAATAATTTGTTTAAGCCGATCAATGCACACTATCAATATAGTCAGGTGTTATCATTGTACTTAATATAGGTATGGATTACCATTCCATCCTTACATCAAATATAAAACAAAACGGTTAAAACTTAAGACATGATAAGGGAGAATACATAAAGAAAGGGTTGGGTAATGTGTGCGAGGGGGAAGGTGAGGAATGTTAGGGTAAAATGGTTGTCGATAGAGGTTGTAGAGGGTTGGTGTGGCAGGTGAAGGCAGTCGGCAAAAGGTAGGGGATGTAGGGGTTCATGGTCAAGAATGGAAAGAAGGAAGGTGACGTTCAGGGGTGCGTAAGGCCTTATTTGGTTGGAAAGGGTAAGGGAAAGAAAGAAGGAGAAGAATCATTGGGTAGGGTGCAATCTGGGGAAGAAAAAAAGGAAAGGAAAAGAAATAAGAGAAAAGAAAAGGGAAAAGGGGAAATGTTGGGGTTAGGATTAGGAGTTAGGTTAAAAAATTTAGGAAATTAATCTAAAATCTTATCTATAAATTATTCAAGGTTAATGTTAAGATTAAAAATAGTAATGAACCAAATATTAGAATTTAGGTTAAGTTAAATAATTAATTAGTCAAGATTAAAAATTTGATAAAATTCTGTTAAGTTTGGGATTTAAACTCAGGAAAATTAGGCAATGAAAGAGTACAGGAAAAGGGAGAAAAGATGAAGAGAGAACTTGATATGCAACAACAACATGAAGCAAGAAAAACCTCAAATCACAAAGCTTACAACAAGCAACGTTGATCACAAAGGGGAAATATGGGGAAAATGAATGAGGTGTAGGTACAATTTTGGGGATAACAAATGTGAGAATATAAAGAGTGCAATGGAAGGGCTAAAATGAAAGTAAAAAATGAGAGGAAAATGCTAAGTAACAAAGGAGAATAAGGTGTTGAAAGTCAAACGAAAATTATCTTTGGTGACAACAATACAACATGAAATAAAGTGAGAAAGGAAAGTCAGGGGCTAGAAGAGGGGGAAAAGGCCAACGAACAAATAGGTAAATTTATGTAATATGCATTGAAAGTAATCCAACACCATAATAATGAGGGAAAACGGAGGAGAAATGATGTTGATAGAGGAGTTGGAACCAGGTAGCAAAATCAGCTTCACACAACAAACTACATGATCCAAAAATGGGGGGAGGTGAACATATGTGGAGTTGAAATGGGATTAACGGGCACAATTTTGGGCACAAAAGGGCTATTGAGATTATATATCAACTAATGGGAGAGGGGGTGAATAACTTGTTACACACTTGAATGAAATACTATGATGGTAGAGTGTAAAGAGATGTTAAGTGTGTAAGAGTTTTGTAATAAAAATTATGACTGATGTTGTTACACCCACAAATTTACTAATGAAAAATTATGACTTTTTTTGTGGAAGCTAAAAATTAGATAATTGGTTGTTATCTCTGTACTTAATACAAGTCCAATTTTCGTACCATTTTTATATCATTTTGTAACACCACGTATATTAAAAAATTTAGAAATTGACTACGAGCCTACTTGTGTAGTAATTAAATTTAGGGAAAAAAAAAGATGTTACAACAACCTTGGATGATAAGAATATAATTTATAGAGAGAAAACCAAGTTGAAAGACATGAAGTTAAATGTAATAAGGATGATCTGGTTTGTTATCCTTGCTCCTAAAATCAAGCAAATTACCTAAAGGAGAGGAATCTAAAAGAATTAGGGGAAAGCTAGAGAGTATGCATTAAGGTTGATAACAAATAAGTTGTTTTGGAGAATAGCCTTTTCATGATGGTGGAAGAAAAAAACAGACAAGATTATTTCAATGCATTCGATATGAGATTGATCATTCAATTAACTAATGTGAATAAAATTCTAAGCGGAGAAAGATAAAGTAGTCTTATTTGTGCCATCCCCTATGTATAAATACAACTTAATAATAACTACTCGACTAGTTGAAAAGGGAAATTCTTTATTTAGATGAGATCATCATGGTTTGTTTGAGACTGAAAGTTGAGAGGATCTACTTCAATTAATGGAGTTGGTCTTGTCGTGGAAGGCAAAAGGGCTCCATAATAGGAAAAGGAAGAAAAGATAAATCCCATTGTTGAATGCTTTTATTTTGATGAGGTTGAGCACATTTAATTCAAGTACCTGAGAATACTTGATGAACTTAAAGAAGATGAGGAGAAAGATATTTGTTGGAATCACTACACAAGATGATGAGGAATACATTCTCTTGCTTGTGGATGAAGAGGTACTAAGAAACAATTAGGTTTTGGATTCAAGTTTTATGTAATATATCTATTGTTAGAGAGGTTGATTTGAATTCGACAAGTTATGTGAAGGAAACTCAATCACTTTATATAAGCAAAGGAATGTAAAGGTAGAAGGGACATAGAGATTCAAATCAAGCTACATGACATAAATGTTTAGAAATAGCCAAGTATCTTCCGATTCGAGCTCGACTTATTTAATCTTTTCGGATTCGAGTTTAACTTAATAAAGTGTGAAAGTCGATTTGTCTTAAATTGTTAAACTTTAAAAAAAAAATGAACCAAATCAACTTATTTATTATAATTTAATTAAAGACTCGGCTTGTTTATCTATTTAATGGTGAACAAACTAAATCAACTTATTTAATAATTTAAATTGTTTAAAAATTTATCTAACTATTCAGCTTATTTATTAAATAAAATCTATATAATTTCGGTCTATAAACTATCGAACTAAATTTATAAATGAGTCGAGTCTAATCCAATCCGATTTATAAATAAATTAATCAAACCTTTTCTAATTTAAGTTAAATTTGTTTAATAAAAGAATTTAAAAATAAGGATTAGGTTTGCCCTAACCATAACTGATGTTGCGAAACCGATTTGAAAAAGCGGAGCCGAAATGGGAAAAGGTGGGAATAGAAAAACAGGATTGAGTAAGTTTTCTCTGTCGCTTCCCGGCTTCTGTTTCCGACCTATCAATGCGCTGACGCGAACAGCATTCTCAAATACAGACACAGAGCCGCTGTAGAAAGACATGTCTTTGAAAATCATTGAGGCGTTAACGTTTGTGGTCGTACGAAGCGCACCTTTCGACGTGCCGCTTGTGTAGGCGCAATTTGTGGACGTCTCGCAACTTGGCTGCTTCTAAGCCGGAGCATTAAATTGGTCAATGTTACTAATTAGAAAAGGTCGACAGGAAAGAACCAGAAGCATGTGTTATGGGATATTTCTCTCTGTATTTCTTTTTTATTTTTGTGTGTGTGTGTGTTTGTGTGTATATATGGAGATGGAGAGAGAGAGAGAGAGAGAGAGAGAGAGAGAATCGCACCTCCATTGATGACCAGCTAGGCCTCGGCGTCTATCTCTCACAATCACTGTCACTACAGTATTATAGACCCACTTTGTTGACCAACTGGCCGGTGACGGACCTGATGGCCGTTTGCCGCCTTCTTTTTTCTTCGTTTTTTTTTCCTGCCGCTTCGTACGGTTAATAAACAATGTTTTGAATTAACAATGTTATTTAATGATGTTCTTGTTGGTAGTTAGAGTCCAAGCTGCGTCTCAGAGCTTTCTATGATCGATCGATCGATTCATGATGGACAACCTTTAAGTCCGCAATCGCATTATTTCACCCAGAATGCTGGATCGCAATGAAATTCTTCGGCGCCTCGCCTTTGCTTGGGATACATAAAAAAAAAAATATATATATATATATAACCCTATTTTTAACCATAATTTAAAATATATATATATATTAAATCGAATAAATTAGTTTTTGAAAATAAGTTAAAAAAAAAATCTAACTACACAACCAACAACTGATACTTAGAACTTTCCCAAATCATGCCGTTATATAGCAGAAAAAAAAAAAGGTTATTTAGAACCTTTTTATGAGGGAGCCGGCTCATCTCCGGTGCTCAGAAATTACCGGAAACTCCATTATTTGTTCAGATTAGAACACGCGCTCTTCTGTTTTGGAAACAACGCTACTTTATTTTATATGCTCCTTCCTTATCATACTTGGAAAAAATCCCATACTCTTTCTGATAAAAGGTTAATAAATCTCTTTCTTTCACCCTCGGCTATCTTTGCAAGCTTTTTCTACTTACTGCGGTTAGTTCCCTGCTGCCTCCGGTCACTTCCCCTTTGATCCCTCCTTTTAATTCTTACACTGCTCTGTCACCTTTGCAAGTAGTTCCCCTCCCCCCGCGCCTCCCCTCTCCTTCCGGTTATATTATATGGATCCAATTCCTTATGAGCTTAGATGTTTTTTCGTAATAGAAAAACCGGGTGTTGCATGTAGAAATCATAGACCATAACGAAAGCTCCCAGCGTTTACCGTCACTGGAGACGACCCAAATCCTTTTATATGGCATCACATTACATCAGTCATCACCGGTAAAAAGAATGTTTGGGGGATTAAAAAAAATAGGACAAATTTATATTTGGTTGCAACGTGCGGGAGATTATTTTAAAGATAATATTACGATAATACTTTATTTTTGGGATAAAATAAAAGATTTATAGGAACGTCTTTCAATAATTATATGAATACACTTTAATTAAAAAAATAAATTATTTTATTCTAATATTATATAATATTTATACTAGTAGAAGAGTTAAAATAAGGAGGTACGTCCCTTTTTTTTTTAAATTCATGAATTTTCATAATATTATCTTAGTTGTCTATTTTGAACACCCAAGTAAACTATGTCTCCATAATATTATATTTAAGTTGTTAGTAGGATTGAAAAAAATAGGACCAATTTATATTGATTTGAGTCACGTAGAACGCTATCTTAAAGGTATTATTACATCAACAACTTACTTCCAAAATATAACAAAGCATTTATATAAGACTCTCTTAATAATTATATTCATAGGCTTCAACCGAATATCTCATAATCAATTTATTTCTTTATAAGATTATGGGGTATTTATACTAGTAGAAGAGTTAGAATTAAGATGTATGTCCATTTTCAAAGTTCGTGACTTTTTATTCGAGTTATCACAACTCTTCAATTAAATTAATTAATTTCTAAAATTATGGATTATTTTTATCAGTAGAAGAGCTACGGTGAAGAGATATATTCATTTTCAAAGTTCATGACTCTTCATTTGAGTCATCACAACTCTTTAATTAAATTAATTATTTCCCAAAATTATGGATTAATTTTACTAGTTGAAAAGTTATAATGAAGATATATTTTTTTTTTCAAAATTCATGACTCTTTATTCGAATCATCACAACTCTTCAATTAAATTAATTATTTTCTAAAATTATAGGTTATTTATACAAGTAGAAGAGTTACAATGAAGATGTATGCCTATTTTTAAAGTTCATGACTCTTCATTTATGTCATCACAACTTTTCAATTAAATTATAAACTATATATATATTATATGATATAGCCTACTCCAATAATTATCCACTAGACTATAATATATATGTTTGCCTATTTAACGACGTGATGTTATGGTTATGAAAAGGTATCTTTGGATTTAAACCAATTTGTAGCTTTAGTATTTTAAATTTTTAATGAAGTTAGTGGTATCCAAATATTAAACTAAAATTTATTCTATTAAAATCAAAAACTACTATACACATAATATCATCCAATATCTTAAGATATCTCTAATTGTTGTAGCACAATTATAGTCATGTGCTAACCTGGTTCATGGATATTTATAAGAGTTAAATTCTACAAATCTCTTATTGAAGTGTCACCACTTCTATATCCAAATAGATTGAGTTAATTTATTTGTACCATTAAACCTTTAGATAGTTTTATTAAGTAAGGTTGAGTTCCTATTATTGGTGCTTTCATAGAATTTCAATCCCATTCCACTTAATATATTTCTTTCCATATCTCCCGTTAATCATTTTTTAAAGGGATATGCTAATTATTGTCCATTTTATCATAAATAATAGTAATAATACCATGTGAGATCATTTCACTCACATACTCATGTCCCACGACACCTCCTCCCGTAACTTTCCCCTAGGAAATGGCAGTTTTTTCCGTTGCACCCCCACCCTTTCAACACCTCCCTCGTCAACTAACCATCCACCTTCAATCCTCTCCACCTCTGCCACCACTTTCAACACTTCCCTCCACTAAAACTCTAGCACCTGCACCACCTCCTTCACAACACTCCCAATTGAGCCATCGTCTTCCCAACCTACACCACCCTATCATGTAGCATCATCACACAATCACCTCCACCTCAAGCTATCACCACCATCCACCACCATCTCCTTCCCCATCACAACCCTTCCCTTTTTCTACACATACCACTGAGCCCAACACTAGCCACATCCACCTTCTCTGCCCTCAGCCATCACCTGCACCACTCTCTTTTCCTTGTTCACAACCAACCCCCCTTTTCCTTCATGCCTGGCTCACATCGCGCATGCAACATGAGAATTTTCGCCATAAAATTTTGTTACATATTTTTAAAATGTAAGGATATTTTGGTAATTTTAAAAAATAAAAATTTAATTATTAAAATTATTATTTTATTTGTGAAATATTGATTTGATAATTATGGTATTATTTTTAGATACGAATTTTGGGATCTTGTACCATTTAATCGGATACCGCTATTTTGAATTTTTTATAGAATTTAGGTAACTCTTATATTATCCTAAAATGTCAAACAACTTATGATAGCATATTAAGGTTTTGATGTATAAAATATGTTATGTATGTTGCTATATGGTAACTTTTATACCTTACTAAAATGGTAAATTTTGTATGATAGAACATTAGGGCTTTTGTGTCTAAAATATGTTAAGCGTGATTTGTTATGTTATAATTATGTGTTATATATTATATCCTAAAAATTAGTAAAAATATTATGTTATCATATGTAAAATATTTTGGATGCAAAAGTATGGCAAAATGATTTTTATGATAATGTATGAAATTTACTTGAAAAATGATATGAAGACAATAGTTAGATATATTTATGGAATAATAATTATGGATGTGTGACCCAAGAGCAATTTGGTCATTTTATGTGTATTATGATTTCTACCATGACAAGCATGTCTAATATGTATTATATGTTATTAAGCATGAGATTATGTGATCATGGATATATTAGATACACATGTTAGGGTTTTATAAGCAAAATCATGAATAGGGGAAAATAGTTATTTGACTTATCTAATAATATAATTTTCATGATAAATATTTTTATTATCATGTTTTAACCTTTCCATGACAAACCGGTAAATAAAATGGAGTTGGTAATTGAAGAGGATGTCAATGTGGTATTTATGACCTCAGGAGTATTTTGGTCATTTTTAGTCTAATGTGCCCAAATGTGAACTATTGACCCTAAGTTATCCTTGATAATTATGTGATTAGTTTACATGTTTATCAATTTTAAGACCTACAAATTGAATGGGTCTTGTAAGATGATCTTGTATTAACAACACTGAATAATATACTAATCATCTAAAGTGAAAGATCACTTGAGTTGAGTTGAGGTGCTAGGTTCATTCTATCGGATGATAATAATAACTTAGATATATTGTCCCTGGGAGATAATTTAGACTATTCCACCGGTTTACGAATAGTGGCTCGAGAGCATTTTGTCTGGAGAGATGTTCAGTTCTTTCCACCGAACGATAATAGTAGTTCAGGTAGGGTTGTTCAAATTATCCGATATCTACTTATTTGATCTAATATCTGAAGTGATCCAATTCGAAAAAGCAAATAGCCAATCTGATTTTTTTTCAAATCAAATATCAGATACGGTCAATGAAAAGTCAAACAAACCAAATATCTAATCCGACAAATACAAATAATATCTGATATGAAGAAAAATATTTATACATTATTTTATAATTTTTTATTTTATATATAATTGTATATAAATAAATTTAGATGTGTGATTTATTATTTGAGGTAAAATTTAATTTAGTTGAAATTATATTTTTAATATAATCCCTTTTTAGATATTTATAAAAAAAAATACTTTGTGTGTTGATAGACTCCACCCACCCCTTCCTTATTTTAGTTTTAACATTAGATATTTGTTGAGCAAGTCGAATATTTGCTGAGTGAATCAGATATTTGTTCAGCAAATCGGATAATATTAAATATATTTGTGATTTGGTGATTTTTTTATATTTAAAATTTTATTCGGATAATATCGGTTATATTTGATATCCGATCTGAAAATTTGGATATCTGATCTTTTAGATATTTGAAGTTTCAAATCAAATATTATTTTCAGATATCTGAAATTTTGGATATCTGATAATCAAATATCTGAAATATCGGATATTTGAACCTTGAACAACCCTAGGTTCATGTGTGTTGTCCCTAAGAGGTGCTTCAATTCGTTCCGCAGGATTAAAAATAGTGAGGACCTATACTTAACATAAATAATAATATGATTTGAGATAAGTAACTAATTGTAACACCCCCAACTTTACTACTTAAAATTTTCATTTTGTAGAAGCATTAATTACAAAATAATGGGTGTTACTGCCACACTCAATATAAGTCTAGCATCTTGCACCATCCTTATACTAAGTGCTAAGGCTAAAATATTACTTTACTTAAATAACATATATAACAAAGACAGGTTAGTAAATTCATTATAGATTACATTGTCCTGATAAATACAAAAAGATTATGCAAAGAGTGCAATACAACAAAAATGGAAATAATAAGGGACTTAAGAGTCCATGAAATATTCAGATCAAAAGATGACAAAGTGAACATCGGATAATCCTAACTCTCAACCCACTACTGGAAGCCATCAAGTCGAACCCTCAAAGTACTCCTACGAAGTCATCATTGCCCATTGAATAGGCAAAGGACCGAGAAACGAAATCTATTAGTACTATGGTACTGAGTAAACTATTATACTAATCCCAACATGTAAGGCCACATGTGTAACACCCCGAGTCTATATAACTATGTGGGGGCTACCTTGGAGTGCTTTGGGATTGATTGGTTGGCCCCACAGATCAACACGAGTCATTTCAGCACGCTTTGTCCTCACTCACACACTTCTCGAGAAATTTTTAGAAAATTTCCGAAACTTCCTAGGAGGTCACCCATCCTAAAATTACTCCACGGCTAGCACGCTTAACTGTAGAGTTCTTAGGACGGAATCACCAAAAAGATGGTATACCATGTTGATATAAGTAGCCGGATCAATCCTTATAACACTCCCCTCAATTTGGGGTATTACATTTACCCCCACTCAAAGAATGCAACGTCCTCGTTGCGCCTCAACCAATGACTGTCTCAATACAGTTCATCCCAAGAATCGTCCCACTAGGTTGTTAACTAGCTCATCCAAGTTCAGCTCACGGTCACGGTTTCGCTCTGATACCATTTGTAACACCTCGAGTCTATATAACTATGCGGGGGATACCTTGGAGCGCTTTGGGATTGATCGGCTGGCCCCACAGATCAACACTAGTCATTTCAGCACGCTTTGTCCTCACTCACGCACTTCCCGAGAAATTTTCAGAAAATTTCCGAAACTTCCTAGGAGGTCACCCATCCTAAAATTACTCTATGGCCAGCATGCTTAACTGTGGAGTTCTTAGGACGGAATCACCAAAAAGATGGTATACCATGTTGATATAAGTAGCCGGATCAATCCTTATAACACTCCCCTCAATTTGGGGTATTACAACATGAGGCACAATATAAGATCATAGCATAGGCATATCAATGAATTCATATGATCATTAAAAGGTCACAATTGATATCAAGGTAGGATACTAAGGCAACTGCCAAAATAGTATTCCAGGACAACCCATTATTATGTTCATACAACAAATGTTTCCACTTTTACTTACTCAAGAGGGATAAAAAAGTGCCCCGGTCATACCGACGCATAAGACAACACAGTACCCTCCAACTATCTAACCCAGAGGTATAACATCACTCTAGTCATACTGGTGCACAAGGCAACACAATACCCTCCACACCTAAGTAGCCTAATCCTTAAGTATCAATACCTTTGTAGAACCCATATGTCACCTATAAAGTAGACTAGGGCCTTATTGGGGCACGATCAACACACCAGTGAAACCAAACAAACAGAGGGCTCTTACCTCATTTCTAAGGTAGCTACTCTTAGAGAACAACCATTTCCAAACTCAAGCTTTTCCACTTTAAGTATTAGTATTTTATAGAGTGACCAAAAATGTCACACATTTCATAAAAATTTTCTTTTTTATACTTAGCCATTTTTTTATTTCTAATTATTAAGGTAAACCCTAAGGTTATATGTAGTCATTCGCAAAAGGTGTATTAAGTCGAAATGACCAAAATACCCACAAACCCTAATATTAGTATATTACCATTTCATTCAATTTTGTACCAAACAACATTATTACAAGTAATTTTTCATGAAAATGCTAAAAGATAATTATTCAAGATATTTTAGTATGTGAATAACCTTTACGTCTTAGCGACTGACTATATTTTCTACTTTTATGCATTTAGTGAGTTATGTCTACAGCCTTAATCATATATTTCTAGAGTGGTGTATATTCCATGTAACACATGAGCATAAATATATAGCATAATATGCCATTAAATAGGGTAATTAACATCATAATGTAGGTAGGAAAACACCTCAACTCTAGAACATGCGATTAACAATTATAGCATACTAACCCTAATCATGCGTGCATACTTTATACTATTTATTTCAACCCTAGTTACCATGCAAAGATAATCATGGTACACTTATCATGGTAAATTATATTATAATGTTGTAAGGTTTCAAACTCTAACAAACCCTAGGCTTACATACGTAAATCATTCGACAAAACACATATGCGTATATTATCAATCAAATTATACGTCGAACACATGTTAAATATTTAATATTAAACTATTTACGTCCATGCCTAATTATAAATCTTGCATTTCCATTATCAAAATTCTGAAGTATAATGCATACATATATCCCTTTGAAAACAAGGTATAAATAATACCCTAAGCATATAACAAGCTTTTTGTGTTACCACATGATCTTACATCTTAGTAGAATGGTATGGTTTACCTCTTATTTAAGCAAAAGAAATAAGCAAGATTCATCTAGTTAGTCTCCACTCACTTTATTCAAACTCCTTACATTAACACAACCACACACATTAGCATATAATATAACACAACAATAATCTGAAGTTAACTAAAAATTAAATGGGGAAAATGTTAGAGAAATAACTGGAGTAATTGGTAAGTTTAGGTTGCGTGAAAGTGTGATGGAATGTATGGTGGAGCTATGGTGAAAATTTGGTAGTGTTTGAATAAGGTTTAGGGGTGAAAAAGAGGGTGCACATCCGAAATGGTAAGGCTACATAGGTGTGCGGTCGGCTATGCGATATTAGGCCGAGAGAATGAATCTTGCATGGTCAAGTTGTGTGAAGAGGCATTGGCGTGCTTGACAACGGGTAACACAGGATATGAATGAACAAGTGTGCACAAACATGCAGCAAGTTATGCACAGGTCGTGCAAGGGTGCACGGGCAGACTATGTGGGTGAGAACAAGCGTGCGATAAAGAAAATTAGTGTTGCATGGTCGTGCATTTTGTAAAAATGTGACGGATGTGAGGAATCAAAGGGAAAAATAGGCGGTGGTCAATGGCGATGGCTAGCGACGGCAAAGGGGGACAATGGGGGTGGCCTTGGTGGTTGGTCCACGAGCCTATGGGTAGTGCGTGGTGGTTGTGGTGGTGCACGGTGGTGATGGAAGTGGCTTGGGTGTGCAAAACAGAGAACGACTGAGGGAGGAGGAGGAGGAGGAGAAGAAAGGAAAGAGAGGGAGCTCGGGTAATGGTGTTGGACAAGAGAGTTGGGAGGAAAAATGACAAAAAAAAAATGAATGAAGGAAGAGAGGGTGGAGTAGTGTGTATATATGTATAGATGGTGGTGGCATGCACGGTGGAAGAAATATGGGGGAAATGTGCGAACGAGCGATGTAGGTGTAACACCCCCAAAATTTACAAGGTTTTTTTTAAAAAAAAACGGAAGCATTTACAATAGAAATATTTTAAACCGTAAATTTTAGGAATGTTACCGCCACACTTAATACTAGACTAGTTCACTCCTACCGTTCTAGCATTAAGTGCTAAGGCTAAGAGAAACAACTCAAAACCTTAATACATAATCCAAATTCATAATAATGGAAACCAAATACCACAAGTCCTTACACCATCCAAAATACAAGAATTAGTTTTTCAGGAAAGAAGATAACGACAATAATAAAATTATTTTCAAAGTACTAATCATAAATAAAAGATAGGGTAATAAAAATTGTAAAGAGAGCCAGCCACGTCACTATTGGAACGAATCCCGCCCCATCATCACTCGACCCCTCTTAATGCCCCATAGACATCAATGTCATCATAAAAGACATCTCCTACCTGCAGGAAATCAGATGGGCCTTCTACTCGTTGGAATGAGCAGCACCCATGAAACGGATGATCAGTACGCTACGTACGGAGTAAGGTAACCGAGCACTGAGGCCAACACATAGCATACAAAATCATAAAGGCAATGCTCAACTTGCACTTTCAAACCACGTATATGATTCATAAAGACATACAGATAATTACACAACTTAATAAAGATTAAACCCACACATAAAGGCCCAAACAGTTCGGATTAATTATTTAATTAATCTTTTTACCGAAAGTCGATACACACCATAACTTTTATCAAATCCATGTAATCAAAGGAACACCCCACTATTTTAGCCGGTGGGCCGGTAACTTGCGGGACAAAGTCCACACCACTATTATTTGTCGGTGGACCGGTCTGGTTCCTGCTCACATGGGGTTCCACTGTAAGTAATTAATATCTTTTAAGTGTCTTTAACAAACTCGGGTTCGTTTTTATTGAGCTCGAGTCCCCCACTATTATTCGTCGGTGGACCGGACACTTACAGGACAAAGTCCACACCACTATTATTTGCCGGTGGACCGGTCTCACATAGGGTAATAACCCTAACCACTATTCCTAACCGGTGGATCGGTTGGACCCGGCTCAATAATTTTTCGCTTTAAGTGATTAATTTCTTAAATATTTTATTCAAAGATTTTTGCCCAGACACGCATGACTATCTCCATACCAATCCTAGTTCTCGTACATATCCCTAGCTCCACATGACCACTCTTCCATGCAAACCCTAACTCCACGTAAACCACTCTCCCATGCAAATCCTAACTCTCATGCAAAACCCTACCTCCACATAATCACACTCACATGCACCCTAACTCCACGTAAAACATATTTCCATGACAACCCATAATTCTCATGCAAAACCCTAGTCATCATGCAACTCCACGCAAAAACCCTCACCCCATACAACTTCATACAGAAACCCTAACACCATGCAGTTATGTAGAAACCCTAATATCATGAAATTATGCAGAAACCCTAAAACCATGCAATTATGCAGAAACCCTAACACCAGGCAGTTACTCCCCATCATGATTTTACAACCCCTTCGTGCATGTCTTGGGCCACACCACATCGTACTAACAACATATTTATACACATCATTCTCATGCCACAATCATTTAACGAAACGCACCTCAACTTCCTTACATGCTGCATTTATAACAATTACATAATAATTACATAAAATACACGACAAATCACATCACAAGGCATGCATGGCATATAAATCATATATAACACAAATGGCCTTAGCACCCCTTGCCTGAAATATCACCGGTCTTGGAGCAAGCTCCTATACCACTTGAGGGCTTTGAAATGGCTCACCTACTTTGGGAAAAGTACTAGGATTAGGTTTTTCTTAAGAATGCTATTATTTCTAACTTACCCCAAGACCTTATTTTTAATTAAAGTACTACTATACTAGAATTAACTATACAAAAATACTAGTAGAAATATTAATAGTAAAACTAATGTAATTCAAAACAAAAAGGTGATACAAGGGTTTCTACCCTTCACCAAAATAAAATTAGTAAAGATAATAATAATAATAATAATAATAATAATAATAATAATAATAATAATAATAATAATAACTATTATTAATAATAGTAATATTAATAGAAACCTTAATAATAATAATAATCAAGCCTTAAAAATTATGAGGTGGGTTTCGACCCTACCCCTTAATTATAAAATACCATTCAATAATATTAATAGCATATATTATTTATAATAATATTAAAATAATAAGGATAATAATAAGGTTAGTATTATTATTAAATAAAATAGTAATAATAATATTTTAAAGCATAGGTGTGAATGACAACAAAATAATAAAGTCTCTGCCCTTCCAGAATAATTAAAGATAATAATAAAAATAATTATACTTATAATAGTAATAATGAGAATAATAATAAAACATACAATAATTCAAATAATACCTAAAATTCGAAACTAACAACCCTAATTATTTTATTCCTGCTCTCTATCCTGCAAGGAAAATTTAGCCTCAATATTTCATCAAATAATAATAATAATAATAATAATAATAACAAAAATAACAATAATCGATTAACCATGAATTAATTTGAATAAAATGAAATAAAGTTAGATAAATATAAAGGAAGGTCTAAGAAGGTCTAGGGTTTTACCTTGAGTCGGCAGGAAGCAGCGGCAGCGGCAGTGGTGCACGGCGGTGAACGGTAAATGGGTCTAAGAGGGAAAAAGATGAAGAACAAGAGAGAAAGAGCAAGGGAAAAATTAGAATAAGGTTATGGTTCGGTGGAGGAGGATTATAGGGAGTTTTTGAGTGGTTCAGATGGCAGTGGAAGTGGCTGAAACGGCAGCGGACAGCGGCTTAAAGGTTTCGGGGTGAAAATTCAAGCGAGACGAGCAGCCAACTTAGCACGGCTATGGAGGCCCGTGCAAGAAGAATCGAGAGGTTAAAATGGTTTAGTTAATAAGAGGAACTTTCATGGAAGAAAATGGAATGTTTCGGTGGCACTGAGGTTGGCTAACGGCGACGGAATCGGCGTCTAAAGTCTCGGTGATGACAGCCTTCACTTAGGGTTTAAGGTGAGAAAAAAATTCCAAAACTCCTACAATCTAACTATTTATAGATGGTAGATGGGATAATGGGGTTTTGGAGGTCGGAAGGGAGGTATTAGGTACGGGAATTTGGGTGGCCAGTGGCAGTAATTGGGAGGCCGACGTTTGGTTTGCTTCGGGGTTTCGCGAGGCTGGAGAGAAGAGATGGGCGAGAGTTAACGCACGAAAATTATGCCAATTGATTCCTCGGGTCAAGAGGAATTCAAAGAGACAAGTAACGTCTGATTAAAGTCGCTGCAGCCGGAGACGCCATTGATGGGGTCGAAGGTTTCATCGCAGCGACGGGGAAAGACGGAGGAAGAAGGAAGAAGGAAGAAGGTGGGTCAGTCGGCCGAGGAAGGAAAAGAAAAGGGGAGAACCGAGCGGTTTGTGCGCCCGTTAGGCCCTCACTTAACGAGACGCAGCGTCTCGACATAAAATCGACCAAAAAGCTGCGTCTGGGCGCACGCAGGAAGAAGGCCAGCGACGCTGGGCCGCGGGAGAAGAAAGGAAGAAAAAGGAAAGAGGATTGGGCCGCACCAGGCCCATTCGGCGGAAGAAGGAGGAAGAAATAAAAGGAGAAAAGAAAAAGAAAGAGGAAAAAGGAAAAATGAAGAAAATAAGGTTTTGGGTTTAAATAAATTAATTAGAATATTTTGGGTATTTAATATAAAATATTTATTTAACAAAAATATTAAGTTCCCTTTTTAGGCTAGTTTATGGTCCTTTTTTTTAAAATATTCTTCCTAAATTATTATTTTTTTAATTAGAAAAACACTCTAATTTTCTTCAATTAAATTATTTATAAAATTATTATTAATTTCAAACTATTTTCTCCTTCTTATTTTAATAAAATACTTTATTTAAATAAATTCTCAAATTAAAATCTTAAATTACTTAAAATACCCAAATTCCTCCTAATTAAAATACTTATTAATTTATTCTTGATATACCCTAATAAGTTTTCTTTTATTTTAAATAAACTAATATACTTAATTAACTATTATAATAAATTCATTTAAATGTACTATTTAAAATTAGAAAATTTTCGGGGTATTTCAGTAGGGCAATGGTGCTAGTCACAAGGGGTGGTAGTGGAGAAAATGGTTGTGTGTTGTGGTGAAATTGCAATTGATGTTGATGGTTATGTGTATGTTGCGTAAGGATGAAAAAGAAAAAAGGAGAAGGCAGGGAGATAGGGTAGGGTGTGTGTGTACAGGTCGGTAATAGAAGATAAGAGAAGAAGAAGGATGATGGATTAGGGTGGCGACAGAGGAGATGATGGGAGATGATACAAGTGGGAGGATGCAAGATGCAAAAGAAATCAACATTTACGATTAGGTTGATAGAGGAAAAGAGAAGAAAGAAAAGAAAAAAGAAAAAAAAAAGTTCGGGATTAGTTTAGATTATTTTGGATTAGCCAAAATAGGTAGGATTAGTGGTAATTTTAGCATGTTTGAGATCGGGTTATAAAATATGGTTTATTCGAGTCAAAGATTTTGCATTCAGTTAAGGTTTTAGGATTAAGAAATTGGGTTAAGACTAAAATAAGATTTTTTTTAGATTAGAATCAGATTAAGGTATAATTTATAAAATATTAGGTTAGCTAAAATTTGGGGTATTATACTAATGGATAAGACATTAATCATTTAAAGTAGAAGATTACGTGAGTTAGGACTGAAGTATTGGGTTCGTTCCACCAGATGATAATAGTGGCTCAGGTGTGTTGTCCATGAGAGGTGCTTTAGACCGTTCCTCCAGTTTAAGGATAGTGGCTTAGATAAATTTTTCCCTTAGAGGCTTTGGGTTTATTCCACTAGACGACAATAGTAGCTCAGGTGTGTTGTCCCTAAAAGGTGCTTCAATCTGTTCTACTAGTTTAAAAATAGTGGAGATCCCTGAACTCAACTTAAAAAAATTAAAAATGATTATTATTGAATTTAAATAATTATTGAGTTGTTAGATCGATTGGTAGCAGTCTTTGTGCCTACTTGTATTTTAGTAGTGGTCTTTGTACCTACTTGTGGTTCAGTAGTAGCTTTGTGCCTACCTATGTGTAACACCCCAAATTTCACTACTAAAAATTTTCGTTTTTAAGCGGAAGCATTAACATAATATAGCAGGTGTTACCGCCACATATAGCACGAGTCTAGTCCATACCTTTCTCGTACTACATGCAAGGCTAAAACTTTACATCAAGTAAATTAAAAATTACGGAAATAGATATAAATAGCAGAAGACTTGAATAATTTAGATATAATAACAAATTATTGAGTACATGCTCCAAATAATACAATATATAAAAAGGCGATAAGGGGGTTAAAAGAGATGAAGAGTCCAAAAGCGATATCCAAAATTTAGGGCACATAACATGTGCGACCTTAGATAGAAATGACTCTACGCCCTAATCCCGAGGGTATAAACCCGCATCACTCTGCATGAGGATCCTCCTTAGAGTCCGCAGGATCATCATCATATATCTGCGACGCAACGTCTACAAATGTGTAGTATCAGTACACATCATGTACTGAGCAACATAACTATCCTAAAGAGATAGCATTGAGTGTGAGGTCCATGCGAAGAAAGTAGTAGAGCATATAATAACGAGATAATATCATGCTTACATATATATGTTAATTGAGAACACGAAACTCAACCTTCAAGCATAAAATAATGTAATATGGACATATGGTAGATGGGCTCCATTGGTTATTATATTTTATCATCGTGATCACAATCAATTTATTATATTAACTTGAGGATGGAGACTCGAAGAGATCGTAACAACTAATCTAGTACTCGAACGGTACTAGCCATAGCTGGCCCGCCCAGAAACGTAACCAGACCACCAATAAATAGGACACCTAATCACTTAAGTATGCATACCCCCTATAGGGCCGAAATATATCGAGACACCTATAGAGTAGAAGAGGGCCTCTCCGGACCTCGTAAGGCACCCGGGATCACAGAATAGAAAACACCGGAATGGTACCAAGTGAATACCAAACCTAACTCGGATAGCTACCCCGAGTGATACAAGTCCCAACTCAAGATCTTTCACTTTAAGGGATTAATATTTTATTCAAGGATTTAGCCAATCATAAATTAGGCCCACATAACAGCACTTATCTCACATCTATCAATATAATGAATATCCATTATTATATCAATTTTGAATGGCATTAAATCCGGTAAATTTTAAGCGGCATTAAAGCCGAACCAATCCAAGCGGCGTTAAAGCCAAACCAATCCAAATGGCATTAAAGCCGATCGATTTCATGGGCATTAAAGCCGAACCAATTTAAGTTGCATTAAAGCCGATCAATTCCAAAGGCATTAAAGCCGATCCAATTCATGAGGCATTAAAGCCGAATAACTTTAGGAGCATTAAAGCCGAATGAGTCCATGGCATAAAATACAGCATAAGGTATCATGTAACTTCAATCAATATTCAACCCTTCGCACACTTACACACATACAATATTCAAGAGGCATACGAACATGCGTTTGCATTAAATCTATAACTCATACATACATACAATTACCACAAAAGAATACAACATATGCTTGACATGATTAAATAATCAATAAGCATAATCATCACCTTCCACTTCAAGCAGACATACATCGAGAATCCGTCATAAGTAAAGGTAAGTAATGGCTTATCTAAATCCGAAGCTAGCTAAGAAAATTGAGAAAGAGAGGTGTAATTTATGCTAAAATATATTACACTTAGCCAATTATTTTCTCAGGGTGAAATATCAATAGGAAAATAGGATAAAATATTAAGATTCCTCAATACACCCACAATGTCTCTTTCTCTTTTTCTTTTTCTTACTTAATGAATCATTTTAATTAAGGTCTCTAAGTCTACTCATCAATGCTACCCAAGTATTAGAATTATAAATTCTCAATTCTTGTATTAGCACAATATTCAATTAGGTCTCCAAATTTCTAGGAATTTACATGAAATGACGAAAATGTCTTTATTAACCAAAAATTACCTTAAGCTTCTAAAATTCATCACTTACTCTAGACAACATCAAATCCTAACATATCATATACCAAATTTTAGGTAAAAGACCCAATGAAGACAATGGTGCACTTAAAAATTTCAAAAAAAATCTTTATTGCCCAATGTACCCATGGTTGAATATGTGAAAGCCTTATAAAAATTTCATTTCAACTCTAAATGATACAAAACTCATAACCTAGCTTTTATACACTATTATACATATAGTGGAATACTTAGATAAATTTAAAACAACCAAAGCACACATAAAATAGCAAGGGCAAGAGCTAAACTACTCGGATCCAGGCATGTTCATCAAAACTATGCTGTAAATTCATCACGACTCTACTGAAAATTCATCACCTCTTCACTAAATATTAATCACTTTTCCAGCAGGTATAAACATATGAAAAGAATCACACAAACCATCTTCTCATTAGATATTCATGCTTAAACACATAAGATAGAAACATACACATGTCATATAATATTTTTCAAGATATTATTTCATGCTTATAATTAAAATAAAGCTATCCACACATAAGAGAACATATAATACACCTAGCACAAAATCCTATTTCTAAAGGTTAGTTTTGTTACCAAAACTCCTAAGCTCCTTAGCAAAGCTAAAATAAGGAATCTAGCAATTCCTTCTCTAAACCACTTTGTCACCTTCAAGAATATAAGGTAAATGAGTTAGATAAACCAAGTTCAATAAATAACAAAAATGGGAAAGAAAGGAATTGGAATGGAAGAAGTGAAATATAAAATATTACTCTTGAATAGAGAGGCTTCAAAACCACCACAAAACAACCAATAACCACAAAGGAATGATGGATTAAGGTTTTGGAGGGTTAAAGGGGAGGAAAACAAGGAGAAAAGAAAGTATGAAAGGCACGAAATCTTTGCTGCAACCCACTTAACCACTGCAGCAAAAACTTCAATGTTGCTCGGCAAGGCAGATAGAAGAGGAAAAAGGAGAGGGTAGGGGAATGATTTCCTTGGTGAGAAGGGTCTGTAGATGAGGCATAACATGCAAGGAAAAATACCAAACAAAAGTATAGGGTAGAGGAATCAAGGTCGATGCATAAAAGATGCTCGAAGTCACCAAAAAAATCAGCTTTGCTGATTTTGTAAGGCTGGTCGGGAAGCAGAAGTTTGGCTATGAATAAGCATGAGGGATTTCGACTTTAGGGATTTACATTATATGGATTCATAGTATGCAATGCAGAATTTCGAAGGAAACAAAAACCAAAGGAAAAGGATAACCAGAGAGAGAGAACGAGTTGTTCAAAGTTGGAAAGTAATCAACTTTGCACTCTGCTACAATCTATGATTTTATGTGCGTTTTGGGGTAGGAACGCACGATTTGGCCAAGATAGAGTAGGATCTGATATGGTGGAGTGTGGATTGAGTTTTTGGTTTGACCTTGGCCTCACTTGAGTGCTAGGATTAGGGGTGTAAGAGAGATGATAGACTATGGTTGAGTGTGTAAGAGAAATGTCATAAAATCATGATTATGGTACTAGTTGCACTTTTTGGTTGGGAGACATGTAACCAAGTTAAAAATCAGGTTTGGTTTGGTTAGGAGACTAGTTAGGATTGGAATATTAGTTAGAGGATTGGTTACAATTTATTTTGATTAATTAAATTGCACGAAAGCCTAATAATGGGCACTCATTGGGAAAATATCACTTGAATTCCAAAAATTATAAAAATTTATGAAAAATGTTTGGAATAATCTTAGAAACTCAAATATATAAAAATATTAAGTATCAGAGTAGGTTTGATCCTTGACGGATGGAAAATGATCAAAAACGGCAAAAACGGGTAAGTTGTGGAAACACGTTTTTCTGCAATTTTACAAAACGAATAATAGGGGTTCAAGTTATCACATATTGATGCGGAATAATTTTATAAAATTAAATATATGAAAATATTTGACCTCGGAACTTATTTGATGACCAACAGATTAAAAATAGCAAAAACGACTAAAATGTCTAATCGCGTAAATGAATTTTTCCGCAATTTGGTGATTCGGAAGGAAAGGGTGAAACATGAATGAATAGGATGAATGGATGAACTCAAAAATATTTTTAGATTGATTCACAAATTTTTAAGGGATGAAAAAGAGTAAAAACAAAGAAATCGGAAGAATTGCAATAAATGTATTTTATGCACACGAGAGAAATAATGGACAAAATGTCTAAAACTTTACACGAACGGAAATACATATTTTTGACCGAAAATCGAAATCATATATTAAAATCATAATTGTGAACGAATATATCTAAAATGATCTGCAACGACAATAATTAATTAAATTCAAAATATAAACTCAAAATCGTCGATAAATCCATAAAACGAATCAAAATTAAAATAATTAAATGTTTACATTAAATTACGCTAATAAAATAATTAAACTTAATAAAATTGAATTTACAAAAAATGGGGTATTACATTATGATTTAGTAGCAGCCTTTGTGTCCACCTGTGTTTCAGTAGTATCCTTCATACCCACCTATAATGCTATGAGTTGTTATTTACCTATGCCTATGAGCCTATATGTGTTATGAGATTTATTTGTATTGATATTGAGGTATGTGATATGTTGTTACTGTCTTAGTTTTGGGTTGACGGTGTTTCTAATTATACTTCAAAGAGAATATTTTGGATGTTCCATTGATAAGTTTTAGTTTGTTTTGAATGAAAGAGTATGAATAGTATACGGCATTGATGGTATGTGGTTATATAAATAATTATCATATTTTAATTAATGCATATAAATTTCAATTTTTTATACCATGTATTATTGTGTTGTCTTGTATGTGTTCCAAGCTGGATTTTTATTTTGATTTAGTATAAAGGGTTGCTCAATATTATTGTACTGAAAGATTCCTATCATGAGCCCCCACCTATTCAATAGGCAATGATATTGCATGTCATCTTATGTGTTCATTCAAAAGCTAGTAGTTCAACTTGAGATCCTAGAGATGTGCGATGTCTTTTAAGTAGTTCGATTTCGATTGTATTTGGATGATTGTGTCCTCTTGTCTTTCTCTCTTTTCAGTTTAGTAATCGTTGATGTTGCTTTTATTTAGCACAATACTTATTTGTTATCTCCTTTTATTCTATTTCTTATAGTCATATTATTAATTGTAAGAGAATTAATGATTTTAGCTTGAGCACTTGGTATGACAATGTTAAAGGAAACCGAACTTGTACCAAGTGTGGCGGTAACAACCTTTATTTTTATTGTTTTTGCTTTCGCAATTAAATTATTAATACAAAATTTTCAAGTCCTAAAAATTGGAGTGTTACAGTAACATTCAAACTCTGAGGTAACTCACCAGTAATAACAAACTCCCTAATTGTTTGTCATACCTCTTCACCAATAACATGCTATGTAGACTTAAAAAAGTAAGCACTATATCCATTTAGGCTTGAAGCTTTATGATTCCCCGTACTAAACAAAGTTTTCCTTAATCCTTCCTTAGTAACAAGGGATAATAGAGAATTTTTTGCATGATTTGGAACTTTGGAACCAGTGTGCAGAACACCATGAGAAAAGATACCTAAAGTAACTATAGTAGAGCTTAGGTGATCTTTATATAACTGAAAGAACACCTCAAAAATGTGTTGTTTTCCCTCCTTGATGCATTATTGAGAATCCTTCATAGATGTAATTCTATTTTTATGAACTCTACCCTTTACCAGTGCATGAAAGTATTTGGTATTAGCATATCCACTTCTCATCCATTAAATTCTTAATTTCTTATGATAAAAAACTATCTTCACACTTGGATAGATGAACCAAGAGTTTAATATGGTGTTGCCACTGAACTATAATATCAATGTCATTTAGCCTAACATCTAGATCTATTTAGATTTTCCTAAGACTCGCTCAAGCTTTTAGTGTTCTAGTAGAGATATTACAAAATTTCTTCACATTTATCAATTTTGGGGGATTTTTCATGGCCTTCAACTTTTCTTTGATAATTTCCAACTTGGGTCTAGCATAATTTTGCAAACATATTGTCTTAACAATATCTTGGAACCACGCAACCTCCACCCACATGTTGTTAAACTTAAAAGGTCTAGGGCCTAAACTAAAATTCTTATCTCAAGGTCACTAACATAGCAGCATTGATAAGAGGGGGATAATTGAGCATAAGAACCTCCAAGAGTTTCAAGCCATTCTTGGTTGCACATGACGCTATCCAACTTACATGCTACTCTACTAGCACCTTCTTGTTTAGTAGACTAAGTAAACCAAACACTAAAGTATTGTTTATCATCCACCTGTAATCCCTAAACACATTGTTGGAAGTCTTCCGTGTTCTGTGGGTGCAAGACACCCTAAAATATATCAAACCCATAAAGAATAACATTGAAGCCTCCCTAGAAGAGCAAGGATGATTTTGTGGCCTAATCATGAGCAAACACTATCACAAATCCCTCCTACCCCCTCGTGTATTGTGAGCATACATACAAGTGATGTAACATTCTAAGTTTTGAGTAGGGTCGAGTATCTCTACATGCATACCTTGGTCACAAAAGACAACCAAATTTGTTATCCACTATGAATGGATTCATCCAAACCATAAACAACCATTACAATTGTTAAAACAGTGTCAGCCAACCACAAGAGATTTTTGAACGTTCTTAGCCATATTTTCTTTCACAAGTCTCTAATAAACCTACCATACCCTCTTTATTCTCATTTATCTACTGCTAAACCTCTTTTATTTTTTTTTAAGGTCATTTAACCCTCTCTCATTCTAGCATCCTAAATTCATGAAAGTAAAATGCTAGGGGTCAAACCATTGTATGTCCTCAATAACCTTATTCCCCTTTAGGACCTTCCACTAAGTACCTAATTCATATTCAATTACTTTTATAGTACTAGTTTCACCTATATTACAAGCAAAGGGTGTACCATTTGACTAGGGGGTCTCCAACACCCCTTAAAGAGGGATGAGGTGTCCTGAGTGTGTATAAAGATGTAGTTGAAGCTAGGGACACAACCTTTGGGATAGAGTTCTATTGGATTTTCCTTCCACAATGCACTACAACTCACTTACTAGGATGAGGTTTATCTCACATAACTTTAAATATACATCGCCCCCAAGTAATGGCATGCCTTACAGCATTCTATGTAATAAGAAGGCCTTCATTCATAAATCATTCTCTGCTTGAGGGATTATTCATTAGGCATCTTAATCATCACAAAATCAAGGATTCCCCTATAAGTATACACCTCCCCCATAATTCTTGCATACAAAATCCTTTCTTTGTTAGTCGTGACTACATTAACCCCAGTCAGCTTCCTTATACAACTAGCAATCCTACTAAGAGGTTTAATGAGACACAAGTGGAGAGGAAGACCTAGAATATTTATCCATGCACGCATAATTTGAAATTCATTTGGATCAAAGACAAAGCTCGTATGCCATCATTTAGTAAACAAAGATCTCCCCATGACAGAATAGTGATCTTGTTGTAACACACATTGGCACTCCTTATCCTATTGGAATTGAAAAAGATGATAACCATCCTCGTGTGATAAGATATTGGGAATGCCAATATGATTTCATTGATTCTTGAAAAAGTACTGCATCTAAAAGAAACAAGGTATACATCCATAGACATAGCCAACAACCATATTATATTAGATTGAAGCCACACTTTCAATGTCATCTGAATCCGTAGCTGCCATGGATGTGGCCAACAACCATATTATGCAGGGTAGTCATGGTGTTAGGGTTTCGTTTCTAAACGAGCACATCCCTCCATGACTCACTACTTTAGATCTGTGGTTAACAAAGGGTATGGATATATGTTTGTGTTTTCCAAATCCATGGTGAGGTTAGAGTTATCATCATTGGTGGAACCATTTGTACAAATCTCCTCCACTATTTGAATCATATCTCTTTGAATGTCCTCACCTTCAAACTCTTACGTTTTTTAAATTTCCTTACATTGAACTTCTACATTGAAACCTACGTGTGCTTCACTCTTTGAAGAGGATGCTTTGGACGTCGATTTTGCCACTAATTTCTTCTTTATCAAAGTGGTTGCCTTCTTCCCGGTGAGCTATGGGAGGCAAAAGTATAGGATTTCTCTACCTTGCTCATGCTTCTTCCTTTTTAAGATTGATAGTTAAACTAATTAACGTGTTGTCAGAGATTTTAAAATATACGATATGTTAATAATATTATAAGTTAGAACACCGTCACACATCAAATATATTATCATCCTAATAAAATACTAAAATCTTATGTATTTTATTATTAATCTAAAATTAGTTGATAATAGTCATTGCCATATTTTAATCATTCTTTAAGGTAAGTACTATTAGATAAAAGTAATGAATATTATTTATATGGTTGATTAAAAATTAGCGCTTATACTTTTAATAGTGCTCGATGGTAATTTATGATTATATTTTTATCTTTTATTAGTGAGATAGCATCACATAAGTAGTTTTATAGTTGTGTCTATTATTTTGTCATCATTATTAATAAAATATTCGTTTTAAAAATATCATTCCGACGAGAACTTTCAATGAATAATGATGTACAAAAAAGGTAAACGTATTTAAAGCCATACACATAAAAGGTTAAAAACTATTTTTGGACAACTATAGATCTTGCGAATAATGTACGACACAAACATTTTCTAAGGAGAGTATGATTGGTGGAGTTTTTAGTTGTCATTTTTGCTTTTGATTTCTATGATCTTGACTCTTGAAAACTAATTTTGGTCGGCAAAGCACTTATTATCACTTCACTTATTGGTGTACTAGAGTAGCTAATTATATCACGTTCAACAATGACGACTATAGCTCTTTGCGACTACAACTCTCTCTCTCTCAGGTACCAATCGGTGCTGGTGGCATAAAGATCGTACGGGACAGATTAATTTAGACGGAATTAAAATCGAATTGTTATATAATTAGATCATATTTGACTATCTTTGTTGTTCAGATTTAATTTGGATAACTGTAATTAAGGTTAAATTATTTTAAGCCATGAAAATATCAAATCCGATCTTAATTTTGCTTATTAGACTTTGGATCAAATCTGATATATTTAGATTTACAAACTCTGAATGGTATCTAATTTAGGTCAAGTTAATTCAATTTAGAATTTGTATTGGCATTGATTATTTTCAATTTAATATAATTAATAAATTATATTTTATGATTTATTATTATTATTGCTCTGATTTTCATAGTAATTTTTACCATAATTTATGTAATGATATTAAAATTTATAATAAAATGTGTAATAATAATAATAAAGTATCATTATTAGTATTTTTATTATAGTTATTGCTATAAATATAATTATAAATATTATTATATACATAAGTATAATGATTGTTATAATAATTATAATTATAATTATCATATTTATTATAATAATTATTTTTATTTTTATAATTAATTATTATCATCTTTAGAAATATAATAATCATTATTATAAGTAGAAAGAAAAATATAAATTTTGATAGTGTAACTATAATAATAATAATAATAATAATTTATAATTATTATATTTACAATTATAATTTTTATATTTATAAAAATAATGATGATGATGATGATGATGATGATGATGATGATGATGAAAATATTTATGATCTAATTTGATTGATACTAATATAATATTAAAATAAAGTGATAAGAGCAAAGTCTTTCTACTTTTGTTGCATTTGTTGTTATATAGGTTGCATACTTTTGTTTACCTAAAATTTTATTAGTAAAATAGTTTATTGATATTTATGTATTAATTTATACGAGATAAAATATTATATTTGTGGATTAATTTGACTTTAGTTTAGGTCAAGTTTGAAATTATGTCGAATATGAGTTGGGTTTGAGTCAGATCATTTCAGATTGGGTAATTTTTAATCAAGTCATTATCGGATTTATGTCCGAGTATGGATCAACTTCTAGACAAATTATTTTGGATATGGGTCACTATCGAATTAGCCAAATTCGGGATGGATTTGGGTTGTTTCATGTTTTCAAGTTGCAATCAAGTTTTATTTTTTGGGTCCATATCGAATTTTAAGTCAGGTGAGCTTCACCAAATCTAGCAATCGGGTCAATTCAGGTGGAGTTGTAACAGGTTAGGTTGTTATTTGGTTGGATCATTTGTGGGTCATTTTTCTTTGTAGGTTGATTATAATTGATCAGGCTGGTTTATTTTATTATTCGTGTTGGTGTCAAGTTTGAGTTGTTACAAATTTAGGCTGTATCAGAAGAATTTACTAGGTTAGATCAAATTAAGGTTAAACTATATTGGGCTCGAATCATTTCGGTTAATTTTTTTGGGTCGAATTTCGACCGAGATAGCTTGTATTCAGGTAATTTCGAATTCGGGTTAATTTGACAAGTAGAGTTCTGGTTAAATTGATGGGTCAGGTCTTTTTAAATTCTGATAGGTTAGGATGGGTTCGGGAGAAGTTAATTCCTAATCGAATCACTTTAAGTTTGGATTAAATCGAACATTGACTACCAAAACTAATTCAACTTATTAACCTCGATAGTAAGCATTATATTTGACCTTATGTAAGCATGTAATTAAAAAAAATTATTAACTGCTACTTGTTTACATCATTGTATTTTTGTACGGAAAAATCGATAAAATTATAATATTATTAGTGAATAAAAATATCTACGACAAATGTAAAAAAAATTATAAAATAATATATTTTTTAAAGATTTAAATAAATAATAAAACATGAATAATTTATTATTATTATTATAATTAGTTAATATTAAATTTATTATTATTAAATTAAATTTATATAAAATCGAATTGATGTCAGATTTTAAATTAATCCAAATCACAGGTCGAATTCAGATTCATTATATTAAGATCGACCTTAAATAGAAGGTTTGGACCAACTTTCGAAAGCTTTATTTTCTATGTTTATTTATTGTTTTTTTTTTCTTTAATAGAAAAGATGCTTATATTAGCTAACTGGTGTTAGTATTTATATTATGAGGCTTCGGATGCCCAAAAAGTCTGCCTTAATAATACGCTTAACAAACACTAGGCGGACGTAAATAAATAAATAAATAAATAAATAAAGAAGTACAAGCCGATTCTGTACTAAAACGAGTCAACCAGTCCACCGCTTGGTTGGCTGCCTTAATAAAAGAAGTATTAAACTACGGCGCATACTTTGCAGCGTAGGAAACTTTTACCAGGGCCGCCCGATTGTTTGGAAAATTATTACTCATAAAATTATGTTAAATTTATATTAAAATATATTATAATTATATCAAATATATAAATGGTGTATCTAATTTATTCGCTTAATAACTTCTTCAATTGTTTGTGTTGCCTGTGTCGATAGCCACAAGCCAGTTATGTTTGTGGTACCCAGCATATAATTAAGTATCAGTATTAATTTACAATATAGTAGATATTTATTATATCTTAATTTAGCAGATATGTAAAATTAATGATATACAATAATTTTAAAATTTTATTAATTTATTAACGATATATTAATTATCAGTTGATATTTAATAATATTTTACTAATATTTATTATAAAAAAATAATTATACGTCGACAACTATAGCATATATAATATCTTTCGTTATACCTCAATATCGTAGCGCAATGGCAGTTTTATTGCTTGGCACCAACACATAGGTTTTCTAATGATTTTACCAAAGAACAAAAGACGTGGTGTGAAAAAAAGAAAAAGAAAAAAGGAAACATAAATTACATCAATATAATCAGTAATCACATATGCAAACATGAATCTAACTCGGATACAACTGGTGCTAAAGACCACATATTCACAACACTGCCACGCATCATAGAGATCCAATCTAAATACGACAGAAAAGCCGAGAAGCCTTGAGAAAGACAAATTCAAAGCGTCTCAAAATGAAGCAATATCTACAATACTACTCTGACATCTGAGTCCTCAACGATATGGCTTCCATCCAGAGTTATATTCCTCCCTGTTGTTCCTGAAAGCACAGCAACCAATAGAGTACACGATGATAACAGCGATCAGAAAAACAATATTGATGATCGCAACTTTCTTCCAGTCAGACTTGATGTTCTGCAAGAATCCAGCTTTACATGAACTGCAATTGTAGCAGAGTGTGTCTGAATCGTTGCTCCAGGCACCACAGTCTGGGTTGGTGGTTGATGCATTGTTTGTTCTGGTCCATTTTGTTGGGCTAACATACTCGAAGTTGCAGTCATCCGATGGTTTACAGCAACCGGACTGCAAACACAAAAGAATTGAAGACATTAGTGAAAGTGTCCCTTGGTCATGTTTCTCAAACACGGCCAAAAACAATACAGCCGTTTCAACTATCGGCTTGACTCAACCGAAGAAAAATAATCACGAGTTTAACATTCATGGAATTGGCAGCGGTAGATGCAGAAACCTTAGGTAAGGTATACTCTCCGGCGTTTACAACATGCCAAGCCATGGCTACTGTCAACCAAAAATATTTGTTTATCATAGAACAAGCCCAACAAAAGCACTCAACGTTTTCCGTGCCTTACATGAAAAGACTAAACGTCGTTTTTAGCGGAGCGACTTCACCAAATTATTATTGTTCAGCAGTCTATTAACAAAAAAATCCAACGTCGACTTTTAAGTGGAAAAGTAGATAACTAGATAACCTGACAGTATAAAAGTAAAGATGCAAAATGTCATTCGTGTTTTTCAAATCCATCACCACAAAGCACAACTGTGTAAGATGGTTATGAAAGCCTACAAATCAACGAAGATTAACTAATTTCAGAACGTAAAAACAATCTCAAAGGAACATAAAGAAACCGAAGAAAAGACTCGCGAGCCTGCGACGGATGGAACGAACGGTTAAAAAGCAAGTTAGGTAGCAGTGGCTTAAACCCATTTAAGACGGTAAGCTCCCCAATGATGAATAATGATATTCTGCGACACTAAACTGTTTGCAGCAACAATTTGCCGAGAAAGTTGTGAAATCAAAATGAATGGATGAACAAAAACTCCATTTACCGAATCATATCTATTTCCCTCCTTTTTCAATGGAAGGGCGTCTCTTGGATGAGAATGCAGTAAATGTGATTATAATCACAAAAGAACAAACAAAAATACAGGTGTATTGTCCGACAGATACATAAAGCCAAGTCATACTTCAAAACAATTGACCTGGTTCGATGAGAACTCCCCCTCACAAAGAACTCCGCCACCATAAACAAAGAGATTGGATAAACATTGTGAAACACACGGAATATTCTAGTGCATTGACCATAATGCAGAAGGAATTTTGATCTTAATCAATATTCAATAGCAATGAACCAAGTATTTCGCACCAAACACAATGTAAAATCAGGTCCAATGCCTATAGCGCACTTATAGCCTTCCAGAACTCAACATAATAATTAGAAAATGTGTCAGGCAAAAGTATAAATAATAAATAAATTTTTTCCCTCTAATAGAGGCCTGTGGCCCTTCTGAAGTCCATTGTATTATATAACTGACGATAGTATAAATAACAGCATGTTTCGTAAAATTACCTTTGAAGCTAGCTTAAAAATTTATAAGCTAATGTTTAAAAATTATCATATATAGAGAACTGCTTATTAAACAGAAGTTATTTTTTTTATAAAAAAATTATTTGTAAATAAATGTCAAACACATTATTAAAAAAAAGTATTTGTAAATAAATGTTAAAGACATTATAAGTAGTACTGCCTCTCATTAATATTAAGTGTCATTTTAAAAAAGTATTTTTTATTTAAAATAAATGTCATTTTAGATGTTTAATAAAAGAGAGTTATTTTTTCAAATTACATCTACTTATTAAATGCTATCTACAATAAACATCATCGAGTGATGTTTATTTAATAAAGATTATTGACAATTATATACTTTGTCAAATAAGTAGGTGAAAGTCTAAAATCACACGTATCCTAAACGAAGGCAGTAAAGATGATAAGGCTGCTATTCCATGATTACCGACATTTCTTGTTGACTCCACCACGACACATTAATTCAAGTAAACAAAATGAAGAAACTGTGGGAAGATGATGCCAAAAATGACAACTCCGAAATGACATTACTAAATGCCTATAACATATAGCCTTTTCGTGCAGTGCTGAATGCCACGTACTATAGATTAGTCATCGCTTTTTCGTGCAGTGCTAAATGTCACATGCTATAGATTAGTATTTATTATCTGTAATAAGCACTTTTAAATCTAGATTATTCTCCAGTCAAAAAAAATGGTAACCGGATCCTATACATTATAATAATCCATGTGAACATGATTTTAGCATCAAGGTCAGGGATAAATATCAAAGATATAAAATGGTTGTAAAATATTTCTATGCATGCTACTAGTCATGGTCTCATGGCTTCATCCTTGATCAAGGTCCAAAGAAAAATTGAGCACCTCGCTTATATGTAGAAAGGAAAATCTGAGGGGAAAAAAGAAAGAAAGAGGAAGTCTGGGGGTTCATAATAAATAAAGTTTGCATGTTTCACAAGCGAAGACGACTGCGATTCATCGCAAAACAACAAAATCTGTTTAGAGGGGAGGGGGGACGCGTTTTCAGGATTAGAATGAAAAGCTACAGACATTTGACTCATAAGAACATGAGCAAGAAAGAAGTTTCACAACTCTAATTGAAGAAGGAAATCATGGTTTGACTTAAGCAATTGCACAATCCATTTTAAGAACCATAATCCAAAGTTCAGTCTAATGGCAACCAATTCGGTTAAAAATAGTAATAATAAAAATACTATCCAGGAAACAATATATGAAACAAAAAGCTATGAAACCATGCAGCTCTATCCGGAGAAAAAAATTCTACAAATTCTGATCACCCACAGTCGTGTAAAAATAAGAACGAGTAAATTAAAGGGCAAGATAATCGTTTTTTCCTCTTCCAATGAATAACAATGTTGAGTAACCACCTTTACTCTTCAGCTTCATGATAGACCACTCTTCAAAGTTCAACTATTTAAGGATCGTGACGAATGAACCAACTTCAAATAATTAAAATTCAGTGGCGGGCAATACGGATAAAGGGAAGGTAATAAAGGTATACTGTATAGATCTATCTTTTCGTAGAAAACTTTACGTATCATTGTCTCCCTTGATAAAAGTTCATAAATTGGCATGTAGGTGTTGAATTGAAACTACTACCTAAAGCAATTCAGATAAGAAAGTGTTTTTTTCCCAGGACGCCAAAAAAGAAATCAAGACTCGTCGCAACTACAGCGACAAAAAGGTTCTCCACTTTCTAGAGTGCATTGTAAAGCAATCCAAAAATACGTCCATATCAAGTGATATTACCGAGAGAATTATAATAAATAAATAAAAACGCACACCACGAGCATCAACATCAATAAGTTAGATAATAATCAGAGAATCAATCCTCAACGCAGAAGCACTAAATCAAACAACTGGAATTCTATCCAAGAGCAGTAGACGGCATCGGCAGGAGGATCACCAAGAAAACCGATGATCTAAGCAAACATAAATTAGAAATAGAATATTGGAGTGAGATAAACGCAGCTCATACCTGAATAGGATTCAAATTTTTGAGGTAGAACTGAGAAGCAGTGGTAGAATTTTCCTGTTCCAAACTCTGACAAACCTTACCATCAATCAAACAGCTCTTAATTCGATTCCAATTCTTAGTATCATTAACCCTCTTCTGCAACCAATTAGAATAATCACCCAATCTATACTCCTTATAACCTTTTCCACTCAAAGCCTCTCCAGCCCCTTTGTTGGTAACAACGAAGGCGATGACCGTAAAGCAGAAGAGTACGACAATGAGCAAGAACATGACCAAGAGGTAGACCCATAGCAACCAGTTGACTCTGCAACAAGCCCCAATTAAGCCGGCAAGAGAGACCACCATAAGAAAAACAGCAAGAGCTATAACCGGTTTATCGAGGAATCTCTCACAATCGCTAGTTCCATGGTGACTAAGCCATATCCCGCCGATCAAGATCGGAATTGATAAGAGGAAAATCAAGAAATTGAGAACACCGACTAAATTGTTTGAACATCTCATCTTGGTATAGTTGTTTGCTCGCTCGGAAGTGGAGAAGAGGATGGAGTTAAGGAAGAAGGAGAGCCGACTGTGGAGAATGGAAAACGAATTTCTTAAGTAAGAGTTAGGTTACGGTTTTAAGTTTTCAATAGAGCGGAGGATATGTTCGTGAGAAAGTTCGGCCTATAATCAAAAAATCTCTGCTTTAGAAAAAAATAAAAATATGTTTTAGCAAATTTTATCTCCAAATTTTTTTATCAGAAAATGTCTGCCTTACATAAATTAAAATATATTTCATATTTTTGCGCTTGCTTTTTTTATCTACATGTTAATTTTGTAATATATTTAATAAAAATATATAATTAAAATTTTCACAATACATTTATTAATTATTTATTTTTTTATACAAATGTAGTAGGATACAAAAATTTATTTGATTTAATTTTTAAAATATTATTAATTTAAAATATAATTTTTATATGCTAGTAAATACTTCACGGAAATAAATAAAATTATAAATTTTGAAAAGATATTTTAGTTACTAATTTTTTTAATATATATGAATAAAAATTATAAAAAATATATAATAAAAGTATTCTTTAAAATAAATATAATTATTATATTTTAAGATTATAATGTATTGAAATTAATAAATTAATGATTGAATTTTATGTCTGAAATTGATTATATTATTTATTTATTTTTACTGTAATAAATATTTTTAATTTAAATTTTTTAATAATAATCATAAAGACTATCATTGACATCTTTAACAAATTATTGACAGCATGTTCTTCTAGCCACGCGCTTTCACACGGAGATGAGAAATTGACCGAGACAAATCGTTTTCGGGCCACGTCAATAACACGTAGTAGAGCTGTGATTGGCTGATTGCTTCAAAATTCTGGGAAGAAGGCTATCTTATAGTTTGATTCTACGATACACGGAGTGTCGGTAGGGCCGAGTTAGTTTGGTATTTGGTTCGGTTCGGCTCGTTAAAAGCTCGGTTCGGCTCGTTTGTTTAATTAAACAAGTCTCAAAGTGAGGCTCGGGTTCGACTCGTTTATTAAAGGAGTCGAGCTCGAGCTCGAAAAAGCCCGGTTCGGTTTATTTTTTGGCTTTGGCTCGTAAATTTGGCTCGGTTCGGCTCGTTAAAAGCTCGGCTCGGCTCGTTCGTTTAGTTAAACGAGCCGAGCCCAAATAACATTTTAGAATCGTTTAGTTAAACGAGCCGAACCCAAGCCTAGGGGTATTCGGCTCGGCTCGTTTACAGCCCTAACTGTCGGACACACGACAAAAGAAACCTAGCACCTGCCAACAGTGATGCACGGAAACGGGGACGGGACGAAACGCGGAAACGTCATTTCTTAAAAATTTAGGAAACGGGGACGGCAGGAAACGTTAAAAAAAATTATATATATATTTTTAAAAAATAGATTAAATTTATTAAAATTTAGAGAGAAAAATAAAAAAAATAAAATTAATTTTTATATTAGTTAATGTTAATTATTAATAATTATTTTTAATAAAAATATTAATTAAACAATTTTAATATAAATTTTAATCTGGAGAAGTTTCCGAGAAGTTTCCGGGACGGAGAACGTTTCCGGTGCGGGAAACGGCACCTAATCCCTCGGTAAACTATTACAGCACATCATTAAAGCCGCGATCTCTTACTGCAACGTTTCGTCGGTTTTTTTGGGGCAAAATTTCATCGGTTTATTAGAGCAGTTATTTTATTTTATTTTAATTTAGTAAATAAATTTATTAACGATACTATCAAAATTTAAAAGCTACGGATAAAAAATGATTGTTTGAATTTTAAGCACTCATTCAAACATATATCGAATTGCTTTAACCACAACCATATTTTCTCAAAATTATTCCCAGTATGTATATGGAATTTTTATAACTTGTTATTCGTTAATGTTTATGTAGTTTTACAACTTTTCTATGCTAATATCTATGCATACTAGGATATTGTCTCAACTACCTTTATTGATTATTAATTCTTTTTTTTCTTGCTTTTTGCTTAATACGAAATATTAGATTGGAAGTCATTGTGGAAAATATATTTCATACCATGCATGAAGTATGAAAATGTATACACAATGCAAACACCTAGAAAGACTATTTTTAAGAGACAAAGCGCTCGGCATAGTGACCGTTCTCTAGGTTTTGCATGTCAAACTAAATGCAATCTCGCCTCAATTCGATCTTCTCTTGCTCACTTATACAAACTACTATAGGATTTTAACCTCTTCACTACGTTCCGTTTCCCCTGCAATGGGGTCATCTAGAGGAAGAGATGAATGACTTTTTAGAATCCTAATGACCATGTGCCCCTAAGTTGAAGTTTTCATGAGGCTTTGGTTATTCAATATCTACAGTTATCTATTCCAAAACTAAAAATTTAGAATGTGCAGAATGTGATGCATCCTTCGATGAATAATGCATTGATGATGCGGAATTACTGAATGCTCAATGGTCATATATTTTGTTAATTGGTGTAAAGAACAAGGAGATGAAGAAACCCTACCGGCGATGCCTTATTGTGAAACTCTTGAAGAAGAACTTACGTCATGATATGATGTTGCACGAGTTGCGGGATGAGAGGACTTCAGGAGACTCTTATGAAATTATAGAATTAAGGAATAGTTTTTCCTAATCAAATTTCAGAATAAAATTGACTACAATTATATCCTTGGAGGCAGCCCTTGGATAATCTTCAAACACTACCTTACGGTGCGACAACGGTCACCAAAAGTTGGTGTTAGAAACACTTCGACCAAGTTTACAATGGTGTGGGTTTGTATGCCTAGGGCTCTGATTGAGGTTTTTGAGAACAAAGAGAAAATTCGATGCAAAGGTGAGTTATTAGGCCACGTCATCAAATTAGACTCTCATACCCACCATGTTATCAAGTAGCTTTGTTTGTTTAGCGATGGATATTGACTTCGGTAATCTACTACTACCAAAAAAATTCTTGAGATATAAGTTGAGTATGATTGAGTACGGAGGCATCAATACTATTTATTATAATTGTGGTATAGTAGGTCACTTCCAATTTAATATCCCAATGTGTCCTAAGGTTATTGTTCATAAGAAGCAAAAGGTTGCTCAATCTAATAGTATTATGTCCACCGATGTGGTAGCCAAGGAGGAAGAAAAGGCTTCAAGTCCATATGGACGTTAAATGATGGTAACATGTGGAGGAAGATAGTATAAGACCAAATAGAAAACTAAGGGAACTAAAAATTCTTAAGTAATGGAGGAACATATAACCTCCTCTAATGGTCCTTAGCGAGTTAATATAGGTACCACACCTATAAACCTATCTACAATTACAAGGCTAATTTTTTAAGTTTTGAATGACTTGGATATAGAGGTTGATTCCCATGATGATTTGCAGTAAACACCCAACCATGTTGTAGTGGTATTGACCCCAAATGAACCCTTAGACAACTTTCGACCGACCAAGAATAATGGTCACAAGAAGCTAGAGGATGATGGAGTTCAACAGATGCTTAAGAGGACTCCCAAGTGACAACAATGGTGTTTGTTGGGAGCATAGTTATTATTCTGATTCTAATGTATGATTATACGATCCTATAATATAAAAATCACAAAATGATCTATATTCCTAGGTAGAATCTTAAAGTAGTATAATAATATAGAATATTACGATCATAGGACTCTACATAATAACTATAATTTTTATGAATTTATTTCCAAATCTATTTTTTATATTATTCCAACTATGGTTCTTCCTTAATCTTTTAATTTTTGACTCTATATAATTTTACAACAAGACTTGAAAATGAGTTGATGCAAAGAAAGTATGACTTAGTTATTATTAAAATAATAAAGTTGATTTTTTGATGTAAAATGCTTACAAAAGAATGCAATCTTCATATAAATAGTAAAATGAATATATTAAAGTTTACAATATTATTAATTATTAGGTTCTATTCAATTCAAAGTTATGATTTCTTTATGTTCATATTAGCTTCATAATGCAAACAAACTCTAGTTTATGGTGTACATATGGTTCATATAGTAACTTATCGTGTGTATTTATAATAAAAACTTCTTTTTTCCTTTTTTTTATCATGATTCATCAAAATTTTGAAAGTCAACATAAAACTTTTTGGGCCATATTCTCTTAAATGATAGAAAATAGTGTTCTCTCATTGTTGCCTTCATTATCATTCACTTTATTCATTCTTTATATGTTTTCCTTAAGACTAACAATATTGTATATTTTGAAAAAAAATTATTTGTATGTTTCCTCTACCCATAATCTCATTATAATTTTCACATTTCATTTGAAAAAACTATTTATGATGTTGTTAACTTAATATAGTTCCTAATATGTAAAATAACTTCAACAATTTATGTTGCTTGTAAGTTGATAGAACTCAATGAGTGACTATATGAGAGGTTAAGAGTGTAATCTTATATACTTTTAACTTAAACTATATTATTTTATAGCATATAAGTATATAAGTTTTATATTTTTATAGTTTTTGTAGGATATTACGATCCTATAATTTGATTATACTATCCAATCCTGAGCCTCCAAATCGATCCTAGGTAGAATTATGATTCTAACAACCTTAGTTGGGAGTGAATCCTCAACACTTGATCCCTCTTCCAAAGGAGACATGGTGGATAAATTAGGAAATAGTAAATTACCAACAACCAAATTTGATAGCAATGCTTCTACTATACCATCTTATCCTCATGGAAAAAGCTCACAAAAGTCCAAGCCAGATACTTGGTCTCATCCTAACATTGGTGTTATAGGATGGTATGGTGAATATTAAGCAACAATAATGTAGTGATGGTGGCAAAGATAACATTTTATATATCAATAAATAATTTCTCCACATGATGGATTGTGGTATTAAGATTGTTTTATGGAATGTTTGTGGCACAAGGAATAATGATTTCCTACGTAGTTTACATGACATGGTTTTGACATGTGATTACACTCATGATTATACTTGTTGAGACAAGGGTTTCAGAGGCAACCTTAAAGTTAAAGCTTTTAGATTTATTTGGGTGGTGTTTGGTTATTATTGTGGGATAATAGAGTTAATTGTTCCATCCTTAGAGCTACTGGGTAGTTAATTCATACACAGGGGTGCATTGATTCTCAACATCCTTTCCTTTTTACAGGGATCTATGTGGATGGTAATTTTGACAACATTAACTCTCTAGACGAACGAAGTGGGGGATTCATGCAGCATATTAATAGGCGTACCATTTTGTAATCTATGTGGATGTCAAAAGTACTTGAACGACAGGTTGTCTTATCATACCCCGAGCATAAAACTCACCCCCCCCCCCTCCGTTCTTTTTTTCCCTCCTAAAAAAGTGTCAAGCGTGAGTTAACTATGATGACGACTCTTCACCTTCAACGTCCGACCTCTTAATGATACTCTTCTTAGCAGATAAAATAATTAAGCATTCATTCCGACTTTCCACCTCCCAACTCTCCGGCCTCTAGCTTTCGTACTAATTAATCACACCGGACATACCCTAATAATTAATGCGTTCTTCGCAGCACTCATCTCCTAATAATGTACGTAGTACTTGTTGATATGCAGTATCTATCAACAAGATTATTCTTCCGGTTCCGTTCGAATTGGCATCAGGTAATTAGTTAACCATTCCAACCTTCTGTATGAGCAGTTCTCCGTCCATCGCATCACCACATTATAGAAGATAGCGACTCTATAATCTACGAGCTAACATATTTGATAAGTGAGGTATAAAGTTAAAAAAAAAATTATTTAAGGTATAAGTATATATATAAATTGATCGATCAAAGCTTAGCGACCTAATTTTACCGATTTTGATGAGATTCACTTTTCAATTATTTTTCTTATTTAAATAGTAAGATATTTATATTTAAATATTTTACTAATTTTAGTTTGACCACAATGAGAATTACTGAGATAAATTATGTTAAATAATATAAGAATTTTTTAACATACTAAATATTTTAAAAAGTCCATTCTTTAAAATACTAAAAATTGGAAGCAAGTCAATGAATGTGCCAAAGAACATATTTGGTAAGAAATTAGGGTTATATTAGTGTGTTAGGTGTTTTTAACTTTAATGCTATAGTTTCAATATAAAAGTTATACAAATATGATTTACTTTTTAGAGAGTATTAATTGTCGCAAATGAGAGGAGGAAGTGATTACTATGTCATTTTGGTGAGTACATGAGAACTTTTAAAATGTACTTGGCGAAGAAAAATATGTATAGAAAGAGAGATGATATTTACGCCCAAATCCACTTAGGCGTTATCTTGTCATTAATCAAAATGTTTGGGATGAGTTTGTGATACTTCACTAGAGCAAAGAATATTAGGTGTTTGTTATAATATAATTATTAGTTTTAAGTAAGAATATTATATTAAGGGTGTGTGTAATACCCCGTATTTTAAAATTCAATTTTATTAAGCTTAATTATATTATTGACATAATTTGATATAAACATTTAATTATTTTAATTTCGATTCGTTTTATGGATTTATCGACGATTTCGACTTCATAATTGAATTTAATTAATCATTGTTGTTGCGGATGATTCTAAATAAATTCGTTCATGACTATGATTTTATTATATTCACATGATTTTGATTTTTGGTTAAAAATATATATTTTCGTTCTTTCTCGTATTTTGATTTTTAATATTTTAGATTCGTTTGCGATTATAACTTCGTCGTATGATTACGACTTTGTTTTGGAGTTATATTTCGTTAGCGATATATATAGTATTTAAATTATAAAATTTCCGTTTTAAATAGTCAAATTTATTTTTATCAATTTTATCCGTAGAAAATATTTCCGACATTAAATTTATTTGTTTCTGAAGTCATTAAGATCTTCGGAAAGTTTTAAATTAAAAATATTTTCAAAGCTTATTTATAGATTTCTTTCCAAAATTAATTTCCTTCCGTTTTATCTTTTTTTGGTTGCGGAAGATCAATTTCGGAAATTATTTAAATTAGTCTCGGTTTATTAAAATTTAATTTAAATATTTACTTATATACTTTTAAATATTATTTCGAGGTCTTATAATGTATTTCCGTAAATAATATAAATTTTTAGGTTCATTGGTAAATTCTTCCGAAAATACTTCTGAAATTCTGTATATAGCTTTTATATCGATTTTAAGCCTTCGGAACCTTACGAAATGAGTTTTCGTTAAATTAATTTTAGATAAATTTTTCCAACCATATTTTTAGATGATAGTATTCATTTATATGTGTGTATCTGCAAAAAAAAAAAAAAAAAAAAAAAAAAAAAAAAAAAAAAAAAAAACACAGAAATCCCGAAACCAGCCCTTCCCTCTCTTCTTTTCCTTTTCTTTCTTCTTCTCTCCCTTCTCTTCTCCTTCACTTTTCGACCTGTCCCTGTTCTGCACCCAAAAACGCAGCCCTCATCTCCATCTTCTCCTTGCTCCTCCACGCTACCCGACCTCCAGCCATCGCCGGCCACAACCGCCGCACAACAGCCGCCGCAAATGCTGCAGCAACAGCCGCAACAAATGCAGCCAAAGTGCAGCAGCAGCGCAGCAGCGGATGGAAGCAGTAGCAGCGAACGGGAGTGACATGCCGCCGCTTTCCGGTCACCGTCGACGTCGCCCGACCACCGGCGATCACTGTTCGACCTCCAGCGAAGTTTCTCCCGCCTTCTCTTGTCCCGATTTGCTAATTCTTGTTTGGTATAAATTCTGAAAATCCTAACATTGGAATTAATTAATTGAGTATGAATTAGCTTATGAAAAGCTAAATTGATTGTTTGATTATATTTATATATGTTGTATGATTGATTTGGAGTGGTTAATTGTAGTGTATTTGGTTGATTTGTGAAAATTGAATTTTTGGGCCGGGTTATGCCCGAATTTTCGGAATCGTCCGATTTAATTATTTTGGGTAAATTGATTTTACAATATGCTATGAAATGTATCTAATTTCATGTTGGAACTTTCAATTTGATAAATTTATGCCGAATTAATCGGAATTAACCTTCTATGTCAAAATCCGTGTGTGATGAAATTGGGTTGCATAATTGAATCGTTTTACTCAATCGATTTTGTAATATCGTTCGAAATGTATTTAATTTTATATCCGAAGTGTTGATTTGGGAAAATTGTATGAAATTGATCGGAATTGGATTTTTAGGTCGAAACTCTTACGGGTTTAAATTGGATTGTGTAATCGGGTCGTTTTATTCAATTGACTATATAATTTACATTATAATACATTTAATTACATTTCTGAATCGTCAATTTATATATTTTAGTAAGAATTGATCGAATTTGCTTTCCGGGCTCAAAAACTTAAATTATGCTATGCTTCTTTTACCTAATCGATTTCCGGATTTGACTTTAAATCATTTGAATTATGTTTTTATCTTATCGGGTTGGATTTGGTTCTATACAAATGGTTGGTTGTCATTTGGATTGTAAAACCTAATGAATAAGTCATTTTTGATAAAATAACTTATAATCTATTATTCTTTTCCCGACTTTCCAAACCAATTTGAAATGTCCCAAGTGATGAGTGTTAATCCGATTTGGTTAATATTTAATTTTAAATCTTAATCGAGCTACGCTCGCAAGTCATAGGTTTTATGCACGTTTTTCAAGAAAGGTTGTTTATGTCTGTTTGTGTTGATTTTATTATAATTGAATTGTTGATCAATAAGATAGTTTCTAACCTAGTTCCGATTTCCATCGGTGATCTAGGAAAACATTCTCGTGGATTGTCGAGCTTTTGATAACTCTCTCTTTCTCAATTTGCTTAGCTAGCTTCGGACTTAGGTAAGTCATTACTTACCTTTAGTTATGAAGGATTCTCAATGTATGTCTGCTTGGAGTGAAAGGTGGTGATGATGATTATCGATTATTTAATTATGTCAAGCATATGCTATGTTCTATATGGCAATTGCATGAATATATGGATTTGTAGCCTCAATACAACGCGTGTTAATATGACGCTTGGATATTATACGTGTGTAAGTGTGTGAAGGGCTGAGTATGGATTGAATTGCATGATACCTTATGCTGTATTTTATGCCATGTACTCATTCGGCTTTAATGCTCCTAAAGTTATTCGGCTTTAATGCCTCATGAATTGGATCGGCTTTAATGCTTCTGGAATCGATCGGCTTTAATGCCACTTAAATTGGTTCGGCTTTAATGCCCTCAAAATTGATCGGCTTTAACGCCATTTGGATTGGTTCGGCTTTAACGCCGCTTGGATGGTTCGGCTTTAATGCCGCTTGGCTTTAATGCCATTTGAAACTGATATAATAATAGAACGTCATTGTGTTGATGGATGTGAGCTAAGTGCTGTTATGTGGGCCTGATTTATGATTGACTAAATTCTTGAATAAAATATTAATCACTTAAAGTGAAAGATCTTGAGTTGGGACTTGTATCACTCGGGGTAGCTATCCGAGTTAGGTTTGGTATTCGCTTGGTACCATTCCGGTGTTTTTCTATTCTGTGATCCCGGGTGCCTTACGAGGTCCGGAGAGGCCCTCTTCTACTCTATAGGTGTCTCGATATATTTCGGCCCTATAGGGGGTATGCATACTTAAGTGATTAGGTGTCCTATTTATTGGTGGTCTGGTTACGTTTCTGGGCGGGCCAGCTAGGGCTAGTACCGTTCGAGTACTAGATTAGTTGTTACGATCTTTGAGTCTCCATCCTCAAGAAAATATAATTAAACAGTTGTGATTACAATAAAGGAATATAATAATCATGAATTATTCTCGTTGGCTCTTGGACTTTATGTTCTATTTCCTATACATGTCTCTTGATTCTATCTTATAATAATGTTTCCATATGACAAACGTCCGCATTCAATTATCATATGATCTATTATTCAAAGCACATGTGGGACTTGTGTATAGAATGATACCTTCTAGGGTAGCATGTGAATATGATTTTCTTGTAAGCTTGTACCTTATGTATTGTTATGTCTGGTCATGTATTATAAGCGTGAGTCTGTGACTCCATGTTTTATGGTGTGTGTATCATATGTATAATCGAGCGTGAATTAATGTATGAGTAGAATGACGTATGTATCACATGTATAATTGAACATAAGTATTGTAAGCTGAATGTTGCCTTATCTTATATGTATTATGTTTTTTTCCAAGAGTATGGTAGTCTTGATTTACTTAGTACCGGACCCGTACTGATACTACCTTGATTGTTTGGGTCCTGTGATGATCCACTGATGGTGGGGAGCAGACCATTTGTGCAGGTTCAATATTAAATATGTTATTGTTGGGAGGAATATTTTCCTTGGATTTTGAGAGTAGGTTATCCGGTGATTCGATTTGGCAATTAAAGTTGGCTCCACTGTTGGGATGCCCCTTGGTTCTCTTTTTAGATTTTATTGTATCTTAAATGTATTATTTTGGTGTATAAATCATTCATCTGATTTGTATTTAGTTGGTTTGTGATTTTGTGGGAGATGTATTTGGATTTAATATCCTTTATCTTTTTAAGTTTTAAAGTCCAGGATTATTTTACAGGTTTCTGTTGATTTATTCAACGATAATTTTATCCAGCGACATTGTTCACTTTCCATCTGTATGTGGATATCTCCTTGTGGGAGTTTATTCTCACTGCATAGATGTTGGTTGAATTTTATTGGACAGGTTTTAGCCTTGCATCTAGCATTAGATATATGGTGGACATTTATCTTGTGTTAGGTGTGGCGGTAACATTTCCCAAATTGTGTTTTAGCTTCCGCATTATTCTTTTAAATTCGAAATTTTTCAGGAGTGAAATTTGGGGGTGTTACAGTGTGTGCAGCTCCAAAACTGGATCAAAATTTTTTAAAGTTAGGACCACGGACCAGACTAGAATTAATAAATTATATATATATATTAAAAATATGTGTGTTTTTAGGTAAATATTAATGTAATTCCGGGGTTGGACCTGAAGGTAGTACCAATTGGGATCGGGTTGAATAGGACAAGAACCGGTTTAGGACCGAAATTTTTTTACTTCAGGATCGGAGACCAGAATACCAATCTTGTCCAAAATTTTATTCCGGGCTAATTTTTGAACATTCCTATACTATATTATTGTTTGATATTTTATTGCTATTTTGGCTTGTAATAGACGAGAAAAGTGACAAAAGTTCAGCAAATGCTAAGAATAATAGATTTTGGCACAATATGGATCACAAAGGTTATGCGGGTCTTGAAGAAGAGTTGGTATGGCATTATAATTTATGTGTTTAAATGTCTATGAATAACCGTTATAATAATATTTTATGAAGTGACCTTTATTTTTGCCTTATGTGTATATAGTTGAAGGCATATAAATTGGATCTATGTACCTTATCAATTGATGTGTGTATATTATAGAGGAAGGGTAAAATAACACCTGCTGGAAAGTACGTCAATGAAGATGTACAAGAATTTTTAAAGAAAATTATAAGTTCAAAACATGTTTGTAATTATCTAATTAGTGTTGTTCAAAAGGCTATTATATATATTATATTTGGATTATAAACATTTATATATTGCACACATATTAAAAAGATCTTGAACAATAAGACTCGATGAAGTACAACAATGAATATAGCTACATAAAGAAAGAAAAAAGAACACCTTAGAAGGCATAGGGGGCTTAGCTTAGGGGTTACAAAAATTAGTTTTGATATACGTCATTAACCTCATAAGATAAATGACCAAGTGGCTCTCCTAACCTAGAAACTAAACCAAGCATTTGACCAAGTGGATACTATAAAGAAAGAGTTGTCGATTATCAAATCCCAAAGGATTCAACCATCTGATTCACACGATCTAGTTTGCATACCTAATGTTAACAGTGCCAAGGACATTTTTGAAGAAGATACACATGTTTCTTCACTTTTGGAGATAAGTATTTGGTACCATGAATTTTATTTTTTATTAAGTTTATCTAGTGTCATAAACAATTAATACTTATGCACACATTGAATATTTTTCATTAGGGTATGCATAAATGTGATTTGTTAGCAAGTGGCCTCTAAACTCTCTGGGAAAAAGGATAAGTACACATATTTCATGGTACCGAAGTGAAGATGGTCCATAGGACTCCCTTAGGCCCATATCATAAGGTTATTAGCATATTAACTCCTATTGAGTAGGATACCCTCCTACCTTATCATAAAGAAGGTGATAAACTATCCACAATGGGGAGCGTTGGAGGAAGCTATGCGCCATGGCCTAAAAACTAGATATATTTGAATATTGGGTAGGTATAATGAACTATCCACAATACCTTATTTGTTCATTATATTAAACTAATTAGGTATTAATATATACTTTGTTCAATGCCATAAATTTAAGAATAGAATGAGAATAAGGCTCCAAAGTCAATAGGAAAAAGAGATATTGTACTTTTCAAGCCAAAAGGGATGAATATAAAGGAAAGAAAGGCAGAATAATAGCTTCAATTTCCCAACCAATGATTCCATACTCACTGACAAAATAGGGGCAAGGTAAAGGAGACTTAGTTAAATAAAGGGATTTGGTTGCCCCATCTTAGCCCCGAAAACCACCACTAGGTTTAACATTGTTGCATTTCCTAAAGATTGTACAACGAGACTTGAGTGACGAGTACAATATACAGTCTGATTGGTGAAGAAATGACTTTTGGGAATTCAACCTTTGAAAAAAGGGAAGTCAATATCTTAGGTGGTAATCAAATAATATATGACCTAGTATAATGTACTCCTAATACAGTTAGCATTAATTACTCCAGATTTTTAAAGAGAGCGTTAATGATTGTTCATGGGTTGAATTGCACTCAAGCAAGAAGGACTTGTTGATCTTTTGAAATGTAAGATAAGGTATGACAACTTCTTATTTGATAAAGCTAAGGAAACTTCATTTCCAATAGTGGGCGTTATAACAACTCAATTGTAAGTAGTTATGTTTCTTTTAATCTCATTATGGTAACATTCATGTTCTTCTCATTTACCTAGTTAAAGGTTTAACTCCATAATGTAAATTGGGTAGCTAACTAGCGTGGTATGATCCGAGCTCTTTAGTAACAACACTTGTAAATTATGGAAAAATTACAGTGCGTTAGGATTCTTCTTCTTCTTCTTCTTATGATTAACCCTGTAAAATGCAAATTACTACTTGATTTTCTCAATGCTACATTATAAATGTTATTTAAGGAGTGTTCTCACTTGGTCATTATCTCCAAGGACAATATATAATACACATAGTTTATGATACATACACATAGTTTATGACACATTACACACCACCTTGGACAAAAATATACATCTTCGGTGATTTCTCAGTTAATATTTGCCCTAATCCAACTTAATTCGGCCAAGGCCCACCCTACCTTGAGCTAACTCAATCTAATCCTACCTCAACCAAACTTCGTTGAGAGCAACCTTGCCTCTAAACTAACTATGCTTAGCCTTACCCTATTCTGACCCATCTCTACCTAGCTCGCTTGACATCACTCCGGCCTACCCTAGCCTCGACTTCACCGGCTTGATGCCACCCCTCCCTAATCTGACTTAGCTTGGGCTTGCCCTACATTGACTTGGGGTAACCACAACCTTGCCAATTTGACACCACCAAGGCAACGATTTGTCTCGTCTTGACTTTTATATTTTTGGACTCGCTTTGGCCTAATTTAATTATTTCTAGGTCATCCCACCTTGAATAAACTCTGCCCAATCTTGCCTAGTCCGGACCTAGGTGAGAGTTGTCCAAACCCGGGTTGGGTTAATGAATATTGGGTTAAGGTGGTGGACCAGGTCAAGTGGCCGTAAGGGGAGTCATGTCAGGGTTAAGCCAGGCTGGATCTAGGCTCGAGCGGAGTAATTAGATTGAGGTAGTGATTTATTGAGCATAGAATGTTTAATTATTAGGATTAATTTTATGATCAACGGATCCAGATTAAGGGTTCATCAATTGCATCTCCTAGAGCAATAGATGTAGCATTGAGACCTTGTCAATTTTGATTTGAAGAAATGATAATACTTTCCATGAAGCACGTGATTACAAAAGTCTAAGGAGAAAACCCATCCCGCCTCTGTAAAATGGCTACTGTTTCCACTTTCCAGAATAGAGTAATAGTTGGAAACAATCATGTGTGTGTATCTTTCTGAATTTCTCCTTTCTTAGTATTTGTATAATTTTATAACAATGTATAACTCGTCCTTACAGATTTTCTATAGATAAAAATAAAAAATAAATAAAAAAATAAAAATAAAAAACCTTGTCAATGATTAAAGTCATCGGGACACTGACAATATATATATATATATATATATATATATATATATATATATATATGTATGTATATATACATATTCAGCAATTGCATCCTAAACAACAACTTTATTTATTAATTAGTTACGTAGTTTAATGTATGCCATAAGATTAGATTATAGGATATAACAGTCCTTCGAAACAATATTACTAAAGTGTGTCTTAGGTTTGAATGCTTCGGTACGATTAATTGGTCAAAATATTAGTAATTTGAATACCTTATTTGGTTTTTGGTGAGCGGTGAAGCATAAATTGGAAGTAGTATGCACGAACCTAGTCCTACATACATGGTAGTACCGTCATCTCCATGTATTCTAATTAATTACTCTTTCAATATAAAAATAAGAAAAATGTTTAATTGGGAGTAATATTTAATAATAAAAAAATATTTTTAAAAAGTTAAATTTAATTTTCATTTTTTATGTTAGCATTTTCTACATCATATTTTCTGTAAAGCTATGTGGAAGAGTACAATAGCTATATAGATGTCTTAGTCAATATAAATATAGACAAAAGAAATTAAATACAAAAAAAGTAAGACCTCATACAGCCACAGCTCAACATTCGTTAACCCTATAAATTATATTTTTCTTCTTTATCATGCCCATGCCGTCCTATTTTCCTGTGTGTCATGTTCCCCACTTGATGTATATTTTTGGTAGTTAATCTCCGCAACATCATTGTACTTGTATTATTGTTTCTATTGTTATAAATTTTATGATTTGTTTGTTAACTTTATTATCTTACTCTTAGCATGAGATGGTATAAATATTGGATGCGTTTTGAGAGTGGCATTAAAATCCACATTTTGGTTTTTGCTTCCATAATCCTATAGTTTTGAACAAAAAAAAATTGTCCAACTTTTCGGGGCGTTATACCATGCGTGCACCTCTTCCTCTTCTTTGTGTCTGTGCATTTCCTCTGCCATTCCTGCTCCGAGAAAGAAGTTATCATTAAAAGAATCTAGTAAAATTAAAGAAATTAATTTGTGAGAATCAAACCATGCAAAGAAGTAGATCTGAGAATATAATCCTAAACATTTAAATTTGTTAACTTTATATAAATGGAGGAATTCACAACACTCGCCATTATGAAAAATGAATAAATTCAAGGATTCCCAAGATTCCATTATCAATTTGACGATCTGTGACCAAAAAAAAAAAAAATTAAAAATCAAAGAGATTTTGAGGACTTCTTTCCATATCAGCTTGAACTAGTTGAACCGAGTTAATTCAACTCCAAAAATCTCGGAATCTTACTTTCTTCTTGTTGTTTAGTAATCAATCTGCACTTGGAGCATTTTCCTCCGATTCACTCCTACTTTGTCTCTCAATCCGTGCTGTCTTTGACTTGTTTATTCATGGCAGATTCTGTTTGCAACTTCTCTCTCTCTGTGACTGCTCTAGGATGCTTGGTAATCTTTTGTCTTTTTTTTTTTTATTCTTTTTACTAACACGATTTTTTAGGTGGGAAATTGAATGTGGCAATAACTCCAATTTTATACAAGTAAAGATGAGTAAAGACATGTTTTACATATATAGACTTGTGTTTTTTTTATAAACATATGTCCCTTTTTTTCCCAATTATATATATATATATATAAGAAAATTATGTTAGGAACATGACATATTTAAAGACTAGAAATAAAAGCTAACAATTAAAGGCCCAAATTTTCTTGTTGCAGTCCTCAGTGTTTAACTACAAGACCGCATGCTCATCCCAAAAAAGCCGTAATACACTTTTCCCTAATTTACATAAAGAGCTTCGACCATATGTATGACAAACCAATTACAAGATGGAGTAAATTTATAAACTTCAAGCTAGGTAGTCATGAATAATACACATAATATCGTAACAAAATTAACAAGATGGTAAAATTCTTTCTTGTGCTAATGCGCCAACCACTACCAGTGTCGTAATAATTTCCTAGATCGTAGAACAAGCGACTGCATCTCTCATACCTCATTTGGCATTTCAAAAGAGTAGCGAATCCTCCTCGAGCATAAGTCAGACCTCCGAACAGTCAATAATGCCCTCCTCAAGCATCTGGTGGAATTAAAAAGCCAGCAATATCATCAGGAGTGCAAGGTCATATATATATGTATATATTGTCTGATCACCACCTAAGATGCTGACTTCCCTCGTAGCAAATGTTGAAATGATATTCCCTGAAGCTATTTCTTCATCAATCAGACTTTCCCTCATATCCATCAACGTATCATTGTACAGCCTCTGAAGTCCGATACATTAACCCCAACTGATGAATATAAGAATATGTATTGGTCTTCAAAGGGACCATCCATTGAATGATTTGAATAACGAAATGTGCAAAGTGAATTCTTTGTAGATATCATCCTCGTATCTACAATCTGTACTTGCTGCGAGTTCTGTGCGCATCTTAAGGTTTATATCACCACGACGGAGGTAGTTTCCCGTATACATTGTCAGGATCTTCGCCGGAGGTGACATTGAATAAACTAGATTGGGATGATCGGGGAGTGAAATCAGCAAGAAGATGGTCTACGCTGTTGAGAAAGGTTGCATTAGTTAGCTTCAGCCCCATGCCGACAGTGGAAGCTTTTCTGGAATCTGGTTAGCTCGTAACCCATCGGAGGAATACTGCAGCTTAATGGCAAGAGAATAAATATTAGGAGGGAAAAGATTAATAGGGATGGCCGCGTCATGGCTTCCCCTGTCTACGTGTTGAAGAGAATTACGAGCCCCTACGATTGGTTGGGTACGTAATACACAGGCAGCCAGAATCTGGAATCCATGCCACTATTTATGGGATTATTTAAAAATTATATGTTAAAATGAAATAATATGAATAATTTTATATAATTTAATAGTTTTTTATTTATTTCCATAAAACTGTACAAAATATATATATAACCTGAAGTCTAGAACATTGGTATATTTTACTATTGCTATGCTATACACTAGGTTACATGTTTTTTCTCAATTGTAGGAAAATGAAAATATGGTAGGCTAGTAATAGCCTGTCTCCTCGGCCCGGCTCCTTTTTGTTCCTCTTCCAAATATACTAGCAGGATCCTTTACATGGGTTTACAGTGCTTCAGTACCACTATGCCGTAAAATTTTGTTGGAGACTGTTTTCTCTCTCTTCTTATACAAATTTCAATGGTACCCCGGGACACCATTAATAAGGCCCGGCTCTGCCACTGCATATCTAATTAATTGGCCTGTGAATATTGCTACTTCAATTATGTGGCTAGGAATACCAAATATGGCATTTTTGTACAGAATTCCACAACTTCAATTAGGTGCATATTTGGCAAGACCGTTCCGATTAGCTTTTAGCTTATTTAATCCCAAAAAAAAAAATTGAACAATTTTAGAGGCATTTGGATGACATATTTATGCTTAAAAACTCTTATTATAATAACTTATGAAATAAGATCTAGTCTTCGACTAATTTTGTCAAATATATCCTATGATAGATCAATGGAGGTAGATTTTCTTCCAATTAATTATAATACAAGGGATGATACCGTGCTGAAATCGATTTAGTTCCAGCATGCTGCTTCTGATCGATGTTTCAAAATTCAAGAAAACCAACTGACGTATGCTACTAAATATTTTGACCAATTCTAAATGTAAGCTCAAATAGCAGTCATATACTTCTATAATCATCCTTCTTATAATTGTTATGCCCTATGATCGTATCCCATGACCCATATTGATAAATTATTGTTTTTTTTTCTAAATGAAGTAATAAGATAAATGATGTTTGGTCAGATCACAAAGAAATGTTGAACAGGTTTTATTTTTGCCAGTACGTTGATCATTTATCCACTCCGGCCGAGAGTTTTGTGCTATCCAGGGAGCTCTATGCCTTGCATGAGCTCCGGGTAAATCACATGCACGAAACTTAAATAGGCAGTGACCGGAGATTTTAATCAGGCAAAAAATTGACGTACGTCTATTTTCTTTCATGTCCAACCACCAACTTTCAACCCAACCCATAAAGCAGTTTGCTGAAACTCATGGCCAATGTGGGAAGCAGACCGCTCTCGTATAGGAATATTAAGATGTTCGTGGTCATAAAATAATGCTGATAATGGCGGTCCTACAAAGTCAGGCTATTTGCTTATACTTTTGAATTCTCATGAATGCACAAGCAGGCCAAAAAAAATCCTCTTGACAGAATAATAAGTTCTTGATTTATCCACAAAATCAGTCTAGTGATCGAGACCGGAACATGGATATCATTTTGACGTTCAAATACAACCCTTATATAGTATCGATGTATTGGTATTACATACTGTCAAGACTCAAAAGTATATGCCTACCTGCAACAGATTTAATGGCCTCCAATGAAATCAAGGAGGTGGAAAAAAAGAGGGGCGGAATAAATGCAAGATGATGTAGCCAACTGGTCTTAGCTCAAAGAGAAATATTTCGCTAGGATGAGAATGGTTTTGAAACTCTTGACCATTTAGTTTTACATGTACATACAAGGCCAGTTTAATATATGAGCAAGTGCAGCTTTTTGCTAGCGCGACGCAGCAACTTCCAGACCCAAGTTTCAGACAAACCCATATTCCTCTAAGTTCTAACTACCAGCCATGGAGGCGTTGTATGGTCCTCCCCAGACAGCAGGCATGACAGCAACAGGTGCACCACCAGCAGGAGCCGGACCAGCAGTGGCGTTGCTGTAAGGAACTGTTTGCTCAACTGGGGGAATTCCAATCTGAACATGCTGTCTTCCGTAGGTATCGTAATATGAGCCATTACTGGGCACAGAGGTCGGGTTTGATGGATTTGGACTCAAGTAAGCACCACCACCATAAGGCGCTAAGAGCGTGTACATAGAAAATTATCATCAAAGGGATACTTCAGTTTGAATTAAAAACCTCAGAGATATAAATAATATAGGTCAACTACTAGCCAGCAAAAGACTAGACAAACAGGCACAATTACCTTGTGCCCTTTTCTCTGCATTCGCTACCTCAGCTCGCAGCCTATCGACCTCTCTGGTCAGGCCAATCAGGTCCTTCTCCATCTCTCGCATTTGTTCAATTTGTTCGATATTAATACGTTTCTTGTGTTCAAATGTATCACTGTTCACGAAACACAGAAAAAGAAACTGAAGATTATTTTGGTGGTTTTTGACATTTTGACAGGGGACGAGATCATAGGAAAATATCTTTGCCAAACAAAAAATGTCACAGCAAAGTAGCAGTAAAATTGATTTTGTACAACCACATTTTGGCCAAGACAATACCCAAATTGCCTTCCTATTGTGCTAGCACTAAAAGTTAATAGCCAAGCCATAGATAGCAAATCGGTAATGAAACCGTCTTTAGTCCCTTGCTTCCGCCCAGACAGCACCCATAATCCTACCCCAGCAATAATACAATTTACTAGGCACATGGTAAATGAGCTGGTCAGAGACGGGGGGAAAATGATGGTAATGAGGTTTGAGCTACAGCTGATAGCAGGCAAATGGCCCCTTGGCAGCCAGTATAAGTCTGTCGACTTGAGAAAATGTGGAAGAAGCCACTGATATCAAATGCATAGCACAAGAAAAACCATACGCAGGTTTGATAAATTCTAAACCATAGCCTTACCACCCACATCAGCTTACAGCTCCCTGATAGCCGTCAGACCACTCCCCAGGAACTAAGATTGGTTTTCCAAACAAGTGGTCCTGGTGCCTAACAAGTAACAAGCCTTTAGGCACTATGTTGAACCACAGGGTGATACAGGCCAGAGCTCAAGTTCCAGTGCTAATGGACCACAGGAGGATCTGTCAGCCGAAGAAACCCAAGAGGAACCAATTGCACTTGCTAGGCCCAAGCATACTTTCCAGAAGCCTGCCAAGCTGAAGGATTGGCTGGAAAATATCTTTATCTGTTAGTTATTATCTTTTTGTTGTTATTATCCCATCTAGAATGTTCGAGCACGCTGGCAATGTGAGGTGACAACTGTTTATGGCTCTGTAAAGAATATTCCTATACTCAGTTGCAACAGATTTGCTAGGATCGGCACTATTCAACATTGGTAAATTCCCATATAAGGCTGTCGAACGTAAGATGATGAGAGGCAATGAAAATAATCTTCTCACCACTCTCTTCTCTAATACTCTCTTCTCCTTTGAGATTCCCTGGATCTTGGCTATGCTCAAAGTAGCTGAAACAGTTCCACTAGTGCGTTCATTGAGAGAATTAAAACTAAAGGTCAGTCACCCCATCAAACCAGAGCCTGCACTACCAAAGATAACATCAACCAGCTCAAGGACTCTGTCCAAGCACATGATGCCACCCTCACTACCCATACCCAAACCATCGATAATCTAACCCAGACTGTCAACAACCACCCCACCCAGCACGCCACCGTCCTCAACCAACAGGCTTCCCTCCTCGCTGAATTTCTTCGGAAACTGGAACAAAGTGATAACCCACTTTCACCAGCCCCAAACACAACACCTAACACTGCCACCCAAGTTACCAGCCCATCTGGCTCCAACAACCCCACTTCAACCTCCTTCCCATACCATCCATTCCACCATTAATCATGACTGAAACTCAGAATAATCCCATACCACTAACCTAAAAATCACCCTGTTGTGACCTCACTTCTTTTAACAACACGCAGCTGTTGGATTGGCTTTTTCAGGTGGAATGTCTCTTTCCATGGTACTCCAGCCAAACAATGCATTGATATTGCCAGATTCCACTAACTGGACCAGCACTTGGTTCCAGTGATGTTCCGCAACCAGCAACTATCCTCTTGGTCAGCCATAGCTCATGCCTTGGAATTGTGTTATGCTCCACCCATTTTCAGCAACCCTCAGGCAGCCTGTTCTAGCTGAGGCAGAGTGGAAGCTTGGAGGAGTACCAAAAAACCTCTGAATCTCTCAGCAACCATATCACAATTCTTCCACCCAACACTATCCTCAACTGTTTTATCTCGGGGTTGAAACCTCCCAGGCAACCTCACACATTTTTTGGAAAAAAGGAAGCCTATTTATAGTTTTGATTAGGGAGAGCAATAGTTGTTTTGGAAATATCAAGCAGGGACTTAGGGGAGAGGAGTAGACATGCACATGCCTTTCAGCAGGAAAAAAAGATCATGCAGGGGGCTAGGGACTTAAGGGAGAGGAGTAGACATGCACATGCTTTTCAGCAAGGAAAAAAAATCATGCAGGGAGCTAGGGACTTAGCATGCACATGTTTTTCAGCAGAAAAAAAAAATTCATGCAGGGGAGCCAGGGACTTAGAAGAGAGGAGAAGAATTTTTTTAGAAAAGGGGAAGCCTATGATAAACCATTAGTCAGATTTACTTATGCCAGATGCAGGAAGGTCAAGGCTGAGAGAGATGGGTTGGCTGGGGTACTGGCACTGGCTTGGCTGTGGCTTAGCCAGCCAGTTATGAGTTATGATTGAGTCTGTTATCATTACAGCAGTAGCAGTGTTATTGTTATCACTTAACCGAGTATTTGGCATTTAGGGGAGGGGTATTATAGAATATTAATGTTGAGTCTGTTAGTCAGTATGCCTTGCTGACATTCAGGTGAATGGGGGAGGGGCACTTTTGTTAGGATGGTTGGGGATTAAATAGGAGAGGTGGTCGGGTAGGAGAGGGGGGAATTGGAACAAGTGAGAGGAACCAGGTCCTCAAAAACTTGGCTAGTATCCACTATTTCTAAATTCTTAATATAAAATACCTCTTCCATCATCTGTGTTGTCACTGTTGCTGTGAATGTTGTTTCTGTCCATTCTGTTTCTATTAGCCTGGTATTAGAGCGCATGACGACTGGGAAACAATATGACACTAAAAGATTTGAAAGAAGTAGTAATTATGCAAGAGTGGCAAAAAGAGGTGAGGACACTACGGTCAGACACTCAAAGATTGGACAGAATCATTGGAGAGTTAAGTGAGAAGATGGATGTGTTGATCAGTCAAGGGAATTCTAGTGTTCCAACCATGGAGAATGGGAATGAGCAGATGAGAAGGGCAACTAGGATGAAACCTCAAGCAGCCAGAGTGGAGAATCGAGAGTCAGAAGGAGAGTATAAGAATCAACCTCAATTTGTGCACCAAATGGAGTTACCCCTCTTCAATGGTAGTGGCCCCGACGGGTGGATTTTCAAGGTTGAATGCTACTTCAACTTGAACCGACTATTAAAGGAGAAAAATTAGAGGCTACGGCAGTGGTGAAGGAGGGCCGCGCCTTATCTTGGTTTCAGTATACAGAGGAAGCACAGAAATTCACCTCCTGGGCTGGATTGCAAGAGGCATTACTGTTTCAATTTAGAGCAAAGTAGGAGGGGACTCTCTGTGAGCATTTCCTTGCCATTTGACAGGAAGCTTCCATTGAAGAGTACCTGGAAAGGTTCGAAGCCATGGCAGCACCACTGCATGGAAGGTTGACAGGGGAGATTTTGGAAAGTAAATTCCTCAATGGTCTTAAGCCAACCATTCGAATGGAGATCCATTTGATGAACCCAAGAAACCTCTTGGAGACGATGGAAGTCGCCCAGGTGATTAAGCAGAAGAACTGGGTTCTTCAAGTGGGACGGTCTAGATCAGAGGGTAGTCTAAACAGGGCCACTAGTGCCCAAGGTAATATCCCAAGCCCAAAGGTTTCAAGCCCATATTACCTAACTTCCCCAACCCACTCTAGCTTTGTGGGAATGAGGGCAACAAAGAGCTACAACACAGGCCAGACTACGAATCTAGTAGGTGGCACTAGCACCGAAGGAAAATCCACCAACCGACGACCCTCGAGGTTTCGACGACTCACCAATGTAGAGTACCAGCAGAGGAAGGATAGGGGATTATGCTTTCTCTGTGATGAGAAATTCACGTCAAAAAATGAGTGCAAAAATCGGTTGTTGCAGGTGTTACTGCTGGACGATTATTCCTCTCTAGAAGAAATTGAAACTTAAAGTGGTAGAGGACGAAGCCACTAACCCCGAGGAGAGAGAGGAAGATAAGTTGAAAGGCCAGATTGAGCTATCAATGAATTCAGTAGTCGGGTTCACCTCCCCCAGAACTATGAAGCTAGCAGGGAAGATGGAAGGTGCCCCGGTAACCGTACTTATCAATAGCGGAGCAACTCACAACTTCATCGCATTAGATGTGGTCTAAAAGTTGCAACTACAGATGACCCTCACGAGTGCATATGGAGTCGTCATAGGGACAGGCAGGTCAGTCTTGGCTCAAGGATTGTGCAAGTCTCTGACACTCTCTTTATAAGGGATTGATGTATGCGAAGATTTCTTACCCCTTGAACTAGGAAGCGCAGATGTCATTCTAGGAATGCAATGGTTGAAGAAACACAAAATGATGTAGGTAAATTGGAAGGCACTGGTAATGAAATTTGTGGTGGGACAGAAAATTGTGGAGCTAAGAGGGGATCGGGAGCTATGCAAAACTCAAATCTCATTAAGGGCCATGATGAAAACAATACGAAGGGAAGGGAAAGGAATTCTGCTGGAGTGTTGTGTAGTGGAGGCTGTAGAGGGAAACCTGTAGGAAAAAGCCCAAGTGTCTAAGGATGTCGAGCAGGTGTTGGATGAGTTTCAGAATATGCTGGAAGCTCCCACGGGTCTTCCTCCTCAACGGACCTTGGACCACCATATTGAGCTAAAGAAGGGGCAGCAACTGGTGAGTGCCAGACCCTACAGACACCCCCCCCAAGCTCAGAAAGACGAGATAAAAAAGTTGGTGCAAGAGATGTCGACAGCAGGCATCATTCAGCTAAGTCACAACCCCTTCTACAATCCATTGCTCCTAGTAAGGAAGGACGATGGTTGGCGCTTTTGTGTGGACTACCGCACCCTAAATAGAGCAACAGTCCCGAATAAATTTCCAATAACTGTAATTGAAGAGCTGTTAGATGAGCCTAATGGCGCAATGGTATTCTCTAAGCTCAACTTGAAGTCGAGGTATCATCAAATTAGAGTGCAGCCGGAGGATGTGCCCAAAATGGACTTTAGGACCCATAAGGGTCATTACGAATTCCTCATAATGCCATTTGGGCTGATGAACGCTCCAGCCACATTTTAGGCATTAATGAACGATATTTTCAAGCCTTACTTGAGGAAATTTGTTTTGGTATACTTTGACAACATATTGGTGTATAGCCCTAGTAGGGAGGCTCATGTGCAGCATTTGGGAGTCGTGTTTGGGCTATTGCATGCACACTCATTGTTTTTTTATCAAAAAAAGTGCTTGTTTGGTCAAAAGGAGCTGGAATATCTAGGCCATATTGTCTCTACAACATGAGTTTCAACTAATCCATCCAAAATAAAGGCGATGGTTGATTGGCCAACACCTAAGAATTTATGAGAATTGCAGGGGTTTCCCAAGGACTTAAGAGATCCTCATCCTACACATGCAGTCACCCACCAGGGCAGAAGTTATTAAAAAAAATTTGATGAAAAGGAATAAAGGATCAACAATTAGACTAAGAAGATAGGTAATATATGTTGATTTATGACAGTACCGGATCATTTTTTGGCAAGCCTATAAATTTCCGTCTTATTTACTTGATATATTCACATTGTCTAAAATAGGAGCAAATTTTTCTATGCAATATTTTATGGCATATTTGATGAAGAACTTTTTCCAATGGAAACTATCTTAAAAGCGAAAGGCCGTTCTTGAAGCTCTCGAAAGGTCCAAGCAAAACAATACCAGCTTCGGTGAGATGGCATTTATGCAATGGGATGGGGCTAAGCATTGATTGATTTGATATGTTGAATTTGCATTGTGGTTTAAACTTGTGGTGCTAGCTTGAGTCCTGTTATTTTTCATTTCTTACATGTATGTTATATTTTCATCTTCAATGATTGTTCCAGATTTTTTGTTTCTCTTTATCCTAAACTATTTGCTCTACTTTGGTATTTTCTCTTATTACTTGATTTATTTCTAAGTAACAATGTAATTTGGTTCCTGTCCCTTACATGTAATTAAATTGACTTTCACCTTATATTAGATCAAAGTAATTCTGTAATATGGTGTAAACCTGTTAAGTTTTGTAAGTTCATGCATCGTATTACAATACACCTTGTGAAGGTTGAAGTCATAGTGTGATTAAGCAAAACAACCACATCTAATGAGTACATTCGCTATTAGTTTTGAGATTGAACCATAATACAATGCTTTTGTGGCTTTTTGTAGGATGATGACTAATATGATGTTATATTTCCAAGCTTTTTTTTCCTCGATTACATATGCAAATAATATGCTATTATGTAAGCAATTAAGTCAAATTTACCAGATTATATAATTTGCGTTGTGAATTCAATTAAGTAATATGTTATATGTTTGATAGCTGTCTGGGTCTTTATATTAATTAGATTGTTTAATATTATCAAAGGCACAAATACTTCATGAATATTTTTATTAAACTTTATAACAATTGTTTCCCGTGCATCAAGTGTCATGCTAGTATTTATGGAATAAAATATGGCTGTTTTTAGGTTTTGAATTTCTTGTTTTGGAATTATTCACATAATTATGCAGCACACACATAATGACAATAGAAACAAGTTTGAAAAAATATTGTTCATTGGTTTCCCACATATCTTAAACATATTCCTTTGTATGAAACACGACACTTTTGTCACCTGAAAAAACCTAGTGTTCCACACCAGTTGCCTCCTCCTACCAACTGTCATTGACCCTATCCTCCCCCAAATCATGTCACAGCTCAAACCCTCTCCATGCCATGGTGCCACTATCTCCTTTCCTTCCCACTTCCTTCATCCACCCATAGCATCTGGTTACCCTTTAGCATCCCACCTCATACTCGTTTTTTTCTACTCATTTTTTTTCCTGACCTATTCTAGGCACTTATCATTTCCCTCAAATTTATGGCGTGCCCTGGCCTAGAACTAGATTCACCACATGGATAGTAGACCTAAGAGGATCTGGACTTGCAAGGATGCCAAGAGTTACTATAAGAGGAAAAGAGGCTGAGAGGCACCATTTTGAAAGAAAGTGCTGGAAGCTGGAGTTGGTTGCAGCTTATGAGATAAAAGAGCAGAACATAGGGTGAGAGACAAGGTTGGAAACAGGTAAGAGAGGGGCAGTGGCTCATTAAGGAACTTTATGCTATTTTTCTAGTTTATGTTCATAGCTTATGTTTATCACATGAGAAAAAATATGACATCAATAACTGCCCTAAAATCAAATATCAAAAAAGTTTATTGTGCTTCCTTCTGTAAAGAGAAAGAGTTGAAAGATATGTTTCCAAAAAGACAATATAGAGATCATTATTCCTAGAAGCACTCAAATCAATGCCTATTCTAAACATGATAACTCTCTAAAGCAGAGAGAGAACGCAAAAAATAAGACATGAATGCTGATTTTGCACAGCCCAGATTCCGCATCCCACCAGTTCCTCCCAGAACTAGAAAGTTCAGAAACAAATACAGAGATCATATTAACTAGAAAGTTCAAGTTCACTTACCGCAATTGCTGGTGTTCCACCCTCATTTTATCAAGTTCAGAAAGCAGATTCGGAAGATTTCCAACAACAGTCCAAGCCTTCTCCAGCTCCTGCGTGGCTTTTTCAACTCTTACGATCAGTTCTTGTCTTTCTGTCACCAAATCCCGTGCCTCCCTATGTGCAAGGTGCAAGTCCTCTTTCAAATTAACTCCAGCTTTAGCATCGGATTCCAGTTTCCGAGTCTTATCAAGCAAAACCCTAATTTGAATATCACTCTCCGTCTGGATGCTTCTAATATGAGCCCTAACTTTATCTATTTCCTCCTGAGTAGCAGAAAGATCCTGCCTCATGGCTAACTGTGAGGCTGCTAACATACGATTTTCATCCACAAGCCGATCCATTTCTGTTCCCAAATTTTTCTCTGCACGCTCAGGTGGCAAATGATGATCCAGAAGATGGTGACCAACAGGAGCACCTGATCTAGGGGGTGGACCATGCCTCATTATCCCAGGTGCTGGGGGATGTCCTCTTGATGTCATTGCCTTTATACAGCCACCAACTCTGAAAACAATTCATGATGGCCTTAGTTACTATTGTAATGAATGATATTATGCATAATAATAATAATGAGAAGAACAACAACAAAAACAACAACAACAATGGTAATCATTCTTAATTGGACCTAGATCCAACTCTAGGTAGCTTAAATCAACTCAGTTTCGTCGTGGGATTTGAGGTTGATAGGACGATGGAAAATTCTGATCATGATTTCTATAAACTAGATTTTAGATTCAAATAACCAATCTAAACTGTAAATTGCTTCCACTAGCATATTCTCCGTGTTGGAGTTACTTCTAAAAACACGGAAACATCATTATTTTAACAGATTGAATATGTAATTGACAGAAGTATGCCAAATCAAAGGATCAACTGGTTAAATAAATACAAACGTCTGAAGTAACTAATAAACCTACATAAATAACAAATTAATCAGATTTAGAGTACAAACATGAATGAAAACCAGCGCTGTAACTTCACAAACAAAAAATACGGACCGGCCATAGACTATATTTCATACACTTACCCATCAGAGATACAGAACAAAATCGCAAAATTGCAGACCATAATTATCTGGAAATTCATAAAGTGCGGCAAAACATGTTGTGAAAACAATTGCAACCCCAATTATAAAAGCGAAATACAAAACCAGACATACCCAGAATTCAAATTCGAATGTTTCACAACAGGTTTGCTCCTCGCTTACTAATTCCAAGTGAAGTCCCGCCCAACCTCAAATTTGCAACGAGTAAAATTTACGAGAAAGACGATGACATTGATTGAATTAAGTGCACAAGAGATATTTCAATGAATCTTACAGGGTGAGAGAGAAATAAATAAATAAATAAATAAATAAATAAAAGGAGGTTGATAAAGAAGGCGTCGATTGATACACGCGATGGAACCGAATGTTGGAAAGCAGTCGGGCACCTGGGATCAGGTGTGGTGATCGGCGACGAAGGGATAGATGGAGGAGGAGGCTGCAGCCTCCGGTTAGGACTATAGAATTAAAGCGAGCCCGCGATGGCTGACGGCACCGGCGACAAGTTCGCGACTGGCAAGAGTAGACTGAAAAGGCGAGGAATATGGAGATGTGAGACGAAGACAGTCCCGGCGTAGGGTTGGCGTAGTAGTGGTTCTAACTTATCTAGAGGGGAATGAGGGGAAAAAAAAGAGTTTTTCTATCAGCTGCACAAGTTACTAAACATACGAATAAAGCTAATATTTAACAATGTGTTGTGATACTCCAAACTTACATATGCATAATAACACAATATAAAGAATAAGGGATGGAAGAGTCTTCTTATTGATATCTATGAATCTCTTACATCTTAATATACATTGTACTCGTATACATAACTCCATGTCATAATGAGAGAGGGAATTAAGAATATGAAACGTAAGGGATGCAACCATAATATAAAAAACGATGACAACTGATGAACAATAATTAAGCTATTGAGCCTAATATTTAATATAATACACAAATTGTGCATCTATAATGTATAAATAGGACATTTACAATGCTAATATTTACAATAGCTATCTAATATATATAACCAAAATATCTGTATTACTGCTCGTAGTTACTGAATATACATGAGGGTATCCCTAAGTACAAGCGTGCACTCACAAATATTTGATATCCCTTTAAGAGTACACATTTGAGATTCTCATTAAAAATCTTATCAGAAAAATTCTCTAGGATAAAACTATAGCTAAAAAAAATAGTATAATTGTATCCCCCTCAACTTATTTCGTATTGTGTATGGTTATGTTTGTATGTATGAGATTCAATAATGCTTAAAAGTTCACTCATAAAAATCATAATATGGAAACAACTGCTTTGATATAAAAACATGTGACACCGACTTAATTTTTAGATAATTTCCTTACAAGCACCCACTACTGATCAATTGACCTGACACATTCAAATATTGGATTTTTTATCCGTATAAATCATATTTTATTAAATTGATACATTTGACCTTCATATGTCTATTCCAACTTTAATTATTTATTAAATGATATTCCATAGCAAAATAAAAATAATTCTCACTTTTATTAATTATCAGTTGCAACTATTTAGGTAAAGACATCACTAATGTCTACATTGCACCTCCATACATCAGTGTAAAGATAATTCATAAATATTCCATTCACCCGTATAATCTTTTATCAAATTCTATCTATATAGACATGTCAACTCATTATGGTAAGTTTTCTATCCTTTTAAGGATTATAACTCCTATTTAGAGATTTCAACTATTTGGACCCACGTCATATTCTTCTAATGTGTTTGTATTATACTTATCATTAACTTATTTGAAGTCACCATAAGAACTTCTACATGAGTTGGAACATTAGTCAAGATAGGTATTTATTGGTCCTAATAAACACAAGTTGTAGCTAAGCTATATCTAGAAAACATAAGCATTATTGTGTACATTTTGATTTTCCTTTAGGCCCATATCTCATGAAAAACTTCTTATAAGTATTTGCTTGTTTTATGATTTATATCCCTTTTCCTCTCCCTCTAAGACTAATGAAACGAAAATTCTCAGCCTTTTTTGTGACATAATTTCATACCCATGACGAAGTGTATGCACATATAAGATGCATCTATTTTATTTTATTTTTTAAGATAAGCATTATTTTGATTCCAATTTATCTGGTTTATGAAATAGTGTGATATGTGATTAGTATGTATCAAAAGTATGTTTATACATATTGGCATATCACTTCTAGAAATTGCTATCAAGGGTCTACATATCAAATGCAAGATCAACAACTCTATCATGTCATTTTGCTATCAACTTGAAGAATGATATTACATTATCCCAACTAGACGTTTATTCACTTATCTGCCAATGCAACAATATCAGTTTGCAAAATATAATACGTGGCCCTACATCAATGCATCATTATATATCATAGTATATTTATTTGGTCCACACATGTCTCCTTGAAATGTATCAAAGGGTTAGGAGATTTTATATTTATTTAACTATTTAATTGTAAATTTACTAAGAATATGTTGTTCAAAATTCTATGTGGGTACTTGTGCAAGTTTTAATGATTTTGTCTATCATTAATACACTAATGTGGTCTTATTTCTCATGCCATAAATATAATATTTTATAGTTTACTAATTTTTAATTAGTGACACCTTTTTGGTTTTTTAACATATACAAAATGTAAACATTGTGTATTGATATTAAGCTTACTTCTAGTTGACCCTGACGGTGGTAGACTGGTAGCAATATCATCAAACGCTCACAAACCATAGTCAATTCTCTAGGAACTTGGCCATAATATATGGGTGATTTTGATATCTGATAGTTCATTTAAGAGACCCTTTATTGGGTTTTGTAATGTCATGTGTAAGTTGAGTATTTCCTAATTATAAGCTTGTAAAATGTTTCATCCTTAAAATAAAATATACAATGGTATTTCAATTGAATCAACCAACCTTCTAGATCATATTTAGGTATTATAAGATATGAAACATTTAGCATCTATCGTCAAATTATTTATATCGAATGGAAATTTTCATGTCTTATCCATTAAATTAAGCTCCTACTTCAATCCGTGATAAATCATTCGTGTAATGCCCCAAATTGAGGGGAGTATTGCAAGTATTAATCTAGCTTCTTATATTAACATGGTATACCATCATTTTGGTAAGTCCGTCCTAAGAACTCCATAGCTGAGTGTACTAACCGTGGAGCAATTTTTAAGATAGGTGACCCTCCTGGGGAAGTCTCGAAAATTTTTTAAAAATTTATCGAAAAGCGTATGAGTGAGGGTAAAGCGGATTGAAATAACTTATATTAATCTGTGGGGCTATTCGATCAATCTAAAAGAGCTCTAGGGTAGCCCCCGCATGATTATATAGACTTGAGGTGTTACAAATGGTATTAGAGTAAAATCGTGAAAATAAGATGAACTTTGATAAGCCAGTCAGCCACCTAACGGGACAATTCTTGGAATAAATTGTATTAAGACAGTTAGTGGTTGAGGCGCAACGAAGACATTGCATTCTTTGAGTGGAGGTGAATGTAATGCCCCAAATTGAGCGGAGTGTTATAAAGATTGATCTGACTACTTATATCAACATGGAATACCATCCTTTTGGTGATTCCATTCTAAGAACTCCACAATTAAGCGTGCTAATAGTATAGCAACTTTTAAGACGGGTGAACCTCTTGAAAAGTCTCATAATATTTTTGAAAATTTCTCAGAAAGCACATTAGTGAGGATAAAGTGCACTGAAAGTACTCATGTTGATTTGCGGAGTCAGTCGATAAATTCGAAAGAACTTTAGTGTAGCCCCTGCGTGACTGTATAAACTTAGAGAGTTATGGTTCAATAAACCAATAATCAAGTCTTCAGTTATATATAATCAAACAAGGCTTCTACTGCATCCACTAAATCAATAGAGTAGAATTTTGGGAGGTTTATTTTCTAATAACCAAATGGGAAGTTTTAGGATTCAACCATCAAATTGATTATTGAGTTGAAAACTTGAGATATGTATATAGCAATGAGCGGTGAAATAGTTGATTCATAACTTCCACGTGCACAGAAATGGGTTATAATACCGTTAATCCATCACTTTAATTTATATACCTTTTCTAATACAATCACTTTAGGTGGTTTCCCATCATTTTCAAGCAATGAAGATCTGCATATGATCACAAGATATGTGCCCATCTATCCATCAATTTTGATATTTAAATTGATCAAACTATACTCAATTTGGGTATGTTGAATATAAATTTTTTAGCCTTATACCATCATTTAGTTTTATCCTCCATCTAATGATTGAAAGGGAGGTCAATATACATACAAGCAAATTAAAATACATATAAATACACTTATTTTTACAAAAACAACAAATGATATACTAAAATCAAAATATACCCAACACAATGATATACAAAGAAAATTTTTGGAGTTACTAAGGGATGCTATTTCTTTGTTTTAGAGGACTAGGTTACAAAAGTTTATTGAAAATAAACTAATAATATGAATATTAAAATGCTAGAATGCATAAATTAATGTACGAAACCGAAGGGTATTTATCCCTCATTTTAAATTATGTCATCAGAGCCAAACAACTTAATAGATCATCCTCAACAATTAAAATAGGCACCTTCATACAGAGAACATTCTCGTTACATATACCATACCTCAATTCTCCCCCTTTTAATGTTTACTTTACTTTGAACAAAAGACAGGAGACATCAAACTATGTTTGTTGTGAATTTTCGTGTTGATAACATGTTGTAATATTGAGAAACTCAAATAGATATAATAACACAATATAGAGAGGAGGAGAATGGAGAACCTTATTATTCTTATTGATGCATATGGTTTCTCTTGCATTTTAATAGTATTCATACTCGTATATATAACTCTATGACATAATGGGAGAGAAAGTTAAAAATATGAGAAGTGGTGGAAGTAACGTAAAGTTAGGGAGTTACAATCATAATGAGAACAATTGTTATAACTGATGGAAAAATAATTGGGGTATTGAACCTATGATTTAACAATGTTACATGTCCAACAATGTCCGAGATAATTAAGAAGATTTTAAACCATTATTATTAAAATTCTCAACCACCCAACACAATAAGACACGAGGGACGTCATAGCAAAGTGGTATTATTATATAAAATTATGTTTCTTAAATAAAGGTTTTTTTTATAAATTTATAAACTATTTTAAAAGATAATAAATATATTCATACAATTACATCTTTAATTAATAAATAATATAATAACTAATATATAAAAGATGAAAGAAAAAAATATATAAACTTTTTTTTTTGAAAAAAAAACATTCTTTAACTAAACGGATAAAATATTATGCGTGCCAAATGTCACACCAATTAGTGACATAAGAGATGCAAATGGAACGCCCACTAATTATTTTAAAACGGATAAACTTAAATAAACCCTTGGGTCACAATTTGTACTATTAGAGTATTATTAGTATTATTTTATTCATTAAAGCTTCACTTGTGGCACACCTCAGCATCCCGCTCAGACTTTGTGCTTGATCCACTGAGTTAGCTCTCTCCTCAATTAGTTTAATAACAATGCCTTTGATTCCAGCTGACTGGGAGATAATTACAAAATTAATGGGTATTACCGCCACACTCAGTATAAAGCTGGCATCCTTTACCATTCTTATACTAAGTGCTAAGGCTAAAACATTACTTTACTTAAATAACATAATTACAAAAATCATAAAACAGAGATAATGGATAAGTACACTGCAAGTTAAAAGTAACATCAACAGTCTACCAAAACTCAAGAGAGAAATTACAGGAGGACATGAAATTCCAATTACAATCGGAGACCAGATAACAGAAGGGACACCGGATATTCCTAGGCTATCAGAACTGGCTGACAACTTTCAACTGGACTTGGGAACTAACCTGCAAAGTCCACTGCCCATTGTATAGGCGGGGGCCCATGAAAATGAACCATTTGGTACCACCGTACTAAGCAACCATTTATACCAAAATAATATGATAAAACAACATGGAACACATGCAAGGCATACCGTTCACATTATATAAGACATATACATATACATACACATACGAGGATTGAGATACAATAGTTATTCAGATAATCAAACTCCATCTTAGTCACAGACTACTCATATTCACTCTTCTGAAACAGCTGAACTTACCAAATGGACAACCCAGAGATACTATCTGAAATATGATTAGAAGAAAACCCTAATACAATAACCATAAGGCATCATGACAATACATGGTATAAACATTAAGATATACATGAGATGATCCAACATAATATTCATAACATATAAGCAATAGTCACTATACTACCTACTGTTTATGCGTGCCTATTTAGAATACAACAACACTTATCAACTAAGCATCCCAATATTCTTTCTGAAACAATAATCAAAACCCACTCTACACCACAATTATAACATTTACAATGTAATTCATGTCTCATCATTAACTCCAACCAATTACAGAACGTTACAGATATACTTATAGGTACAGTATAATAAAATCCATACATCACAGGTATACTTACAAGTACAACATCATAACCAAATACATAACTTCATAGGTATACTTACATATACAATATAATAACATCCACAACCTCACAGGTATACTTACAGATACAGGATAACAATATACATAACACCACAGGTATACTTACAGATATAATATAATAACTAAATACATAACGTCACAGGTATATTTACATGTACAGTATAATAACATCCATAACCTCATAGGTATACTTACAAATACAACATAATAATATACATAACATCACAGGTATACTTATAGGTACATATAATAACCAAATACATAATGTCACAGGTATACTTACAAGTACAGTATAATTCATAGGTATACTTACAACTACATTATAATAACATCCATAACCTCACAGGTGTACTTACAAGTATAGTATACTAAAATGCATAACACCATAGGCTTACTTACAGGTGCGGTATAATGGAATCCATCACATCACATGTATGTTCACAAACATAATACCAACACAAGTAGGCACAAAGGCTGCTACCCAAAACCACAGGCAGGCACAACGGCTACTACCAAACCAATCCAATATCTAATAATAATCATTTCAATCATATCATTTTCATTTTTATTTACTCGAGAGGGATACAATAATAACCCGGAAACATAATAGTACACCGGTCATACCGGTACACAAGGTAACACGATACCCTCCAACCATCCAACCTAGAGGTATAACAACACTTTGGTCATACCGATACACAAGGCACACAGTACCCTCCTCACCTCGGACACCTAATTCTTAAGTATCAATACCTCCTATAGGGCCTGTAGGTCACCTATATAGTAGACTAGAGCCTTATTAGGGCACAACCGACACACCAGAAAACTAACCAAATCGAGGACTCCTACCTCATCTCTATGGTAGCTACCCCTAGAGAGAAAACATTCCCAAACTCGAGGTCTTTCACTTTACATATTAGTATTTTTATAAGGTGATCACAAATAACACACATTATATATTTATTCTTATTTCCATACTTATTCATTTTTCCTTTATTTCCAATTATCCAGGTCAACCCTATGGTCAACAGTCTAAAACAAGGTCAAAGTCGATACTAAGGTCAATCTACCAAAAGTCTAAGGCCATCATATGTCCAATTATTCACATTTGGGCGCACTAGGCAGAAAATGACCAAAATGCCCCTAAGGCCAATAATTATTAGATTAGCATCCATTTAAATACTAAATCTATCTTATTTATTAATTTGTCATGAAAAGGCTAAAAAAAATAATCTAATTGTTTATTATATAATTTAAATCATCAATCTTGTCAAAAGACCGTTTTGCCCCTACACAGATTTATGCATACAAAATCCTATCATATACTTTTGAAACGTACAAAACACATGATCGTATAATCCACAATAGATAATACATATTAAACATAATTTTCAGGATAGATATCATAATGCACAAAAAAGACTAACCCTAGGGCACACATCCATAATAATTATTGAATAATTATATCTAAGCATGCTCAACCTATTATTTTACACATAATTATCATACAAATTATTTTCCTATCATTAGTATCATTTTTAATCATACTTTTGTACCCAAAATATTTTATATTAGATAACATGCTCGTTTTATCCGTTTTCATAATAATAATAATTAACACATAAATATATCAAAATAAATCATGCTTGACATATTCCATACACCAAAAACCTTAATGTGCTATCACGCAATATTTATCATTTTAGTAGAGTATCCCGGATTTCTTCTTCCATGAATTGCTGAAAATAAAAAGAAATTTATCAAAATTAAAGCTCGAATAAATAAAAAACTTAAAAATGACTCTTCAAATTAGCAAAACGTAAAATTAGTGGTATACACTAAAATTTATTAGGTCCTGCAAATTAAACTTTCATACCTAAAAATAATACCACAAATACCAAATTAATATCTATCAGATAAAATAATAATCATAGTATCAAAATATTTATTTTTATAAAATTATCAAAATACCTTTACATTTAATATGGGTACCAAATTTTAATAAAATACCACACAACTCACGCTGCATGCAGCGTGAGTCACGCACGAAAGGAAGGGGGCATGGCTGTTGGCTGGGTGAGGGTTGGTCGGGCAAGGCAGGGAAAGAAAAGGGTGGCAGCTTGGTGTGGCCGTAGCCGACACGCAATTTAAACCCTCTTGTTGTCAATTGTAGCACTGGTAAATAAGGGTATCGTTCTAGGCCGGGGATTGAGATGGCTCACCTCTAATTAACTAGCTTGGAAATAAAACTAAAACTAAAAATAAAAATCCTAAATAACACAGAATAAATAAATAAGAAAAATACTAATGGGGGTTATAAAAATAATAAAGGAGTAAATAGAATAAAGTAAACTAATAATAAAAATAATGAAAATATGGGAAATAATGGAAAATAATGGGAAACTGCAGATATGAGAAATATGTTAGGGAAATAAAAATCCACCACTAGATTAGGTCGAAAATATAATATTTATTTCTAAGTCATCTTTTAATCGTGAGAATGAGATCGACCAAGTTGCACACCAAACGCATGTCCATACACCTTATATTACTTCCCTTAATTAATTAATACGACCACGTGCCTATATTAACCCTATTAAATACTAGCAGTATAGCAGCAACAAGCGGCTCCCATATTTAACTAGATTTAATGCATTAAGTGTAAGTGGAAGGCTGTCAATCTAAGTACCCAGACTAGTACAAAACGTATGTCTAGCTGTATTTCCTATCCTTGACCCACACGTATCGAAATGTTTTACCACTTCGGTTAGAATCACAAAATGATTAGGTGAATTGTTATCTAACCTAGCTGCAATTTATACACATAAATTCTAGTATATTTAGATGGCCACGTCGCAGGCAAATAATCCTACATACTGTCACTTATGAGGAACCAGAACAAGGCATGCACCAAATAAACTATACTTGACAGAATTATATATATAAACGATAGCAATTAATATAGAGTCAAGAAACAATCTCACGAAACAAAGAAAATAAAATTATAATTCAAATCATAATCTAGGGTTTCAATTCATTCCCTAACAATAAATAATCAGCCACTCATAATTAAAGAATTAATTACACAGAAATATATATCTAAAATATAAATTAAAAATAAGAGAAAGAAAAAAAATCGAAATTAATTTTGGATAAAAGATCAAGAATTTATTCAGATAAAATTTAATTTTATCTTAAATAAATTCTATCGGTATTAAACTCTTCCTCTAATTTTTCTTCCTTCTCGGTCTTGGATTTCCGTGCGTAAATTCTTTTTCTCTTTCTTCCCCGGCTGACGCTGACTGTTGCGTTGTCGTTCGTCGTGCGCCTGACTCAATTTCCGTGCTGCTGCGTCAGGGTCTGCCTGGCCGACCCTCCTCTCTATTCGGCCGAGCCTGAGAAGGTCTGCTCCTCTCACGGCTCCTCCTCTCACCCGAGCCTGTGAAGAAGGAAGGCTCTCGCCTTTTTCTACGGCTCTGTCGCACGCTGCTGTCCCCTTTAATGTCGCACGTCTCGAGCCTTTTTATTCTTGTTTCCTGCCTCCACGTCAGCCCTTGCGGCTGACTCTTATTTCTCCTGTGCTCCGTTTGGTTTCGTTGTTTTTTTTTGTTCCTGGCCTTTGGGCCTTCGGCCTTCGGCCGTTGGTCCAAAGGTCAAACTTTTTTTTTCTTTTACTAAAAAATACAAAACCTGCAAAATAAAATTAATAAAAATTAATAAATATTATTTTATTCTAAATTTGCTTAATTTATATCATTTTAGCTCAAATATTAATATTTATGTAATTTTTACCACTTAAGCATAAAATAATAATTATTCCCCTATATTAGCTAAATAAACTACCAAAATCTAAGATTATAAGGGTATAAAATGTGTCAAAATATGAACTCATCACAGCTGATGGGGTGGAGACTGGTGGCTGGCTGGCGGTTGTTGGAGGCTGTTGAGCGGCTGGTTGGTGGAGGTTATTGGGTGGCTGGCTGGTTGTGGGAAGGCAGGGTTGCGACTGGGGTGAGGATGCTAGAGATCGGTGCTGTTGGTTGGTTGCGGTGGTGGTGACGCGGGGCTGGTAGTGGGCAGTGGATGCTGGTGGGCTGTCGGGGAGTGGTGTTGTCGGTTGATAGAATAAGACAGGGGAAGGGCTGGCTGCGAGGTGGTCGAGGGAGTGGCTGGGTTGGTTACTAGTGCAGGCATGAGGGTGCTACGTGATGGTGCGGTGGGATGGGAAGTGTCGCTGGGGCTACAAGCGACTACTGGTGGTGGGTTTTGTTCTAGACGGGAAAGGCAGGGAAAGGAGGTGCTGGAGCTAGGTTCTGTGATAGGGGAAGGGTGCAGGGGTTGGGCTGGAAAGAAAAACCAACCAAAGGAGAGAGGGGAGGAGGATGGGAATGCTGGTGTTTGGTACGAGCTGCATGGAGTTGGTTTGGTGAGGGAGTGGTGGTGTTACCGGGCTGCGAGGGCTGGCATGGGTGCGTTGGACGGGAGCTTGGAGCAGGAAGAAGGAGAAAGAAGATGAGGGAGGAGCTAGGGTTAGCCGAGAGAAAAAAAAGAGGGAGTTGTTTATTTGTGGTAGAGTGTGTGTCGTGTGTATGTATACAAAGTGTAGAGGCTTGTTTGGTTGGGGGCTCGGGGAAGCTGTCATGCGTAGTAGGGGTTGTGAGGAATAGTGGGTTGGGGGTATGTTTGGAGTGTGGCATGCAGGAGAGTAGCGTGTGTATGTGTGTATAAATGCAGGAGATGGAGTAAAGTAAGAAAGTGAGGGAGACAAGAGAGTATTTACAGGGATGAGATAGCAAATAGCAAAGGAAGAGAGAGAGAGAAAAGAAAATATATTTTAAATTCAATTCAAGTAAATTAGGATATCGGGTAGAAAAATAATTTAAGAAAAATAATCCGATCTGAGATAGATTTAAATAAAATAAAAAAGATAAAAATAATTGTAAGTTGTAACACCCCAAAATTCACTACTTTTTCTTTCTTTTTTCTTTGAAAGCGGAAGAAATTATAATAGAAATATTTAAATTAAAACCCATGAATTCTGGAGATGTTACTACCACACTTAGTACCAAACCAGTTCTCTCTGACCGTTTCAATACTAAGTGTTAAGGCTGAAAGGTTATAAAATAGAAATTAGAGTATGTGTCAGAATTTTTAATCAATCATAAGGTAGCAATTAGAGTGTGAAATCAAAATTCGTTGGAAGGAATAATAGCTACAAACATTTATATTTAATTCTAAAAAATCCAATACAAAAGGAATAATAGGAAGAAACAGGAATCACATAAAGACTTAATACAACCACGATACTCTTGAACTCTGAGCCAAAACAAGCTCAACACTCAGCCCCGACTGATGTCTCGCCCACCTGCACAAGGTCAAAAGGGTATACTACTTATGGGAATGAACAACACCCATGAAAATAGTGATCAGTATGCTACGTACTGAGTAAGGTAACCGAGCACTAAGGCCAACACATAAGCACATAATCCATGCAGAATAATAACAGGGCATAAGTACCAACATAATAACATAAAGGCAAATGAACTATCAGGTGAAAATGCCAATATCCAATATAGTTTAAATTAATTACTTTATTAATCCTTTATCGAAATATTTTCACACCATGCTCTTTATCAAATCCATGTGAGAACGGAAGCCCCCACTATTATAGACGGTGGATCAGAGGCACATAGGTTATCATACCCTAACCACTATTATAGCTGGTGGATTGGAGACACATAGGACTATACGTCCTAACCACTATTCCTAACCAGTGGATCGGTTGGCCTCGGCTCACATGGTGTTCCACTGTAAGTAATTAGTATCTTTTAGGTACTTTAGCAAAACTCTGGTTTGTGTTTATTGAGCTCGGGAACCCCCGCTATTATAACCGGTGGATCGGTCACATATAGGGTAAAAACCCTAACCACTATTATAACCGGTGGATCGGTCGCACATAAGGTAAAAACCCTAACCACTATTCCTGATCGGTGGATCGGTTGGTCCCATCTCAATAAATTCCACTTTAAGTAATTAATATCTTAAGTATCTTATTCACAAGCTTTGACCTAGACATGCATGACTACCTTGTATAGTTCTCATCCTCCAACCCTAGCTAACCAACACCACGAGAGTTAACCATGGCACACCCTAACGCCCTATGCAACCCTAGCTCCCATGCAAACCCTAACTCCCATGCAATCATTAACTCCTATGCAAAACCCTAGCTCCATCATGCAACCCTAATACCACCATGCAAACCCTAATACCACCATACAACCATAATACCACCATGCAACCGTTAATACTACCATAAAAACCCTAATACCTCCATGTAGAACCTTAATACCACCATACAACCATTAATACCACTATGCAACCCCTAATACCTCCATGCAGAACCCTAATACCACCATGCAACCATTAATACCACTATACAAACCCTAATACCTCCATGTAGAACCCTAATACCACCATGCAACCATTAATACCATTATATAAACCCTAATACCACCCTGCAAAACATAATACCACCATTATATTACAACCCTATCTTGCATGTCTTATGGGCCACATCAATACCATAATAATAACACACTCATACACATAATTCTCATGCCATAATTATTTACACAAAACATACCTCCACTCCATATCATGCTGCGTTCATACTAATTATACAACATACACATAAAATGCACAATAAATCATACCACATGGCATGCATGGCATGTAATTCTCATGCCATAATTATTTACCTATGCCTCCTTAGGGCTTTGACTGGTCTCACCAATTATGAGGGAAAAAACTAGAATTAGATTCCCTCCTACCAAAATACTATTAATTACTAACTTATTCTAAGACTAGGCTTTTGATAAAATAATAGAATAATAATAGCAAAAATACCAAACATAATATCAATATTAATATTAACAAGAATAATAAAAAATAGTAACAACAATAATAAAAAGGGCATTACTCAAAAACATAGTGAAATAAGGGCTTCAGCCTCTTTACCAAAATAATACTAATAATAATATTAGTAAAATAAATAACCAAATTTAGTAATAATGATGATGAAATAATAATAATAATGATAAAAACCATAATAATAATAACTATAATGATAATAATAGTAAGGATAATATTTGAAGATAAAAAATAAGTAGGGTTTCCACCCTACATTGAAAAATAATAAACTTATTAAATAATAATAATAATAATAACAACAACAACAACAACAACAACAACAACAACAACAATAATAATAATAATAATAATAATAATAATAATAATAATAATAATAATAACACTAATAAGAATAATAAATGATATTGATAAAAATAATGATAATATTACTAATAATAAGACTTTATATTTATAATACCACTACTATAATTCAAAATAGGTACAATAGGGTTTCAGCCCTATATAAAATAATAATATATACTAACACTTGAAAAAAAAAAATTTTTTTAAAATAAAAAATAATAACAATAACAATAACAATAATAATAACATTATTAACAACACTAATGGTAAAATAGTTGTATTAATAATAATGGAATAAGAATAATAGGAATTTGAAATAGGAAATAATAATAATAATTATAATTATAAAACATTAATAATAGTAATAATAGAAATAATAAGGTTAATAGTGCTAAAATCGAATTAAAAATTACAATAGTGCTTCAGCCATCAACAGAATAATAATAAAAACATTAATAATAATAATAATAATAATACATATTAAAAATGGAAATATTAATAATAATAGTAGTAGTATTTATATTCAAATAAATGAAATAAATTAAGTTAAGGCTTATAAAAATAGGGAAAAGGGTTGAGAGGGTCTAGGGTTCAACCTTAGACTGGCGGGGATAGGCAGCACCAACGGTGGTGCATGGCGGTCGAAAAAAGAGAAGAAAAGGGAAAAAGTTAAAGGCTGGGAACAAAATAAGAAGAAGGAGGGTGGAAGTAAGGGTGGTTATGGTTGCCCAGAAGGAGAGGAACAGAATGATGGTGGCGGCAGCGGCGGTGGTCGAATAGGGAAGAAGAAGAGAAAGAGATAAAGAGAGGGAGAAAGAGGAAAAGAAAGGTAGGGGAGATAGAGGAGGGTCTGCAACACAATTTGGAAGGTGAAAGGAGCGGTAGTAGTGGCGGAAGAGGTGGCTAAGGGTGGTTCGAAGGACGGAGGTGGAAGAAAATGGTTTGGTTAAGAAGGGAAATGCGCACAGTCGGGGTGGCTTGTGTAGGAAGAATCAAAGGGTACGGGTGGTCTAGTTAGTTAGAGGGTGGTGCAGGGAAGGCGTAGGTGCCTAGAACAGGTGGTGGTGTTGGTCGGAGGCGGCAAAAGTGGCGTCTAAAGAGGCAGTGGCGCGAAGGAAGGTATTTTCTGAACTTCAACCAAAAAAATTGACTCAACGCTGCTATGGGGTGTATTTATAGGCTTGAAAGGAAGTTAGGGTCGAAGGGAAAGTGGGAGAGTGGTAGGCAGGAGTGGGCACCGGCCGACGAGGACAGCCGGCACACTTTCCCGATCGTGTATGCAAATGGCCAAGGGAGAGGGAATCGTGCGGGGAAATGGGAGACGTGGTTTGGGTCAATGGGTGGCCGAAACAAAGAGGAAGAGGCGGGATCAAAATGGACTGTCAATGAGGCACAATCGATGACAAAAAACTAGGGAGAAGGGTGGCGGAAATGGTCAACGTTGACGGTAGGTGAGAAGGGCTAGGGGAGAAGAAGAAGGGGGTGCGGGAACTGATCGACCCAGAAAAAGAAAAAAAGAAAAGAAAAAGAAGAAACTGGGTCAGTCGGCGTGGTGGTTAAAATGTTTTTAAACAAAACGATGTGTTCTAGGGAAACAGGAGATAAAACGTAGCACGACAAAGGTAGGAAGAAGGGGACGGTTGTGCGGGCTGGGCCGCGCCGAAGGAAAGGAAGGAGGGAGGGGCTGGGCCGCAGGAGAGGCAAGCCCAACGGGAAAAAAGAAGAGAAAAAAGAAAAGAAAAAAAGGAAGAAAAGAAAGAAAAAGGAAAGAAAAAAGGAAAAGGGAAAAATAAAAATAGGAGGGTTGGGTTAATTAAATTAAATATAATATTTGGGATATTTAAAAATAATAATATTTAAATAAAATAATATTTAAATCCCTTTTTAGGCTAATTTAGGATTTTTAAAAGATTTTCCTTAAATTCTATTTTCATTAGCAAATCACTATAATTTTCTCCAATTAAATTATCTATAAAATTCCTATTAATTTGAAGCTATTTTCTCCTTCTTATTTTAAATAAAATAATTTATTTAATGAATTTCCCAAAATAATATCCTTAATTAGTTAAAATACCCAAATCTCTCCTAATTAAAACACTTATAAATTTCTTCTTAATTTGTCCTAATTTTTGTTTATTTTAATAAAAATATTTTATTAAATTAATTTTCATAATAAAACCTAATTTAAATATAATTTTTAAATTTAGAAATTTTCGGGGCATTTCAATAATCGGGAATAAATTTTAGGAATTCATTTCGAGTTACGAGTTCGGTTATTAACAAAATAATTCGGATAAGATTTATGGATAAATACTAGGATTAAAATAAATAGTTAATTTCTATCAACTTTTAACTTGATTATTTTTATATATAAACCGTCGTAATAATACGAATAATAATAGCACTTTTGATATTAAATCTCATAAAATAATAATTATAACTAATCATACGATTATTAATTTATAATTAACGTTTCTAAAAATGGGGTATTACAGAAATATTATATTTAGTTTATTTAAATTCAAACAAGCTTCTTTTGTTTCAACATATAAATTATAAGATTTTTATGTTATTTGATAATGCAAGGTCTTTTATTTAAACTATCAAAACTTAAATGGTATACATATAACCTTGTATTATTCTTTTGAAAGAAAGGTATAAAAATGTATAAAATTTTAATATGAGACTATATTATTAATAATATATATAATTATTTATTTCTCAAAAATTATACACTTTCCGATTAATATGGAAAAACATTATACCTCTTATGTTAAAAACATCAAGAGTAATATATAGAGTATGTTGGGTACGACTAGTTGAAAAGTTAGCCGAAAGCTAAATGCCGAAAGTTAAAAAATGAATTTTATTTCATAATCTACTCTAATAAGTATATTAAAATATTGCTTTTAAGTTGGAATAAATTTTCATCAAAATATTTCAAAAATCAACTAATTTTTGTAATCAAATAAACTGAAAATAAGCTGAAATGCATATCCAAATATTATACATATAGTACTCTCTCAATTTTTGTAATAAAAGGTTGTCATGATTTTTGATGTAAACCTTAATTATTATTTTTAATATGTATTGATGAAATTTATAAGAAAATAATTTTAAAAAATACTTTTAACTATGAATAGAATTATATTATTTTTACATATACTCTATTATATTTTAAGAAAAATAAAGAGTCGACATTTATCTTGCTATTCATAGATAATTGATACACTAAAATTAAGGAAGTTATGATATACTCTATGGGTAACAAAAAAACCATTATATTATTAAATTTTTATATAAAAAATAAAATTATTAAAAAAAATTAGAGCATATTTTTTTATTTTTGTCATTACTTTTTTTAATTGTATATACATAAAAAAATTATTAAATATTATCAATACAATTTTAAAATTAATTTTATTATTTAAAAAAATATATATAAACCATTATCATATAATTTTTTCTTACAAAGAGAATAATAATTTAACGGAAGAGGATTATGCTGTGAGTATTTCTTGAATTTCGCATGACTCTGAAAAAATGAGGTATAAGAGCATCTACAACTATATCCTCAAATTTGAAGTCCCAATTATACTATTCAATCCTTTTCTCTTTCCTCTCTCATACTTTTATCATTTTACCTTAAATTTAATTCAATACTCTACAATCACCAACATCAAATTTACAATACCCAATTACTTTTATCAATCATATCACCAACCATTTATACTTTCTATTATTTAACTTTTAATTTATATCAATCTATATATAATAATTAATATTTTTTTCTACTACAATAATTTTTAAATTAATATTTTAAATTAATATTTGATTTCAATTAATTTTAAAATAACCTATTATAGTTTTTCTACTACAATTATAATAATTAAAAAATATTACAACAGAAATAAAAATATAATATAATTAATAAAAATATTACAACGGAAATACAAATACAACAATATTATGAAAATATAAAAATAGAATTAAGGATTATAATAACATTACAAAATAAAAAACAGAAATACAATTTAAATAACATTATGAAAATATTACAACAAAACTAGAAATACAATAATATTACGAAAATAACAATTAATACAACGTATGTGAATATTAGAACATCGAGAATCAAGATGAGCATAAACTATTTGTCGTTTTCAAATTGCCATATTTCTTCTACCAAGTCAGTTTTAAGTTGGCGAGCGGAAGTACGATCGGTAACCTGAGTAACTCTTTGAAGGTATGAATCCATGTTCGTTATCGGACCATGATTAATCGTAGGAGGTGGCCCATTATTATCATTGTAGTTAAAAAGATGGGGAGGAAAATCATCTAAACATGTATTTCTTTCATCCTCAACAATCATATTGTGTAATATGATGCATGCATACATTATCTGCTTCATTGTCGCCATGTCCCAAACGCGTGATGGGCTGCAGACAATTGCAAAACGTCCTTGTAGCACTCTAAATGCACGCTCAACATCTTTTATAGCACATTCCTGACGCTCTGCAAATAACTTTCTCTTTGGTCCTTGAGGAAGTGGTATGGTTTTGACGAATATTGTCTAGTCTGGATATATACCATCTGCTAGATAATATCCAATATGATATTCTGTGTCGCTGACCATATAATGAGCTTCTGGTGCCCTTCCTTCATAAATTTCATTAAACACCGGTGAGTGAGCGAGAACATTAAGATCATTATTTGATCCATAACATCCAAAAAATGCATGCCATATCCAAAGATCTTCATATGCTATGGCTTCTAGCATGATTGTCGGGAGACCATGGTCACCGTGACAAAACTGACATTTCCATGCAACAGGACAATTTTTCTACTCCCAATGCATGCAATCAATACTTCCCATCATACTTGGAAAACCACGTCTTTTACCCATTTCAAGTAAGCACTGAACATCCTCAGCATTAGGTCTTCTTAAATATTGGGAAGTAAATAGTTCATTCACAACCCGAACAAAATACCTTAGGCATTCAAAAGTTGTTGATTCTCCAATACACACATATTCGTCTATGCAATCGGCTGGCATTCCGTATGCTAACATTCGTATTGCTGCAGTACATTTTTGCAATGGAGAAAGTCCATTTTTACCACTTGCATCAGGCCTCATTTGAAAATATGGACAATAATTAGTAACAGCTCCGACAACCCTAAGAAATAAGGATCTTCTCATTCTAAATCTACGACGAAACTGAGTTGAGTTGTATGTTGAATTGGTGAAGAAATAATCTTTATATAATCTTTGATGGTCTTCTTCACGATCTCGATCAATGTAGACTCGTTGTTTTCTTCTATTTTGCTCGAGCCTCTCAATTTCAACAATACCATCTTCGATAGTTGTATCCATTGCCTCAGCAAGTAATATATTATCAAAACTGTAGTCATTAGAAGATGTATCAAATAGCATTGTTGTTTTGATATTGTTGGAATTTTATTTGAAGGAGGTGGAAAAGAGGTAAGTTGTGAATGTATACGTAAGAGAGCTCTATATTTATAGATATATGTAAGGGAATCAAACGATACATTATCACATGGACTTCGGTGGTACAATGAGGTGACAATACAATGACATAAAAATATAATGACTGATATGACTATAAGGAAATCGAACAGTACATTATCACATGGCCTTCGGTGGTACGGTGAGGTGACAATACAATGACGTAAAAATATAGTGATTGATATGACTATAAGGGAATCCAACAGTACAACACATTATCACATGAGCTTCGGTGGTACGGTGAGGTGACAATACAATGACGTGAAAATGTAGTGACTGATATGACTATAAGGGAATCCAACGACACATTATCACATGGGCTTCGGTGGTACGATGAGGTGATAATACAATGACGTGAAAAATATAGTGATTGATATGACTATAAGGGAATCCAACGACACAATATCACATGGGCTTTGGTGGTACGATGAGGTGACAATACAATGACGTAAAATTACAGTGACTGATATGCAACAATTAGGGAATCCAACGGTACATTATCGCAACGGTAATTTTTTTCTTATAAATTTAGAACTTCAACATATTCAGTCATTCACAATTAATTTGTATGAAACAAAAAATTGATCAATGTCTTCATCTTTAATTTCTTCAAATGTCATTTTGTCTAATACGCAATAATTCATGCCTTGTCATTGTTCCGATGGAGTTTCTAAGCTAAGAGTTTCGCGTAGTGAAAGTAACGCTAGTCGTTTATACTATAAGTGTTGGACGTGTAATTATTTTATATGGGCTCCGCTAACACCTCGAATATCGCCTCTAAACCACATGGTTCAACCCAAATTACTCAATGTTAGCAAAGATATCTTACAATTGATTGACGATTTGAAGGACGATATATTAAAACTCAAATAAGAAGTGAAGGAATTGAAGAAAATCTCTGCGTGGGTATTTCGTTTAGGTATTATTGTAATTTTATTTATTGTCATCATTTTTACAAAAATGTAATGTGTGCGAATTTTCTTAATTGTCTTCATTTCTTTGTTATCATTTAGGATATATATAAGGTACTGCTATTCAATATATATATAAGGATAAATATTACAATATATAAAAATATTACAATAGAAGTACGAAAATATAAGGTACGAAAATATTACAATAAGTAGTAGAGTTAAGGATTCTCCATCATTCTTCTCATTGTTGCATCATACAAGATCTGATGATCTGCCTTTTCTTTCTCATTCATATTTGATGTGTCACGACAAATTATAGCCATGTCAAACTCTTTTTCCTTTAATTTCCTTCGTTCAGCCCTATAAATCTACTTATCTTTTGCCATTTTTTCTAATATCGCATTTCGTTTTCTAGCAATTTCCAGCAGCCCGTCGATATTTGATCATTCATCTTGTCTACTTCCTTTTGCCTTTCCCCTTGCTTTCCGCTTTGCTGCTTTCTGCCCCATAGGTCGCTCCAACGGAAATTCCATCTCTGAAGTATCGGGGGTAGATGAATCATTGTATGCACCTGAAGTTGAAACCTTTGTACGCTTTGATGTAGAAGCTTGCCCAATTGTACTCTCATTCATTACCATCCATTTTGGATGGTTTTTTACAAGTTTCCATACATGTTCACTACTAAATGGGCTATTGTACATCGTTCTATATTCTTTGTGCGCATCTCTAATTATATCTATTTCGCTAACACCACTTTATTACGTTGACAAATATGACTATAACAACCAATAAATCGATTAACATTTTTATTAATGTAAGAAAATCGATTAATTACTGTCTTTAGAGTTCTTTGTGGTCTTCCACCACGATATTCTTCAAAGTATGCCAGAATTTTTGTTTTCCAAAAATCCTTACATTTTTGCCCGTTCTCCTGAACCGAATCCTCGAAAAAATGTATCCATCCACTGAATAAAATCTCTTCTTCTTTATCCGTCCATTTACTATATGCTCGACTTGCAAACTCATTGGGAGATTCAACCCGTGTCTCTTTTTCAAACTGATTTTGTGTGGAAAATTTTGAAAATTCATAATCATCAAGAGATGTAGCTAACGAAGAATTGAAATCGCATTGTGGAGAATTTTGAATAAATGGAAAATTACAATCAAATGGAATAGTGGTGTTTGGAGGTTGAAATAATTGGAAATTGCATCATTTTGATAATATTGCATACTTGAAAAATTTTAATTTCGTGGATATTGTAAATTTTGGACATTTGGAGAATTTATAATCGGATAATCTTGTGAATTTTGGATATTTTGGTTTGGAAGTTCTTTTGAGTTTGTATCATTTGGATTATCCAAAAGATTCAAAAAATTAAATCTAGTAGGATCCATTTTTAAAAATTAAATATAAGTAGAGAAATTAATAAAATAAATATAACGTAAGAAATTAATAAAAAAAATATAAATATAGAAATTATTAGAATAAAATAAATATACGTACTTAAATTAATAAAATCAATATAACTAGAAAAATTAACCAAATAAATATAACTTCAGAAATATTGAAGATAAATGAATAAATTAAATATAAGTAGAGAAATTAATAACAAAAATATAACTAGAGAAATTAAAAAAAAGAACTAGAAGATGAGAAATTAATAATTAAAAAAAATAAATATGACAAGAGAAATTTATAAAATATTAATAACTAGAGAAATGAATAAGATTAATTATGTAGAGAAATGAATATGAGAAAGAGAGATGGAATAGATGATATGAAAATATGGGCAAAAATAATGTATTTATAGACAAAAATTTATTTTTACCGTTATTATTAACGGTCATATTTTTTTAATATATTAAAAAAATACTTTTTTATTATAACGGTAATATTTAGGCTAAAAAAGTACCAAAAATAAGTTCTGTCGGTACATAAACAATAGTAGCAGCAGCTTACAATTGACGCGTGAATCACACGGGCGCGCGTCAGACGGCTGCGTGACTCTCAATCGCCCGACATTAATATCTCACGACCGTTGAAGCACACTTCCCCATTACTTTTTTATAAAATTTACTGATATATTCTGACATCGGGAAGCCTCAAAATTTTGAGGCAACCCAAAATTTGCGTCAGATTTTTTTTTTCAAATCGAAGACTTAAATTTCGGGACCCCAAATTTAAGTTTGGGAGGTCCTCGCCGCAGGTGCTCTAATAATTGCGAAACAAAAAAATAATAATTGCTAAATGAAAGTTCATGATTGCGAAACTAAGGGAAAAAAATAGTTCCGATATTTTAAAAAGTTTTAAAATTTAAATATTGACTTTGACTATGAATATTTATGTAAATTATTAAAATAATATTTAATATAAATATAGTAATTATATACTTATATCATAATGTATTATTCTAAAAAAATAACTAATTATTCTTAAAAACTACTAGGATTCCCTTTGTGAAAGGAAGGGCGTACAAAAAAGGTGTGTCGACATACGAAGTTAAGAACATGAAAACAGAAAAGAATGGAAGGAAAGAGCACTGTTTCAGTCTTTCATCAGTCATCGGGCCATCACTCACTCACATACTGTAAAAGTGACGTCGAGAACTTTACAGCTGGATCTTTTTCCTTGACCCACTACACTTAAAGAATCCATTGTGAAGGGGCCCATGCCAAGCCTAATCAATATTTATAGTCACTATTGGGGCCCATTTCCAACCATGTATCACGCTCCCATTTGCAGACTGTCCTCTAGTTTCTCCGAGTCCACACTCTACCACCGGTTTATTTATTTATTTATTATCTATTATTTATCACGCGGGACGCGGATAGGCCGAGGCAAAATTGTATGTTTGTTTCCGCCCCAATATATGTTATGTTAATTTCCGTTGTGTTATTTGGAATGGATATTTAAATTTTGAGTATTTTAAAAATATTAATAAGATATAGATTTAATTTATATATATTTAAAATTTATATAAAAAAATATAATTTCATCAATTTAAATAATTTTATAGGATTTAAATAAAATTATATATCAATTAACATTTATATCTATATTTAAATAAAAGTATTATTTTATATATAAAGATTATATTAAAATACTATTAAAAAAAGTTTAAACTATAAAAATACATAAATTTTAAAAGTTTAAAACTACAAGAACATAATATTATAATATGTTATTAAAATAACCAGTACAAAAAATATAACATATTTTTTTGAATCAAATAATCTAATGAAAAATCAAACATCTTCAATAAAAAATATTCTTTTAATTAAAATCGAACTAACTCTTTTAAATTTTAAATCAAAATTTTTAAATATAGATTCAAAATATTTTGTATAGTAAAAAAAAAAGGAAAAAAAGAGGACATATAATCGTACGGTTGATAAGGACCTATCTCAAAACATTAGTAATTGATTGCGGATTACGAAGGGTAACCACTAAGTCATAAATCTCTTTTTACCGTGTCCGTGTGTTCGAATTCACTTTTCGGATAGAACGACAATTACACGAGCACGAGGAACACAAAACGTTACACACACACACGACAAGTTCTTCCTATTTATTAGTATTTAAAACACTTGAGTCAAGTCTCACCGCCGGCCCTTCTTCGCAAAGAATGCGCATGATCATTAAGCAAACTAGGCCTCAATTATTAGTTGGATTATTTTACTTCTACCACGACGAAGGTTGTCATTGATGGATTATGATAGGGGTATTTTAAAAATAATTTATAATTTTTTATATTATTTTATAAATCAATTTGCTTGGTTTGGTATTCAATATCCCAATTTATTTGACTATTAATCCCATATTATATATTGACATCACTTCTTTTATTTTCTTCCTTAAAAATTAAGAAACACACAACTTATACATAAATATATATATATCATAGAAAAATATGATACAACCGAATTCAAAAAATAAACTAAAACCTATATATTAATTAACAAAAACTTAAACAATACGAACAAAAGAAAATCATTTTTTTTATATGGAAAAGTGTGTTGAACATACTTATTTAATGTTCTCACATATTTAAAGTCTAATTAATCACACGCCGCTTATACTGAGGTTTCGTGCAAGGTGTCCACCGTTGACCCAATCACTGCGAGGATAGGAATCTCTAGTTTTAGGTTATTAAATTCGAATTAACTCAAATTATAAAAAAATCGTTTCTTTAGTTTAGTTAAATATCTGTCGATCCAGAATCTTATTTTAGTTGAAAAGGATTTAACTCGTATCAATTACTTAATTCTAATTAGATTCAAACGACAAAATAGAATATAAAAAGGATAGCTATAAAAAAAATGTTTAAATTCGTAGCATAACTATAACCAGCATCAAATACCTACATCAGCATTAGGACCATAAATAATCTGAACTAATTCGGTATTCGGCTCGGCTCGGCTCGTTGAAAGTTCAGTTCGACTCGTTCGTTTAGTTAGACGGATCTAAAAGCTCAACTCGATTTATTTTTTAACTTTGGCTCGTAAGCTCGACTTATTAAAATTTCCATTCAACTTGTTGATTTAGTTAAACGAATCGAATCCAAATATTATTCGGCTCGACTTAATTCGTTTCCGGCCCTAGTCGGCGGCAACAAACTAATCTTCCGCATAAAGCGCCATGATTGTTTCACAATAAACAGCATCAAACCAGAAACATTATCAACGGATATGGCAATGGATAAAATTGCAATCTTACGTTAACGGACTTATTTCCGTTTATAATTCAACATTAAAGAACAGAATAATAAGTGATTAACATTAAAAAAAACTTTACAGAAGGAAAAAGATCAGAATTTGTTCCTCTACTAAGTACTACCCATAAGAAGATAACACTTGCTCATAAAGATTATAGAATTTAATCTAATGGATAAAATTGCAATCTTACGTTAACGGACTCCATCTTTTTTTTTTAATTCTTTTCTTTCTAATGGAAAAGAAAAAATCCAGAACCCTCCTACCCCTCCCCAAAATTAACACAATTGAAGGGGCAGAAAAATAGAAAAAGAAGAACTAAAAATCAACTTACAGACTTGTTGGCATTAACATAGCCATAGTACTTAAGATACCACCTGACGAACTTGGTCAATCCAGATTGCAAATCAGTAGTAGGTTTATACCCCAAATCCCTCCTAGCCAAACTAATATTTGCATGTGTGAACGGAACATCACCGTTTCCGGGCATACTCACCACATTCTTCCTCGCCTTCTTCTTCAAATTCTTCTCCAAAATACTCACCAGTGTCGGTACAGTCACCGGCTGCGTATTCCCCAAATTATAAATCCTATAGGGCGCCGGTCCGCGTTTCGTGCCTCCGGTTCCCGTACTTTTTCCCGCCGTATCCAACGCCCCCAAGCACCCCTTTACTATATCGTCTATGTAAGTAAAATCACGGGCTAAATCGACCTGATTCTTTCCCTCAAAGACCGTAATCGGCTTACCTTGCATTATATTCCGCGTGAACGAGAAATACGCCATGTCAGGCCTACCCCACGGCCCGTAAACGGTGAAGAACCGCAGCCCGGTGATGGAGAGGCCGTATATGTGGTTGTATGTGTGCGCGATTTCTTCCCCAGCTTTCTTGGTGGCTGCGTAGAGACTTGCCGGCTGATCGGTACGGTCTAATTCGGAGAAAGGAACCTTATCATTAAGCCCGTAAACAGAACTGGATGATGCCCAAACAATGGCGGGCTGGGGATTCGCAGACTTACATCTCTCCAGGAGAGTAACAAGGCCTGCAATATTACTGTGCACATATGAATTAGGGTTCTCCATCGCGTACCGTACACCTGCCTGAGCAGCCAAGTGCATCACATGGGTAAATGCTACGGTATCAAAAAGCTTTGCTAAGATACGCACATCATTTACATCGCCCTCGACGATGAAGATTCCATGCTCGCCGAGCCTGTTTTTTCGAGCTTGCTTCAACGAAGGATCGTAGTAATTGTTGAAATTATCAATACCAACGACGCCGTCCCCTCGTTTTTTAAGGGCTAGAGAGACGTGGCTACCGACGAAACCCGCAGCGCCGGTGACAAGAACAGACATGCCGCCGGATCTGTGGATTTCGGCGGAGTTACGGACTTGTTTTTCCCATTGAATGCCACCCCAGGATGCGGAGATGTACCGGCTACCGGAGTCGACAAAGGATTGCAAACTTAGGTATGAAGCGGTTAAGGCGATTAGAAAAAGTGCCCAGATAAACATGGTGCTCGTCGATGAAAAACATCTGTGTAATTGACGATTCATGGTGTGGAATCTGTTGTTGTCTACCTTGAATTTTCCTGGCCTAGTTGGTAATAGCTCGTCTTCTAACGAACGCATAATTTATTTATTGTTTACAATAGAGGGAGAGGGAGAGGGAGAGATAAGCGCAATCGGATTTGGTTTTGGTTGTAATACGAATCAATAAATATTATGGATGAATAAGTCAAGAAGGGGATAGGGGAAAATAAACGTTGGTTGAATCATATTAAATATTAAAAATTTATCCGAAGAAAACGATAAAATTTTAAAATATATTTTTAATAATATTAATTTAATTTGAATAAATGTTATTTTATATCTCTTTGAATTGAAATAAATTTAGCTAATTGAATGTCATTATTTCTAAATATGATAAAAAAATTATCAAAATACAGAAAATACATGTGAATATTTAAAAATGTATCTTTAATATGATTAATCTAGTTTTATAATTATATCTATTTGAATTGGAATAAATTATAATAAATAAATGTTGTGCGATTTAGATTTTTACCTTTACCTTTATTCTCTCTATTTATAAAGTTAATGAAAATAGAAAAAATCAAGAGAAATAATTCATTCCGAATAATTCATGTAAAAAATTTAAGTAACTTTTCAACCGGAATGATAGACTATGAAGGAAATCATTTACTTTGATTCACCAAACAAATATTTAAAAAATTAAAAGTAGAATTTATGCATCCGTGGAATAAAAATACATCAAAAATTCTTTATTTATATAAAATAAAAAGAATATATATGTATGATCTCATATTTTAAAAATAAATTTTAATTATTAATATCTTTTAATATATATTAATTAAAATTATAAACAAAGTATCATGAACATTTTTTTAATACGAATATTATTGTTATACTTTTATGTTATAGTATATTATTATATTTTGATAAAAATAAATAGTCATAGTTTATTCTAAAAAAATATAGTGCTATATATTTTGAGTTGAAGGGATCATTTATTACTAATATTAGAGTGTGTTACTTAGAAATACGTTAATTTATAAGAGGGATAATCATTGTTGAATACAAAATAAATATTTAAATTTTGTTCTAATTAAGAAATAAATATTTTTAAACTTCAAGTAAAGGTAGACACTTGAAATTTGTTCAAATTAAAAAAATATTACTTTTGTATAAATATGGTATTTTGTATACTATATTCATTTATATATAATTGTACATGTTATTTGTTACTTAATACACTAGTTAACTACATATTAATATATCATATTATTACTTGACTATAAAATAATATATTATGTTGCTATTTTATATTTCTATTTGTTAACATTTATCAATTACTTTTTTAAATCTTTCTATTTTGTATAATTAGTATGCGTTTTTATAAAATATGTTCCTTTTATGTCTTTGTCTTTTAAAGTTTTAATTTTCAATTTTAGTTTTTAATATTTTAAATATATAGTTTTAAAATTTGGTATTAGCTTTAAATTCTTACAAAAATTATTTATATTTCAACAACTAAAGATTGTGATCTACGAATAACCGTTTCATTTACCATTGTGAACACCTAAAATATATGGCAAGAAAAATAGAAAACAACCAAAATCTATATTTAATTCATACCAACATCGATCTCATTTAGGCTTTAACCTTTCTCTTTCCTCATCAACCATAATAAATAGTTTGTTTCTTGATTAACAATAGTAGATTCAACAAAAGGTGGTGATAGACTCTGAGGTGGAGTATACAAAACATAGCGGGATGAAGAAAACACCTAAATACGAAAGGAAGATGATTGGAGGAGAGCGATCTTGATCAACTAATAGTCTAATAACCAAATGAAGAAGAAACACTCAAAGACACAATTTGTAGAAAATAACGAGTTGAGGTAAGATTTCAACTGAGAGAGAAAAACTCGCATAACAAAAAGAAGGTCTGTTTTTTTTTTCAAACTTTGTAAAAGTTTATTTTCCGTACGACCAGTTCATAGAGATATTTTATAGAAACCCTATCAGCTAACCTTAATGATAAAGAATTGGGCCTAAGCTTAGGGACACAACCCATATACATTTAAAATCTTGCAACCAAATCTAATACAACCAACAATGCTTATTTTAGAATTGGGCTTTCGCAAACATAATTAATTTTACAAGATTTGACCTATTGACCCATCGACTCTATTTATTGTTGACTGTAGTAATTTAAGTGAGTTACATAAGCCTTTACATACATTATTAATTTTATAATATTGGACCTATTAACCCATCAAATCTATTTATTGTTGATTGTAGTAATTAAGTGTGTTGCATAGGCTACAATTCCTAGCCGATTTGTGCTAGGTGGTTTTCTACGCTACCTACACTTAATTCTATCATTTATCTCACAATACATCATTTGGGTACAGTATAAAAATATATAAACAACAACAACAATATTGTAATACCCCCATAATTTGGAACTTAAAATTTTCATTTTAAAGAATTAACAACGGAAGCCAAAACACAAAACGTGGAGGTGTTACGCCGCAATCAACATAGAAGAGGCACTCCCTATGCCTAGTCTATATCAGGTGCAAGGAAAAAGTAACCTTATACCTAGGAATCAGGTGTGAGAATCACTTGATTCCATTTCGATACAGGATACGAAATAGAGAGAAGGGAATAAATAGTGAAAACAAAGGACTAAGAGTCTAAAGAGAGATAGAGATGTCCTGAATAACCATACCCTTTACTAATTCGTGTAGCGCTTACCCAAGGCAAACACATCAAGCCGATAATCATCAATCACTTGCAAAAAAGGGTGGATCTACTCGTGGGAATGAGAAGCGCCTATAAAACAGGTGATTAGTACACTACGTATTGAGTAAGGTAACGATACAGTTAAGAAGGGTTACAATAATTATCATAAGAAAATCATACTTGCGTAAATCAAATAATGCTAGACAATTACCGATTCCAAGTCTTTCCTTATATATATCATATTCCAATCTTTTATTTACGTTGATTTCAAGGACCCCACTACTCTTGAATCGGTGGAACGGTCTAAAACACCTCTTGAGGACAACAAACCTGAGCCACTATTATTATTCAGTGGAACGGAGCCAACACCTCTCGGAGTAAAATACTCTTGAGTCACTATTATTAAACCGGTGAAACGGTCTGAAGCATCTCTCCTAGACAACACACCTGAGCCACTATTATTATCTAGTGGAACGGAGCCATATAAATACCTCGGTCCTAACTCACGTAGTCATCCACTTTAAATGATTAGTATCTTTTCATTTATATTTTATCTCTTAATTGTATTTTCATTCACGTTGAGTATGGGGTCCCACTATTCTTAATCCGGTGGAACGGACTGAAACACCTTTTGGGAACAACACACCTGAACCACTATTATTATTCAGTGGAATAGAGTCATATAAACACCTCGTCCTGACTCACGTGATATTTCACTTTAAATGATAAGTATTTTATTTAGGTTTGATTGCATATTACCATGCTAATATCATATAAATGCAAGGTGCATAACTTAACATAAGTATGACCACATGATTATCCTCAAATGATCATAATACCCTTAGGGTAGGCAAGACAATCGTATTCTCCCAAAGCCTTATAAAACCCAAAGCATATACATTTCCAATCATTATCCGAAGTACATATCCTTAGCTTCCCATAGATATCTTGTATCCAATATTATACCCAAATACGAACTGACATAATTTCATTACTCTCGAGAATATCATTTCATAGCATTCGCATAATTAAATTACTCAATACAACATATTCAACACAAAAGTATATATCAACAATACAAGTATCATATAAATCCCTAACTACGACATGTATCTTTACCGATAAGGACACCGGGCTCTATGCACGCAAATCCTATACCTCCTATGATATCCCTAGAATATCACCTACGAAAATAAGATAAACTACAATTAATATTGAAGGTTAAAGATTGAGAGGGAAGTTAAGAAAGAGGAGGGTAAAAATGGAATTGACCGGATTCAATGGAAGCTTGAATTGTATGGGAGTGTAGAAGAATGTGTGGTGGAGCTATGGGTAAATTTTGGTGGTTTTTGGACAAGATTTGGGGTGAAAATAGGGGTGCACGACTAAAATGGGAAGTTGCATGGCCAAATGGTGCAAAAGTTGCACGGCTGTGCAGCACCAGGCCAAGAAGAAATAAAACGCATGGCTAGACGGTGTAAAAGTTGCACGACTGTGCAACACCAATGCACAATAGATTGAGAGAAAAAAAGATGCATGGCTAGACAATGCAAAAGTTGCACGGTTGTGCAACAAAAGATTTTAAGTGGTGCACGGTCGCAGCAGGCAGTGCACAAGCTGTGCACTCTGCAACACTATACGAATGAGGGGAAGAAGAAGGGAAAAGAGGCAGTGGTCAACAGAGATGGTCAGCAACGGTGAGGGGAAAGGTCGGGGTGACCTTAGTGGTCAGTCCATCAGCCAAAGGGCGGCTAGTGGTGGCTTGGGTGGTGCTCAGTGGTGGCTTAGGTGGTACAAAGGCCAAAATCAGGGAAAGACAGAGGAAGAAGAAGGAGAAGGAAGAAGGGAAGAAGGTGGGGAGCTTGGGCAAAGGGATTTTTGACACAGAATGGATAGATTGGGGGCCAAACAAAGAGAAAAAAAGGAAAGTATGGTGTGTGTGTGTGTGTGTGTATACATACATCCATACATAGTCATGTGTATGTGTGTGTATGGTGTGAAACAAGAAGAAGAAAGCAGAGGGGAACATGCAACGAGTGGTGTAGAGCCAAAATGGTGACAGTGGAGGTGATGGTTAAGTGTGGTGATGAAAAATATAGGTGATGGCAATGGTTAGAGTGTAGGTTGCGTAAGGATAAGAGAAGAAGAAGAAGAAGAATGGAAGGGGAAGTGATGGTGGTGCGTGGGGTGTGCAGGGGAAGAGGAGGAGGAGAAGAATAAGACATAGGGGGTGATGATGATGGTCTGTGAGGGTGGCAAGGTGATGGTGAGAGGAAGCATGTGGGAGGGCAGATGGATGGTGCATGGTGCAGAGGAGCCAACTCCTTCACACCACAAGGAAAATGACGCACGAGAAGAAGGAAAAAGAAAAGAAAAGAAAAGGGAAGAAAGGGGAAGAAAGGAAGAAAAAAAAAGGAGAAATAAAAGGAAAAGAGAGAAGTGTTAGGGAATTAGGATTGGATTAGGAAATTTTGGATTAGCCAAATAATTTGAATTAGCAGAAATTTTAGAGAGTTTTGGTTTCGGTTTACGAATTTCAGTTTAAGAAATTTGGTTACTGCTAATAATAAGATTTCTTGAGATTATAGTCAAATTAGAGCTAATGATGTGTGATTAGGTTAAGTAAATTTTTTGAGTATTACAAATATCATCTTCTTCCAGCAATAACGAACACAACCATTGATCCTAAAAAATATTAAATATAGTAAAATTATGTAACACCCCCAATTTTTAATACTAAAAAAATTTGCTTTAAATGTATTTGTGGAATCAAAACACAAAACACATGGGTATTGTGCCACGTCCAACATAGAGAATGTACTCCTTATATCCAATCCATATTGGATGTAAGGCTAAAAGTAACTCATACCAAAATCAAGTGTAGGAAGCCTCTGACTTGATGATATAAGATTATAAAAAGACAAAGTGATATGATTAAATAGAATGTACGAAAGAGATATGTAGGAGATAAAACTCCCAAAACAAAGCAACAAGATATAACCTAATAGCATTCTACAATCATACCCCAACAACCACTTATCGTAGGCAAAACGGCTAAGAAAGAGCAAAGATAATCAAAAACCTATAAACACCTCATAGTCTTCTCCTCCAAATCAATAAGATTAACACAAAGCCCCAAAACGATGTCAATATATGATGTACTGGTAAGTATAGTTACCTAAAATACGTAACATGTTGCAGGGTGATCGTAGTATACATAAATTAAATCATGAATGCATACGATGCATCATACTCATGCTTGAACGCATACAAAAAAATTTACATTACAATCATGTGATCACTAAACAAAGCATCAAAAGATAACATCAAATAGAGAATAGTATTGAAACCATACACCTCAAAGGAAGATGTCATGCATGCCACAAGCAACCTAATGGAAAGAGAGATACTAAATAGGCATTCTACTCATGATATGATGTGACATGAGGATGATGTAATACTCAATTTCTTAAAAGCCCAATTCTATTTGGGATCTTTTGTATTTAAAAATAAAATTATATTATTTTGAATATTTTATTATTACCTTTATCAAATTGGAAACCTTTGTTTTATTTTTGAAACATTTAGTTTCCATTTCTTAACCATTTATTGCAAGTTCGTTTATGCGAAATCTTATAAGCCACTCTTAGCTATTAAGCATATTTCAAATTATCCTAATTCTATTATTTTTGGAAATTTTTTTTAGTCTTCTAGGATATTTAAAATTTTTATTTAGAGATCTCTAAGAAAAAGTATTAGTTATGTTTTGGTTTGCCTTATTTTAAAATATTAAGCCTTGAAATGACCCTTTTAGCAATCCAATATTAAAAAAGTTTGTGTATCGCTATATTTTAGTGTATCCGATATTAAAATAATTTTAAAATAATGTATATTATTTATTTTTATATTTATAATTATTAGATTTGTTCATTAGTTTTGAATATAATAAACCATCAAATGCAACTTTTCTTCTTCTAAACTTCATCAAATATTATGAGAATCAATCCCACCCTTTTATTATTGATTAGGATGGTTTAGATCCACTCCTTTTTTCCCTTTGAATTTCGTGGATTCCCCATTATTGTGATAGCCATATTGGATTTGTTTTCCTATTATTCTACCTTTAACCATATTTCTTACTTTCTTTCTTTCTCCTCCACTCATTTATTCTTCATATTCCACCTTTCATTTATTTTTGTGTGATGATAATTTGAGACCAATTATTGGTGTAGTATGACCCCCTTAAATAATGATGATAATAATAATCTACTAATTAATCTTCCTAAGTTAGAAGAATTCAAAACTCTTCTTACTTGGACTAATAAATGAGATTGTTGGAAGTTATGCAATCCATGCAAAACCAAGTTAAAAGCTATAAACTCAACTTTAATGGCTTCAATATGGCTTGAATATATCTTGGAAGTGCCAAAATAACTAGTTGCTATGATACTCAGGAAACTCCTATAGTACTGAGTTTGGGGGTTGTTTCAATACCTATAATTAGTTATAGTTTATAGACGAAGCAACCCTCTTTCAGACCTCAAAATCGGATACCAAATAGTCACTCAATCAACTTGTTTTTTGCTTATTTTGGTTAAAAATAGTTGGATTGTATTGTTAGACTTTTCTAAATTGTAATTTATGTTTCCTAAGTAATTGCAATAGGCTGTAAGTTTAGTTTTTCGGCTATTGTGATGATTGGGTTTGGTTAGTTTTGCAACCTTAGTTTAGTTTAGTGTATCCTATGGTTAGAATGTAACTAAGTCATCCCTCTAAGAGTTAATAGTGTAGTTTGTAAGTTTTCTAAAGCCTAATATTCTCTATATAAGAGTAAATGGCTAAAGTAATGAGACACACTACCCTTTAGAAATATGTATGTTTTTTTTCTTCCAAAAATCACATACCCACTTATGACTTAGTGCATGATCTTATTTTATCATCCAAAATATTACATAATTTATATAAAGTGTTGAAGCCTTAATTGGATTGTGTAAGTGCTTAATATTGGAGGGATTTCAAGATCAAGTCACCTTCATCCTACTTCTCATATATTCTTTATTCTCTATTTTTATTGGAATCCCACCCAACTCCATCATCAACACTTAGCATGACCTAATTTGTTTAGCATATGCATCAAACTGGTTTCAAAACTTAAGGTTGGTAAATTTGAGTAATTTTTGTTTTCTTCACCACCTCCATTACATACTCTACCCACACCACCCAAACCACCACCAAACGCCATTCTACCACCACCCACATCACCTATAACCATTCGAACCACCACAAAAAAAAACTCATAATCGATTATACTTTTTATTCTTACCTCTTGATTTCACCTTTTCAACTTCAAACCACCTTGGAAAACTAACAAGTTTATAAAGGTTTGAGTATTGAAGAGGCACATAATCTAATGATGGATAGGGATATAGAGGCCTTGCAAGGAGACATAAGGAGAGTGTTAGACATTTTGGAGCATTAGTGTTGAATGCCAACATCCTAATGCAAGAACCATGTACTCACGTGAATAAGAAGAGCCAAATTATGTAGGAGATGATTCTAGAAGTTTTACCTCATCTTCTAGAAACTCCTCTATAGTGCCACAAAGAAGAAGGCATTCTAGGAAAGAGTCCTTTAATGAAATCAAGATGGAGATCCCAAAGTTTGATGGTGCTCATAATCCAAAGGAGTTTTTAGAGTAGGAGTTGAGATGTAATAGAATGTTTGAAGCTAAATCCTATGTGATAAGAAATCTTTTAAGGTTGTGGTACTTAATTTTAAAGCCATGATTCCTTATGATGGGAAATTTTGGTACATCACAAGGGGAGGAAGGGTAAGTCTAAGGTGAGGATTTGAGCAAGATTGAAAATTTTGATGAGGAATAGGGTTTTGCCAACTTTCCATAATCAATACCTATATAAAAAAATATTTTGTTTAAGATAAAGGTCCATCAATGTAGAAGATTATATTATGGAGTTCGAGAAGCTCATCACGAGACTTGGTGAGGAGGAAGTTGAGGAGTACAAGATGTCTTGATTCTTAGGAGGTTTAAGAAGTAACATTGCCATGAAGGTGAATATTACACTCTAGATGAGTTGTTCCATATAGCTATTAAGGTGGAGAATCATAAAAAGGAAAAGAGGGTTTCAAACGTTTGGAGGATAAAGTCGAATTCACATTCACCTAAAGAAGCTCCAAAACTATCTCCTTCACCCAAGGTGTTTGATGTTAAGGGTAAAGGAAGGTGAGAAGTGGGTAAGTATAATAGAAGAAATGGGGTCCAATGTTTTAAATGTCAAGGGATTGGACATTATCAAATGAATGTCCAAACAAGAGAGTGATGAATTTGCTTTACCTAGAGGAGGTGTCATTAGAAGAGGAAGAAGATGAGAACCATTTGACCATGGAAGGGCCCCCCTAAAGTTGAGGATTTTTTACCCTATGTAGGAGAATAATTAATGGTAAGGAGAGCCTTACATGCAAAGGAGTTCATTGATGATAAGTCACAAAGGGAAAACATATTTTATACTAAGTATATGATACTTGGTAAAATATGTTACCTTTTTTTATGGGAGTATTTGTGCAAATGTGTCTTCTTTTACTCTTTTATAGAATCTTAATTTTCCAACCACTACATATGCTATGCCATATAAGATTCAATGGCTTACTAATGGTTCTATAGTTGAGGCCACAAAGTAAGTGGTTGTGCCATTTTTCGTAAGAAAAAATTATCAAGATAATATTATATGGGATGTATTTCCTATGGATGCATTTCATTTTTTTTAAAAGGTAGGCCTTTTAAGTATGATAGGAATGTCAATCATGATGGTACGAAGAACACTTATAGCTTGAATTATGCTGATAAAAATATTATACTCACACCCTTTAGCATTTGGTCATCACTTGTTAGTGAGAATATAAATTATAAGAAGGCTATTTTCATTGATAGGACGTGGTTAGATAAGGTCATAGGCAAGAAGAAAACCATGTATATATTATTGATTCTTGAAAATAATGATAATGGTGGTCCACTTAACCCAAGGGTCAAGACCTTGATAGGTGAGCTTGGGGATGTCTTCCCAAATAAATTACCTAGTGAGATGGCTCCCATAAGGGGCATAGAACACCAAATTGATTTTATTCTCTACGCTACACTTCTTAATATACCATACTATCGGTGTAATCCTATGGAGGCCAAGGAGCTACAAAGGAAAATTGAGGATTTATTCCTAAAGGGCTTCATTAGGGAATCACTAAGTCCATGTACGGCAGTGGCTCTTTTAGTGGCAAAGAATTATGGATCAATGAGGATGTGTGTTGATTTTAAAGCTACTAACAACATTACCATCAAGTATAAATATCCCATACCTAGGCTTAATGACATGTTAGATTGTCTCCTATTAGAGAGTCCCCTATTCTATAAGTGTATGGAGGAGGTCTACTAACGTATTTTGGTATTAAAAAACACTTGTGATGCACTCCAATAACATTTTTATTGGCCTAGGATGGCAGGAGACTTACAATTCCTAGTGGAAAAATGCTCTACTTGCTAAAGTCCCAAGAGTCACTTCAAAAAAGGACTCTATACTCCATTACTTATCCCACTTCATCCTTGTAATCATGTGAGCATGAACTTCATAGTGGCATTGCCTGAAACACAGAGGCAAAAATGATGCAATTATAGTGGTGGTAGATTGATTTTCTAAGATGACTCATTCCGTCCCTTTCCATAAGACAGATGATGTCTCTTAAACTGTTGATATTTCCTTCAATTCCTTAATCATAAATATTAACCTAATCCTAATATTTATTCCAAGTCATACAGATTTTTTAGTCTAAACCTAACCCTGAATGGTTAATAATTAAATTTATCTTAATTTCCTAATCTAAATTATTCTAACCTAATTATAATCCTAACCTAAAAATTATTTTATCTTTCTAATTTTCTTTTTCATTTTATTTCTCCTCTTTCCTGGGTTCCTTTTCTTCTTCCTCTTCTTCCTGTGCGTTTCATTTTTTCTCATGAACATTTTCCTTATGTCATGATTCCATCCCCGAACCTACCTACCCTACCCTCATCATCACAATTATCAACTCCCACATCTTAAGGGATGTGTTTAGTTGAAAATTCCCCCTTACTCGATTGTGTATGTGCCTCACTTCCCTTGCTTCCCTACGTTATTTCTCAACATGCACACAAATGTACATATATATATGTATGTATGTATGTATATACACCTCTCAGTCTCTATCTCATTTAATTCTCAACTAGCCCCTTATGCCCTCCATTTTTGTCAAGCAAAACTAGTGAAAACAACCTTCATTCTTCTCCTTCCTTTCTTCGCCAACCATGAACTCGACTTACCACCACCATTCCCTTGGAAAACTAGCCACCACTACTACCCCATCATCCCCCTCATCATCACACAACCATAGCCACCCTTGTCCTTTTATTTTTCTTTCTCCCATTATGATCTACTTCCTTTTCATTGAGGCCCACGATTGTGCACACTCGCATACCCCAGCCATTCCCCTCTCGCATGACCAATGCATGGTTCACGCACAGCTCGTGTGCACCTCGCATACCCTTCCCATGTAAATTCCATACTCTCGACCCATGCATGCATTACATGATATGCCCGTGCCTTTCCTTCGCTCACAGTTGTGCTTCCCTCCTTAGCTATGGCTTTCACCACTGTTGCATCTCCCTCATCTTCAACAACCATTACCATTCCTCATCTCTTACCTTGGGACCTTTCCTCTATTCTAACCTCCCTAAATTTGACCTCCACTTCCATTCCTCCCCCTTAACAAGGATAGTTATTATCATTGCTGCCTCCCTTTATGTGACATCAGGTTTCTTTCTGCCCTCCATTGCTACGTAAAGTTCTATCGTTGCAACTTCAAGGATTATGATTCATTTTTGCTCATTTTTTACCCTCATTTACCTTTTATTTTCCTTTTTTATATACATAAGTTGTAATTGTGTTTAATCCTTGTTTCTTAGGTGATTTTTTAGAGGCCCCAAAGGAGTCAGGATAGGTTTATAAGTGCTTAGAGACCGATGCCTTTTTTGTTAATGATACATGTCGTATTTAGGAGCTTTTGGCATGTTATGTATACTATGTGTGAAATAATATGTTGTTATCATGTTAATAACGTAATTATTATTAATGATATTTTGTGATAATGTTTTATCTTATGATGGAAAGTGATTATGATGAAAAAGCATGTGCTTATGCGATATCATTACGATAAGTCTTATACTTGTAAACCCTAAATAAATTAGTGGGATACATGATATTGTAATGTGGATTCGATAAAGTATGATAAGTGAAAAATGATTATGGTTAAGATGTATGGTGATGAAATAAACTGAGGATTTGAAAATAGAAGTATTGGATATATAAGTTTTTTTTTGTGAAATACAAACAATTGGCTATCCTAAAGGGTATTTTGGTCAACATGAGTTTAATATGAAAAATTTGGCATTTAAATATGTTAAATGGTTTAAAATATGCTAAGAATATAATATGAATATTTAAAATAATTATGAATGGCCTAAGTCCAAATAAAATGAGAAAATGGTTTAAATTGAAATATCAACCCTAGAGGCGGTGTTACTATTGCATGTATAATATGTTGGAGGTAGACCATAATTTATGGATATGTTGTTAATATTGATATTTTAGTAATCTAAGTTCAATTTGGTGATTTTACGAGTCTTATGGAAAAAGTTATATCTATCTTGTGAAATTAGGGTTTCGTAAGTGTCATGAATAATAAATTTGGAGATAGGGATTCTATCTCATGTGTAAGATGTTGGAGTTCAACATTTATTTTCATATATTTTGATAATAATAATAATATTTGACAAAGGCGTCATAAAATTAGTGAAGAAATGAGTAATATGGAAGGGGTTATGCTTATAATGTGAATTTAGGGTTTTCAGGGAAATTGGGACTTTTTCCTTGGGGAATGTCCATATAACTATGTGGTTGTGCCTTACATGTTTTGACTATGTAATGTGCATATATACACAAGTTATTCATGATGATATTGATATAAGTAACTCTGAATAGTATAATAATCATTTAAAGTGAAAGATCGTGTGAGTCAGACTGAGGTATATGTTGGGTCTATTCTACCAGATAATAATAGTGGTTCAGAAGTGTTTTGCCTTGAAATGTACATGAGTACATGTCACTAGATTAAAAATAGTAGAGTCCTAAACTAACATAAATGAGATTATTATTATGATATAAGTAAATAATAGATAAGATATTAATCACTTAAAGTGAAATATTACGTGAGCCAAGACTAAAGGGTTATGTTTTTTCCATCGTAAGATAATAGTGGATTAGGTGTGTTTTTACCTGATAAGTGTTTTAGATCATTCCACCAATTTAAAAATAGTGGCCAGAACCATGTTAACCTAGTGTATGTTGGGTCAATTCTACCACACAATAATAGTAGATTGGGTGTGTTTTTCCCTAAGAGATGCTTCAATCTGTTCCTTCGAATTAAGAATAGTGGGGTCCTTGAACTCAATGTAAATAAAAGAAATGTTTATGTTTATGTCTAATAATGAGTTATGGAATCAGTATTTTACCTTGCATCACTTTATGTTAACACACATATATGCTTATTATCTAATGTGAACTTATATAGTTCTATATAACCTTCCTTTGATTGTATGTTTACCTCACTCACTACATAGCATACTATCTAGGAACTGTTCATTCCTACAAAAAAGGGCCCGGATATTTTTGTGTAGGTCGATGAGGACTCATTATATGATTTTCCTACTTATGATGTTTTATGTGTGGAGGAGTGACTCTTTTATATGAAGGTTGGGCATAGAGTTGTATTATTCAGTTACTCTCTTTGGGTCCGAATACCTTTTGAGACTCTTAGCTTCCGATGTATTCTTTTTTATACATCATGATATTATACTACGGTGTGGAGATTAGGATTCTTAATTACCCTAAATAAATATTAGGATTAGGTTAATATTTAGGATTAATAAATTAGGGTAAGGTAGAAATATCAATTTTCTAATATTAAAATTAAGTTATGATATTCATTTCTTAGAATTGAGATTAGATAAAATTTTAGGATAAGATAATATACTTCTGCTAAGATATATTTTTTCAGTAGTAAAAGTTAGGGTGTTATAGTACCATAGTTGACTAGGTTTGGTTAGTTTTGTAATGTTATGCTTCTACTAGTTTTTCCACTATTTTATGATGGGAAGGCTAAAAGAATTTTTAAAATTTAACTCCTATAGCTGATTGGGTTTGATTAGTTTTGCAACCTTAGTTTAGTTTGTATTAGTGTGTTATATAGTTAGAATCTAACCAATTGAGTGCTCTAAGGGTTAGTAGTTTAATTTGTAAGTTTTTCAAAGCCTGATACTCTCTATATAGGAGTTAATGGATGAAGCAACTGACACACTACCCTTTGGCAATATGTATGATTTTTTTATTCAAGAATCTCATACCTACTCAAGAATTAGTACATGGTCTTGTTTATCATCCAAAATCTTACATAATTTATATCAAGTGTTGAAACGTTAATTGGTTTGTGTAATTGCTAAATCTTGATGGGATTTCAAGATCAAGTCACCTTCATCATTCTTTTGATCTCTTCTTTATTTTCCATTTTTTTGGAACCTCACCCAACTCCATTTTCAACACTCAGCATGTCTCAATTTGTTTAGCATATGCATCACTTATTCTTCTCCCTATGTGGAGTCACAATTACCTTTCATTTTAAGATTATCATCACTATGTATGAAGTTACTAAAATACCCTCAAACCTTTAAACTTATCATCTTTTCTTTCATTCTTTTTTTTTCTATTCTTTCTCATCTATTCTCCCTCACGTTTTCCCTACTCCTTTTTCTCCTCATGGTGGAAGAACCCCCTTCCCTTATCCCTTCATGTTTTGCCACAAATATCCCAGCTTTCACATTTACCTAAATACCCTTTACCACTTCATTAAGCAACCTCGGTTACCTTCCACCTTTCACCGCTTGATCTTATCTCTTCCACCTAACCTTATTCATCTCTCAACCCTCTCTTCCTCCTGTTTTATTCGATGCATTTATTTTCCTCCTTGGCCATGATAATTTCTTCCTTACACCACCACAACAACCACCACAAGTTCACCATTTTTCTTCCTCCAATTCTATTCCTTTTTCTCACCATCTTATAGCTTCCCCTTTCTTTTTTACTCCACAAACAAGCTTGGTTTTCTTCTTAAAAATTTAAAGATAAGTTTCACCTCTTTTTCCTCTTTAATTTCATATACTTTGATTTGGTTATTATGTGATTAATTTTGCTAATCTTTTCATGGATTTTCATAGGTTTATGGAGGATTTTAGAATATTTGGATTGGTATTTAAATCTTTCTTTTTTTTTAATTAAGTGATTAAGTTTTGGTAATATCTTATTACTTCAAATAAACATGTAATTGATGGATTTTTACCATATTTGGATGCTTGGGTTTTTGGTCCATTTGTGTTTTATTAAATTGATGATAAAATATTATTCTTGGTAATTATTATATTAATTTGGATATATAGCATGTTAGAATTTAATGATTCCAAGCATGTTTTTTTTTTGGTTGAAGATTTAGATAATCTAAGTGTTTTTTTTATTCTTTGTGTGTTTTATAAAATTGATTATACCATGTTGTAGGTTGTAGTTTTTTTATTATTTTTCATATGTAACATAGATTGGAGTATGATTTGGGTGTTCTAAATTTTTGTTGAAATTCATAAGAGTTTAGGTAAAGTTATTTGTGTTCTTCATGATATTAAAAGTATTATCGGCTAATGATGCCTTAATTACCCTAAGTAGAATCAAAGACTAATCACAACCTTGATATTTAATTATTTTACTCTCATAAATAGTAAATTAGTACAAATACTAAATCCAAGTAAATAGTAGTTATCGATAATAAAATATTCGCTGGTTTTTATTTTTAAGATGTGAATAGTATTTTGTTATGAATAGTTAATTTTTCTAAGCTTAACATGGAACCTTATTTTGACTTGGTTAAGCTAATTTTATGTGTGTGTTTTTGTTGATTTTGATCCTAATGGAAAAAAGTAGTCGTTAGCATTCCCCCCCTTTTGGAGCAATATGATCTTATAAATTGGATTTCAATTCTTAGAAGTGTATTTTAGTAATTGAATAACTAAATAGATGAATAATATGATACATTGGACTTTAGGGCATTGTTGATAAGTTTGAATTTTTAAATATTTAGGATTCCTACTTGGTAAGAAGTGTATTGCTATTTCTTTCAAAAAAGCTTTGTTGTGGTTCATTGGCTTTGATTTTAGACTTTGTCATGTGAGGTTTATTTTTGTTTTTTTCCTAATTTTTTTTAGTGATCTTATGATATGTAGTGATCTTTTATATCATTGGTTTTCATGGTTTTGAATTTTTTTTTAAATTTTCTTTGAGGTTTGGGGTTAACGGTATACACTTGTGAGGTGAAATGTTACAGTTATCCTTTAAAGCTAGTAGATATATGTGTTATGTGTTCTTTGCGTTTTCCCCTTTATGGAATATGCGTGGTGCTATTGTTTCCTATTTTATAAAGGGTTTCTAGCTTGGTGTCTTTTTTACCTTTTGGGTCCCTTTGAACCCTATAAGGGCGTGCAAACCACCATAGTAGAAGACCATTAGTGGCAGGCATTGGATGTCTAAGCTGATGTGGTGTTTGGTGACCAATATTGTATCACTTTGAAATTTCATAAACCTTTATTTTTGGATGTTTATCCTTTTATCTAAAACTTAACCGTACAACTTAACTTAATTTTTCTGTTAACCCTTACACCATAACCCAAACAAATTCTTAAATAATTTATCTTAATTAATTTTCCCCTTGTCATTTTTTTAACTCTCACCCTTAACCATTTTTTTGGTTTGATTTTCTAACCAAAGACCCTAATTGAACCAAATTAAACCTAAACTAACTAAACCATAATATAGCACTACAAACCCTCTACCATTTTATCCCTCATGTCATCACTACCCCATATTTCTTCTTCAGCTAGTTAACCATTTCCCCACACATTATTATCCTATTGCAATCCTACTATTGTTGTCCCTCACATCCACACCCCTCTGGTTTCATTTTTCTTCTTCTTTTATTTGCAACACTCCTAGCCCAACACCACACCCCGAGCCCTCTTCTCTTCCCCCTCTAATTTGTGATATCCTCCATTCTCCAACCCCTATTTTTTCTATTGGACAAATTTTTTAGACTCCCCTCAAGATCTACACATCATTGCCTCCCAAACATGCCCATTTGTGTATGCCACCATTACCCTTTCACACACCATCAATCACCAAGCTCCACCATTTTCTTCATCAGCTAGCCCTAAATCTCCCTCCCTATTGTTTCCTTTTTTCTTGTTCATTCCCAACATCCATCATCATCCATTCCAATTAGTTCATCACCATCACCATCACCTAACCACCTTCCTCATAGCTCTCATTCTTAGCCTCACCAGCATCAACACCATCCATTTCTAGTAGCTCATGCTAGCAACCAACCAACCAACCACCACCACCATCTTCCTTATATTGCACAACCCCATGCATTGTCACTACTTCATGCTTCTTCGACCTTGCAACCTTGAGTTCCTAGCATAGCCCCCTTTATACTACTTCACTCTTGCATCATAGCGTGTTGACGCCACAATCAATGAGAAAGGGTGAAAGGCCAATCTCCACTCTAGTAAGCCTCCACCCCACCTTTTCATTCCTCCCTCTTGTCTACTTTTTCTTCCCTATTGTTGCCTTGGCCCTCCACTTTCCCTTGAGCTTCAATGCTAACAGGCAACACCAACCACCACCCATACAATGAAGCTTGAAGCATTATCCCCTATGATGTGTTGAGCTTTCACATTTTTTACCCTTGCCAATGTGAGAAGCTCCCAATGTTATCCCTATTTATGCATGGGTTTTTTTCACAACTCACCTAGGTTGACCCCTCGTTTGGTTGTAGTTTAAGTTAATAGTTGTTGTCATATTGTGTGGCTTCTAATGTGGCTTGTTTGTTTTTTAGTGGAAGAGAAGTATTAGTAGAGCCTAATAAATTATATTAGGTTATTTATAATTTTTGCTATAAATAAGGTAACCTATATGATTTACTGTAATACTAAGTATCACATGATAGCATATTAGGGTTCTAATGTGTTAAGTTGTGATTACTATATTTATCATGTCTTGCTATGTTGTATTTATTTTTCTAATAATTCTAGTATGAAATTATGTATTATAGAGCATGATAAATTGTTTATAATAGTATGGGTATGAAAACATGATAGAATAAGTTTAATGTCATGGATAAATTATGTATGATGTATATATGTAATATGATAAGTTAAGCATGTTTAGGCGTATGTTTACATGATTATTATCATTGTATATCCTAGGGGTAACATGGTATTTTGAGTGTACAATGTTTATTTTATCCCAATATGTATGCGTGATATGTATTATATGAAATCATACGATTTACATGAATTAGTGATGTATGTTAGGATTTTACGTGCTAAAGCATGTGTAAGGATAAAGTAGTCATTTGCCATGTCCAGTAATGCACCTGTATGCTAAAGTGTTTTCATTATCACATTTTAGCTTTTTCATGACAAAATATTAAATAAAATAATATTAGTATTTAAAATGGATAATAGTGTAGTAAATATGGTTTTAAGGGCATTTTAGTCATTTTGACCTAATGCATCAAAATACAAATAATTAGACATATAATGGCCTTAGTATATTGTTAAGTTGACCTTATTATTAACTTTAACTTTGGTTGACTATTGACCTTATGATTGACTTGAATAATTGAAAATGAATAAAAATGGTTGAGTAAGGAAATTAGAATTATCCGTGTATTATGTAGTCTAGTTGTCACGTCAATAAAATACTCATATTTAAAGTAAAAGACCTCGAGATCATAAATGGTAGTTATTTAGGGATAGCTACCCTAAAAACTGGTTTAGTCCATGATTTGGTTTAGATTTTGGTGGTGTGCCTTAATGCCCCAACGAGATCCTATATTTCACTCTACATAGCTCTTCGAACTTCTTAAATGGTATGCATACTTATGGATTAGGTGACTTTGTCTGAAATACCCCAAAAACCCTAATTTAGGAAATCATGGCCAAATAACGGATTATTAGAAAATTAATTAAATAAATTACTTTGTTCAAATTAAGAAGGATAAAATAGTTTCAAATTAATATAAACTTTATAAATAATTTAATTGGAGGAAATTAGAATGTTTTGGTTAATTAAAATGGAATTTAAGAAAATTCCTTCAAAAATCCCTAAATCAACCTAAAAAGAGAATTTAATTATTATTTTAATATAATTGTTTTATTAAACATCCCAATTACCCAAATCATGCTAATTAATCCAACCACTAATTTCCCTTCTTTTTTCCTTTTCCCTTTTTCCCTTTTCCCCTCTTTTTCCTTTTCTTTCCTTTCCTTCCCTTCTTTTTTTTTTCTAACTTCCCCGACCTGGGCCGGCCAGCTGGCCCAGCTCCCTCGCGCACCCCTTCCTTTCTCCTGGCCGGTTCGACCTTTTTCTTTCTTTCCTTTCTTTCTCGCTGAACCGCTGGTCCACCCCCACCTACACTTCATCTTCTACCTCCCGCCCACTTGCCGGAATTGTACCCTTCAACGCCACACCATATCACCAGTCATTTTGCCCCTCTCCTCCTCATTGTTTCTTCTGTGGATCTGACCAAATGATTTAGCCCCTCTCCCGCACGCAAGCCTCTCCCTCCTCGACAGATCATGGTCTGCAATTGCAGACCCTGCGTCGGCCATTCTCGCCGGACAAACCCCCCATAACCCTAACCCCCCTACTCTCCCTCGAACCTTTTTCGCTTCCCGTCCCAATTGGCTTATAAATAGCCCCAAGAGATGCCTTAATTAGGTTCAAAATTTGGAACCCAGAAAAATCATCCGTGCGCCACCCCACCGTCAGCCGCCACTGCCGCCTGCCCTTGCCACCAAAATCCTCCCTGCACCGCCCTCTACACAACCAAGCCACTAGCCCTCCCTGCCTTGCCCCACACGTGCCGCCCTGGCCGTGCGAAATTGCCTTCCCAAACAGCCCTTTTGACCCCTTACGCTACCTTCACGCCGTTTGCAGCACCGCCACTACCCCCCAAAACAACCAAGGGTTCCTGCTCTGCCACCCTACACCTCCACTTTCCTCTAGTTTCCCCTCCCTAGCCTCCACAGCCACTTTCCCTATTTCTTCCTCTCTCCACCGCCGTCGTTGCCGCCGCCGATGCCACTACCCCAGCCAGGTTACCCAACTCCCTAAACCCTAGATCTTGAATAATAGAAGTGGTTAATGATTTTAATACTATTAACTATTATTATTAATGTTATTATAATTATTATTAACATTATTTTTATTAATACTATTACTATAATTACTATTATTACTACCCTTATTATTATTATTATTAGGTCCTAACATTACCCCTAAGAACTTCTAATTAATGGTATTAAGTAATACTAAAACCTTGTTAAGTTATTATTAATATTACTAGTATTACTATTATTATTCTTATTATTATTATCACTACTATCATTATTACTATCATCATCATCATCATCATCATCATCATCATCATCATCATTATTATTATTATTATTATTATTATTACCATGTTATTACTCTAACTATGACTAATGTCGTCATTACCTCTATTATTATGATTATTATAGTATTCCTACTACTATTAGTACTATTATTACTATCATTGTGTTATTATCATGGTTGTGGAGGTTATCGTTATGACAATTGTTGTTTTTACCCTTATTCTTACTGTTACTATTACTATTATTATTACTATTATTATTGTTATTATTACGATTATTATCATTATTAGTATTAATATTATTATTACTATTATTATTATCATAACTATTATTACTATTATTATTATTATTATTATTAATATCAACATCATCATCATCATCATCATCATTATTATTATTATTATTATTATTATTATTATTATTATTATTACTATTATCGTTATATTCACCATATCTAATACCCTAACCGTATTTACCACCGAATTATCCTTATTGTTATTGTTGTTGTTGTTGTTGTTGTTCTTATTATTATTATTATTATTATTATTATTATTATTATTATTATTATTATTATTATTATTATTATTACTATTACTATTACTATTGTTGTTGTTGTTGTTGTTATTATTATTATTATTATTATTATTCTTTAATATTATTATTTTAGTATCCTTATCATGATTTGTATTGTCACTAATGTTATCATTACGATTACTATTACTATTCCTATCATTATCATTATTATTAGTACTACTACTAGTATTAGTATTATTAACCTTATTATCGTCATTAATATTAGCGCTATTTTTATTATTGTCACTAATGTGATTTGATTACTATTATCATCATTACTATCATTACTACTATCATTATTATTAGCATTATTATTATTATTATTAGTACTTTTAATAACATTATTGGAACCCTTACCATAATACAGTGAAAATGATAAGGCCTACTTCGATTAGTGGAAAAAATTAATTAATTATCTTAGGAATAATAATAACCCTACCTTTTTATTTATAAACTACTAGTTATTAATATTAGCCTTTAGTATTAAGCCATGATAAGGGTAAGATAGGGGTTTTGGTATTACCAATAGAGGGAGATTAACCTATAGTATTTCCCTCTTATAGGTGAACCGAGTGAGAATTTCCGAGAGGCGTAGGAGCGTGCTCTAATCCCGGCGTCGATTTAGGTAAGGGTCTAACTAAGGCCGCTTGTGTGATATGTGAACTACTTGCCTTGGATGCCTCGCATGATTATGTGTCATGTTTTAAATGTCATTATCTTACCTGTTTTACGTGTAGCGCAGCATGGATTCAAGGTACGTCTATGTGGTTGCTTTTGTTATGTATTAATGTGAATGTGCTACAATTTGTGATATGATGTGGCCTCAGGACATGCATGCTAGGGTATTTGGTGTGGTGATGTAGTTTGGGGACATGGAAGAGAAGATTTGGAAAGAAAATAACCAAGGGGAAATAAGTTGGTCAGAGAAGGAATAGGAGAAACTAGGGTTTGCATGGGGTGGTTAAGGTCGGCATGGGGGTGAACCTTACGTACAAAAAGATGCCTCGGGGTGTGTGGACGGTAAGAGAAGTGTCGTTTGGGTGTTTGGGGGCTTCGAGTGAAAAATAGTACATAGACCAAAGTAAAGGTGCGCAGGAGACTAGGCTAGAGTTTAGAGAGAACCCTAATTGGTAAGGGAAAGAAGAAAAGGGGGAGAATTAAAATAATAAGTGAAGATGATGGTGACATGAAATGAGGGTTGAACCGAAGGGTCGTGAGGTGTAGGGGTTCTAGGACGGTTCTGGATGTATGAGGCGGAAAAAGGTGGGCCACATAGGCTCAAGTTAGGGTTTCTAGAGAAAACCCTAAGGGAAGGTGGTGAGTGGACTTAGGGATAAAAGGTGGTGGGCCCAGACCCACACACTTAGGAGGCACAAAGGTCTCAAGATATGAGACGGGCCCTCTTGGGAGGATAAGTATAGCAAAAGTTAGTCATGCATGTCTAGGGCGAAACTCGTTGGAAAAGATACCATAAAAATACTAATCACTTAAAGAGGAAGATATTGAGCCGGGCCCAGACCGGTTCACCGGCAAATAATAATGGCCAGGAGCCGGGGTGCCCTGGAGACCGATCCACCGGCGAATAATAGTGGCCAGGAGCGTTTTGCCCTATATATATATATTTCCGGTCCACCGGCTATAATAGTGGGGGTTTCCGTGCTCAGCAAACCAAATGTAAAATCGATAAGTCATGGGAAGATACTAAATACTTATAGTGGAACACCATGTGAGTCGAGGCCAGACCGGTCCACCGGCAAATAATAGTGGCCAGGAGCGTTTTGCCCTATACATATCTCCGGTCCACCAGCTATAATAGTGGGGCACCCGCACTTACATGTATTAACAAAGAGTATGTGGAATTGAGTATGTTTCTAAGAGATTTAAAGGATAAGTCTAATTGGAACATAATCGGCCTCATTATTTGTATTGTCTTATGTGCCTATATGATCATGCATGTATTGTGTACTTTGTCTGTTCGGCCTTAGTTATTCGGTTACCTTGCTCACTACGAAGCGTATTGACCACCCGTTTCATAGGTACTACTCATTCCCATGAGCAAAAGGCCCCACTGATTTAGTGCAGGTAGGTGACTCTACATTCGATTCCTACGACGCTTATGAGGCATCGGGCGGGACCGAGAGCTGAGTTCGGACCTAGCTTGGGGATCGAGAGTGGCATGGCTGGATTCTTTTGTCACTTCATCTTTCTTATGTATTTAAGTTTGTTTATTTCTGGTGTATGATGTTTCAACCTTCGAAATCCTTAAAATTGTATATTTGAATTGTACTTTGACCTTCCGCACTCTGATTCTGTATTACTCGGGTTTTACCTATGACCGTGTTTTGCTATCGACTCATATTTGATGGTTAATCTAATTTAGCCTTAGCAATTAGTACCGGGATGGTAGGAGTGAACCATTTTGGTATTTAGTGTGGCGGTAACGCCCCCGAATTTACAAGTGTTATCTCTTATTTCCTATAAACTTTTTGAAATTAAACGAAATTTTTCAGTAGTAAATTTGGGGGTGTTACATTGTCTATAAAGTGTTAGGATTTCTTTGTGTGCCAATGTCACTAGGGTACCTTAATGTCCTTGGGTTGACAGTTAGTCGGATATTGAGCTGCCTTTGAGTGTCGGTATAACTTGAGAACCTTTGTGTCTCCGGGTTGGTATGATATTTTGTCGAGTAAATACAAATGCAGGTAACTACTATCGGTTTGAAAGGATATTTGATTGATGAGTTAGTAGTTGCCTTCATACTCTATATGTGGTCGAAATTTACCTTTGTTTCCTATCTATGGCAAGTAGTTTCTTTCTTGTCCTACTTGTGGAGTCTTAGAATTTATTATTATAGATGTTGAATTTATGAGATGTGATTATTATGGAAATGGTTAAGAATGGGTCGGTGTCTTCCCTTTGAGAAACACCCCTAGTACATTTTGGCTATTAAGTTTTGTATTATAGTTTAATTGAAATGATATGTTAAGCATGTGACCTTGATAATAAATGGTTATCTGATATGTTTATTGTATCCCACTATCGTTCAAATGATTTAGTATTTTAATACCATGATCTATTTTGATAACTTCTATTTGATACATGCATCATTTGCATGTTTTGTTTTGTATAATTATTTACTCAATACTATCTCGCTGATATGTTTCGGTTTAAGGTCTCCTACCTATTTAATGGACCATTGTGACTTTGCAGGTTTTTTGTGAATTTATCTTCAAGGCTAATATTTTTAGGGTTGTGAGTTTGGACTATCTGATGTTTAATCTAGTATCTTTTGATTTAAAAATTTTTGGACTCTTATTTCCCTTTTGTATCTCTTTCATTTGACTTTTGTAACCATCATCTAATATTGTATTGTTAAAACAATGTTAATCCGCAATGTAATATTTATTCTGTTCTTATGACTGTTATTATCATTTTAAGTGGAGTAATGTTTTAGCTTTAACATTTAGTATAAGAATGGTAGAAGAAACCAGACTTGTACTAAGTATAGTGGTAACACCCTACATTTTTAATATTTTAGCTTCTATAATTAACTCTTTAAAATAAAATATTCAAGTGCTAAAAATTATGGTGTTAAAGATATGAGGTGGGTGTGTTGTCCTTGGAAAATCCCGCTAGCCTAGATGTTCCCATGTAGTAGAGTTGAGCTCATACTGTTGATTCCTAGGTGAGATGGCTATGTGTATGATTCCTTTGCTATGATGATCGTGATTGTGATTATGACCTATGTGTTTATTTGTAATGAGACATGATGTTCTTACGTAAGCTTTGAAATGTGTTTAGTGTAATCACTTGAAAATACTTGTACTATCATGATCTAAATTATATGGATTATTTGTTGAAGTGCATGTTATATATGATATTGGCTTTGCTTAATTCCTCTATGCGTGTCAGATCCTTTATAATTCCATGACTATATATCTTTATGTGACACTTGTTGAAATGTATGATAGAGATATCTATAGGTGTTGCTTGATTTCTCTATGCTTATTGGTGTGACCGTAGCCGGTACGCAATTTAAACCCTCTTGTTGTCAATTGTAGCACTGGTAAATAAGGGTAACGTTCTAAGCCGGGGATTGAGAGGGCTCACCTCTATTTAACTAGCTTGGAAATAAAACTAAAACTAAAAATAAAAATCCTAAATAACACAGAATAAATAAATAAGAAAATAAAATACTAATGGGGGTTATAAAAATAATAAAGGAGTAAATAGAATAAAGTAAACTAATAATACAAATAATGAAAATATGGGAAATAATGGAAAATAATGGGAAACTGCAGATATGAGAAATATGTTAGGGAAATAAAAATCCACCACTAGATTAGGTCGAAAATATAATATTTATTTCTAAGTCATCTTTTAATCGTGAGAATGAGATCGACCAAGTTGCACACCAAACGCATGTCCATACACCTTATATTACTTCCCTTAATTAATTAATACGACCACGTGCTTATATTAACCATATTAAATACTAGCAGTATAGCAGCAACAAGCGGCTCCCATATTTAACTAGATTTAATGCATTAAGTGTAAGTGGAAGGCTGTCAATCTAAGTACCCAGACTAGTACAAAACGTATGTCTAGCTGTATTTCCTATCCTTGACCCACACGTATCGAAATGTTTTACCACTTCTGTTAGAATCACAAAATGATTAGGTGAATTGTTATCTAACCTAGCTGCAATTTATACACATAAATTCTAGTATATTTAGATGGTCACGTCGCAGGCAAATAATCCTACATACTGTCACTTATGAGGAACCAGAACAAGGCATGCACCAAATAAACTATACTTGACAGAATTATATATATAAACGATAGCAATTAATATAGAGTCAAGAAACAATCTCACGAAACAAAGAAAATAAAATTATAATTCAAATCATAATCTAGGGTTTCAATTTATTCCCTAACAATAAATAATCAGCCAGCCATAATTACAGAATTAATTACACAGAAATATATATCTAAAATATAAATTAAAAATAAGAGAAAGAAATAACCAGAATTAATTTTGGATAAAAGTTCAAGAATTTATTCAGATAAAAATTAATTTTATTTGAAATAAATTCTACCGGTATTAAACTCTTATTCTAATTTTTCTTCCTTCTCGGCCTTTATTTCCGTGCGGTAATTCTTTTCTCTTTTTCCTTTTCCCGGCGCTGACGGCTTCGACTTGTGTGTTTCGTTCCGTGCGTCGTCCTGCTGCCTCCTGCGTGCGTGTCCCTGTGGCTCTGCCTCCTGCGTGCGTGTCCCTGCGCCCTCTCGTTTCACAGAGACTCGGAAGGCTCTGCCTTCTCACGCTCCTCTCTGGCTCTTTCCCGAGCCTATAAACTTTTTTGCTGCCTTCTTTCCACCTCAGCCCTATTCCGTTTGTACCTCCACGTCAGCCCTGGCCATGTGCGGCTGACTGCTTTCTCACACTTTCGCCCGATTCTTCTTCTTCTGCCTGGTTTGAGGTCTTGTTCAGCGTCGTTTTGTTTGCTTTTTCTAGGCCTTTGGTCGTTGGTCCAAAGGTCTTATTTCTTTTTTTTTTCTTTTATTTAAAAATAAAACCTGCAAAATAAAATTTAATAAATATCAATAAATAATATTTTATTCTAAATTTACTTAATTTATATCATTTTAGCTCAAATAATAAAATTTATGCAATTTTTACCTCTTAAGCATAAAACAATAGTTATTCCCCTATATTAGTTAAATAAACTACCAAAAACTAAGATTATAAGGGTATAAAATGTGTCAAAATATGAACTCATCACTTATCAAACCCTTTATAATTCCAAATTATACATTATTTATTCACTAGGTTGGCAGCTTTAATCTCCCTTATATGTTTAAGTGCAAGCATGTATTATGTAGCTTCAATCTCATTATGATTTAACATTAAAAGGAATGGATTTCTTAGAGTTGCCTTAGATTTTTTTCCTGTTTGCATGTGCACGATCAGTTCCCATTATCAGCATGATATTGTTTAATGTGATAGCGTTTTTTGTGTGAAACATGCTTATGTGAAATAATTAGGTTTTACTCAATATGCTAATTATACTAATACAACACCATTTTAGTTTGTGCATATTTCTTATGCCTTATTTTGTGGGGATGAGAGTGTTGAGTTACCAGTCAACTTAATAGGCATTTTGTTTAGATTCTTAGGATCCCAAATTCTATTTGGTTTTGGATTGTATTGAGCTTTGTTAGATCTCTTAATCTTGTATCTAGTTTTTATAAAGTATATTGGACTCTAGATTAAGTGGTGATCACACTTGACTCTTGGGATATGGGCTTACTTTTTAACCTTGGACCTAACATAGATTAGTTAGTTATCATCCATCTCATATATTGGATGTAGTGATAACATCTTACATTCCCTATTTAGCTTTCGCAAAAATATATTATAAAAAAAAATCTTGTTGTAAAAATGGGGGTGTTACATCAATCATATTAAAGTGCATACTTATGTGATCATAGATTTACAATTACTTAGTCACTTGATGTAACACCCCCAAAATTCACTGCTGAAAAATTTCGTTTAATGGAAGTAAAATAACAAAACTGTGAATTCTGGGGATATTACCGCCACACTTAGTACCAGATCGGTTCACTCCTACCGTTCCAGTACCAAGTGCTAAGGCTGAAAAGGATTATCGTCAAACTTAAGTCAATACTTAAAACAATAATTCATAAAAGAATAGGAAAGTTCATAACATGGAAATCAGAGTACGCGTCAAAGGATTACAATCCAAAGGAGTACATAATTAAAGTTCTCAAAGGAATAGGAAGTATAGTAAGATAAAATAGGGCTAAAAGAAGGCGATATAAAGTAAAATGAATGAAAGATAAAATCCGGATAGATCACTCTTGATCCCCAGGCCAAGTCTAAGCTCAACTCTCAGTCCCGCCTGATGCCTCATAAGTGTCATAAGCATCGAATATGGCATCTCCTACCTACACAAACTCAGGTGGGCCCTCTGCTCGTGGAAATGAGCAGCACCCATGAAATGGGTGGTTAGTATGCTACATACTGAGTAAGGTAACGATATGGATAAAACCATCAAGAAGCACGCAAGTAAGGTCAAGCAAGAGAATAAACACATAAGGTGTACAAGACAATAATCTAGATTTACAAGATTAGGCCAAACTTATATTAACGATTTATCTTACATCTCTTTTATGTTAATTTCATGAGAGTACGGGAACCCCACTATTATAGCCGGTGGACCGAAAACACTTCGTAAGGTAGAACGCACCTGACCACTATTATAGTTGGTGGACTGGAATCACTTAGCATGGAAACACGCACTTGACCACTATTATCGTCGGTGGACCGGAAAGTATATATAAGCTCACCGAGCCCGACTCGCATGATGTTCCATTGTAAATAATTAGTATCTTTCCATGCCTTATACTTCTGGTTCACACATTTCTCATATTAATTCCACGTGAGTACAGGAACTCCACTATTATAGCTGGTGGACCGGAAACACTCCACAGGATAGAACGCACCTGACCACTATTATTACCGGTGGACTGAAAAATATATATCCTCACTGGCCTAACTCACGGGGCGTTCCACTATAAGTAAATAGTGTCTTTTCATGACTTATTACCATACAAGGTTTGGTTTATCGAGCCCGGAATCTCCCACTATTATACCTGGTGGACCAGAAACACTCAACAGGGCTAAACACTCCTAACCACTATTATAGCTGGTGGACCAAAAAATCACTCAGCAGGGCAAAACGCACCTAATCACTATTATAGCCGGTAGATTGGAGAATATATATAACCTCACCGGGTCCTAGCTCAATAATCTTTCACTTTAAGTGCTTAGTGTTTTATGGTATCTTATTCCACACACAACCCAGACTAGACATGCACGACCCCCTCGGCTTCCTAACAATTATGTCCCATATCTTGGGACTTTTACTTCTTCTAGTACATCTAATATCCTTTCCCACTATTTACTCATTTCTATGAATACTCAACTCTGAGGCCCACTTTCCGTATTTCTAAATCAACTCAATGCCACTCTCTCTAGGGTTTTCTTTCGAGAAAACCCTAATCTGGCCTATATGACCCAACCTGCCTCTATCCCATATAACTCATACTCCTCCAATTTATCACCTCTCTTGATTCATCTCCGAGCACCACATTGCTTCCCATATAATACATGTGGCCATGAAAACCTAGTTGGCCATCCCAAAACTCTAGCACCTCTCTTTCCCAATACAATGTTATTCATTCATCACTCTTACTTACCAACACCTCTTCCACATGACACATATCCAACATAACGCATGATCCCGAGACTTCCTTCCATTTTTTCCCACTCACTATTAACCCCAAAATCTTTATTATTACCTAATCCATCACTTCTGTCGACCTACACTTGACATTACAACCTCGCTATCCAACTCTCATACGTGATCACCAAAACCCTAGTTAGCTCCCCGAAACACTAGTACTTCTCCTTTTTCTTTATGCCACTCACCCAACACTCGAGTACATTCTTCTCACTTAACTCACTTTTCCTCCATGTGACACCCCTTCCATCTTCTATCCTCATTATAACCATTTCTGTTAATTTTTCCTTCCTTACACTCTCACTTAGGGTTTCCTCCCAAAACCCTAGTCAAATCCCCCATGCATCCTTACATCAACCCACGTACTATTCCCTAACAATTCTTCCCTTAACTCACTCGATCCTCAAATCAACTTTTCCTATGTAAAATTCATCCCCATGCAAAGGCTAACCATCCCATGCAAACCCTAGAATTCGCATGCATGTTTAATCCATTCCCTTAATTTCATTCCTATTATTCCTCTTATTATCCACCCATAGGTCATAAGATAATTAGGCAATCATTACCATTTTTTAGTCAACTCACTTTCCTCATTCCTTTCCATTTCTCTCACAACCACATCATACTACTTACGACCTCCTATCATGCATGTCATAAGGGGCAGTATTACATAAGCACAATTCAACTACAAGTAATAACATCACATTACACATATCATAAACACATGCAAATTACCTTAGCTCCATACTTAGCAAGCCACCACAAGAACATGATAATATAAAATATAAAGAACACCCATCAACCCAACACACATAGCATATTCTTACACATAAAAGCCTTAACCATATCCTTACCTAATACGACACTGGACTTGGGACATGCTCCTACGCCTCCTTAGGGTTTTGACTTGATTCACCTATAAGAGGGAAATACCTATGAGTTAACCTCCCTTTTGCCAAAGTTACCATCATTTCCTATCTTACCCTTATCGTGGCCTAATATTAGGGTTGATAATAGTAATAGTTGTTTTATAAATAAAAGTAGGGTTATTATCCTTTAAAGTAGCTAATCATGCTACTATTAACCAAAATAGGTCTTAGGAGGTACATTGGTTCATGTTAAAGTAATTATAGTGATATTCATATTATTAAAAGTAATAGCTTCAATTTTTCTAATGATAATAATAATAGTAGTTGTAGTGATAATACTACTATCAACCCAAACCATAGTAATAATAATAGCAGTGATATTAGTCATATAAAAGTAGTGACCATAATGATACTTATATTGATAATGCTAGTAGTGGTAGTAGGTTAGTGATTATGAAATATTAACAATAATGACAAGGTAATAATAATAATAATAATAATAATAATAATACTAATAATAATAGTAATATTAATAACTATTCCAATCTTAAGAATAAGGCTACCAAAGGTCCTAATAACCATAATGGTAGTAACCTTAGTGATAATATGGTTAAGTATGGTAATAGGGATGAAAAAAATTAATGATAATAATAATAATAATAGTAATGATAGTAATAATAATAACAACAATAATGTTAAGCATAATAATAATAATAATAATAATAATAATAATAATAATAACTAAAATGGTACTAGTAATATACGGGTTTAAATATTTACACTAATAATAAAAGTGATAATGGGCCAAAGTTAGTATCAATAGTATTAGCAAGAAAATAATGATGATGATGATGATGATGATGATGATAACAATGATAATCATAATAATACTAAAGTTGTAGACCTTTAATAATAATAACATTAGTTAGAAATATTTCTGAAGTTAGGTTAAATAATAATAATGATAACATATCTGTAATAATAATAATAAGGAAGGCACTTATTAATAATAGCTAAAACTTGTATAAATTTGTTAGGGGTTGGGAAGGTTAGAGTACCACCTAACGATGGTGTCGGCACCAGCAGCGGCAGCGGTGGAGGGAGAAAAGAGGTGGAGAGATAGTTGTATAGGCTAGAGGAGAGGGAATAAGGGGGTGATTGAGGTGGTGGAGGGTGCCTCAGGTGGAGAGGGGTAGAATGAAGGTGGTGGTGCAGCTAAAGATGGCGACGCACTACACTGGGTGTGGTGGCCAAAGGTGGTGGAGGGAGGAGAAGGGGGAAGGAGAGGGAGGCAGGGAGAGAGGGAGGTATGGGGAGATAGAGGAAGTTCCCCTGGTTGTTTTGGAGGGTAGGGAGGGCGCTAGCTGCGGTGGAATTGGTGGTGGACGGTGGTGCGAAGGGCGGCGGGGTCAAAGTGGGGTTGATCGAGAAGGGGACTTTGCACGGCCAGAGTGGCTCGTGTAGGGCAAATTGAGGAAGGAGGGAGATGTAGTTGGGTAGAGGGTGATGTAGGAAACACTTATGTGGGCGGAGTGGGTGGCGGCGATGGTCGACGACGACGGAAATGGCATCTGATTGGGCGGTGGTGCAAAGGACCAGATTTTCTAGGATGCGAAAAGAATTCGAATTCAGGGCTACCTATGGGGTATTTATAGGATAAATGGAAGGAAAAATGATGGAGAAGGAAGAGGACAAGAGGGGGCAGGTGAGGCTGAATCATCGATCGACGATGGCAGGCTGTTCAGTCCCTGCCATAGTAGGAGGGTTGGTGGTCGGGGGAGAGAAGGGAAAGGGGGAAGGTGTATGTGAGGAGGGAGAAGGTTGGTTGGGTTAAAAAGAGGAAACAAAATGACCGGGGAGAAAGGGAAAGAAGGCCATACAACGTGCAATGGTGGCCGGCGGAAGAAGGGATGCAGGGTGGCGTACAAGTCGCAGGGGCTAGGAAAGAAGAAGGAGGAGGGAAGGGAGTGGACTGGGTAGTCCGGGAAGAAGGAAAAGAAGAAAAAAAGAGGGAGGCAGATCGTTTGGGTGACAGGCTAAGGACAGGGGATGGTCGCGCGGGCCTGGGCCGCACCGAAGGAGAAGGGAAAGAAGAGATTAGGCCATGAGGGGGGGGCTGGCCCAAATCGGGGGCAGAAGAGGAAAAACAGGAGAAGGAGAAAGGAATGAAAGAAAGAAAAAGGGAAAAGAAGGAGAAAAATAAAAGAAAAGAAAAAGGGAAATTTAAAATAGGTTGGTTGGGGTATTTAGGATATTTTGGTATGTTTGGATTATTATTTAAAATAATAATATTTAGAAAATAATAATTAAATCCCTTTTTAGATTAATTTGGGGTATTTCAAATAATATTCCTTAAATTCCATTTTAATTAGCAAAACACCCTAATTTTTTCTAATTAAAATATTTATTATTTTCTTCTTGATTTTCCTTAATCAATTTCCTTTTATTTTAATAAAATAATTTATTTAATTAATTTTCCAAATAAATCCTTATTTGACTATAATTTTTAAAATCAGGGTTTTGGGGTATTTCACTTGAGTTCAGGAAACTGACTTTTACATGACCGATGGATCAATAACACAAATATAACAAACCTTCTAGGGTAATGCATCTGGGAAACCACCGGTCTAAACTCTTAATCATTAAATATGCATACTCCTATAACTAGGTGGAATGGATAATATAGAGTAGATTTGGGGTCATTTTGGCTATCGCAACAACCAGGGGAAGTATCAGATGAATCACCTCGATCCTGACTCTTGTGATCTTCCACTTTAATTATTAATATCTTATTTGTTCATTAAGCATCAATTAGCATATAGCTTTACATTGCATGACTTACATGTTATCATTGTACTTACCCCTATCTTACAATTCTTATCACATGAGCAACCATCTTATCATTTATTATATGAAATATTTACAAAATGCGCTACACTTATATTATTATTATCCATTTATCACTTAGGTGAAGTCATTCCAACAATTGTATTCTTAACATGAAATTAAGATACAATAAGGTTGATTAATGAAAACTCCACATAAAATAACAAATTTAGAATTCACATATACACTAAAATAATACTTAAGGATAAATAAGCCACTTAAGTTAAGGGTTTCACCTCAAAAGACCCTTAAGGTTATACTAAAGCTAAACATGGCCTAAATAGATTATATTAAAGGTAAAATGACCAAATAATCCTTGTTAACTCTAATTCTCTACTCCAACCAATTAGCCAGAAATTAAGCTCATTAATTTAACAAATTGAAGATAACAACTAAAAACCTTATATGAAGTATGGTTACACCAAAAACTAGGGTAAAACTCAAAACTAAACACATAAAATAATAATTTTACCCTTAAGGTTTTCTATGCTTATTTTAATCCAACTTTAACTTAATTCTGGCTAACTAACACTAACCAAGCTAAACTCTTCAACATTATAATAACCTTATTGTCCTATGACCGAGTTTGACATCCCCAAGAAAAATACCAAATTACCCTCCAATTTACTTCAGACTTATTTTATTCGTAGTTTAAGTTATACAACTCTATATTAAGCCTAATAATATATATAATTGTACGTAAAGGAGTGAATGAGCACAATGGTGACCTTTGATTTTACTAAAAACCAACTTATATGACCATTTCATCCTTGAAAACACATAAATTTAAAATTATCAAATATACCCTTAACTCCATTTTAACCCAAAATCATTCAAACACTACTAAATAATAATACACATATTGAGACATTAATAAAATATATTAATTCAACATAAGCTTGGCTAAAAGCCTTAAGGATGAGCTTCACCAAGAGGACAGACTGCCAAAAACTTAACCGACATGCATATTTCTATAATATCACAAAGTCACATGGTAACACATATTCTTATCATATCATATAAAATTATAACAACCTAACACCATGCATAAATATACATAATATTCTTGTATAATCTATTCTAAAGATGAATTCATATAAAATGATAACAATCATATAGAACATGAATATAGGCATATAAAATAAAATCATACGATAACATAAATAACATGCATAACACGGTACATAAATAAATCATAAATTAATGCATGTTCTCATTACACAAGAAAATATACACAAAGTAAAACACATGATTTATATGCCTATAGAGTAAGTAAAGCTTACTTAAATGCTAATCTTCTAGCAAACAAAAATAATACTTGTCACCACTTCTTTTTTTAATCCCTGTCCTTGAATCACCTATAGAGCATAAAAAATAATTATAAGATTAATGAAACTTAGTAAGGAAAAAAGAGGGAGGGAGGGAAAGAATTAATGAAATAAAAATAGAAGAAGTGGAGGCTACTGGAGTTAGGCTAAAATATAAAAGAGACCTCAAAGATGGCTGCCAAACCATAGCAATAAGAGTGAAAGAATGCAAGGAAAAAAGGGAAAAGGTTGGGTAATGAAGGGGGAGTGTTGGGTATGAAAAATAAGAAAAAACATGGATGAAGGAGTCAGAAACAACCACGAAACAGCAGTAGTAACATCCTCAAACATCACCAATGAACAAAAGGAAAAAACAATCATGGTTATAAGGAGAAAATTGAGGCTAAATTTGGGGACCAAAATACCAATGTAAAGATCATGGTTGGTGCTTCTTGTGGCATGAAATTTAAGGAATCCAACGCAAAAAACAAAATCAAGAGGAATGGTTGAGAAAAGAAGCATCCGAAAGCATTGAAAGTAGGAAACTCAATCGACTTGCTCTATACCTACCACATGAAATAATGTGGGGATGGGAAGTTGAGGGCTAGAAGATCAGTAAAGGGTAACTATTTCCAACAAAAAAGGAATTTTTTTGGAGTATGCATTATAATAAATCCAACACAATAAAAATTAGGAAAAATGGAGGAGAAGTGATGTAGTTAAAGGCTTTGAAAGGTATAAACTCAATCATTTTCACACATCGGCAACATTAGGTCCAAAAATGATAAAAAAAAAGTGAAAATGTACGGAGTTGAAATGTGATTGAGGGCACAATTCTTGGGAACAAATGGGTTGTTGGGATGGTGTATCAGACGATGGGAGAGAGAGTTATTAACTTGCTACATACTTGAATGAAATCATATGATGATTGAGTGTAAAGAGAGGTTTAGTGTGTACAATTTTTATGACAAATATCATAACCAATATTTTTTCATCAATATTGGGATTGAATGAATGTAACTAGAGTATAAATCTGATTGGAATCTAGTTAGATGTTGGATTGGATCAAAATAGATAGTTAGAAATTTAGTTACAAGTAAATTAACAAATTAAATTGTAAAGAATACCTAAAATAAGTATTTTCAAAGAAAAAAATTAGACTCCAAAAATTATAAAAATTTGTGAAATAATTTTAGAAATCAAAATATATAAAAATATTGGATACGAGGGTTGATTAAAGCTCAATAGATGAAAAACAAGCAAAAATGACAAAATCATATAATAAGCAGGAACACATTTTTTTTTGTACACAAGTGAAATAATTAACAAAAAGTTCAAAAGGATGCGGATGAATGCGAAATAATTTTAGAAAGTCAAATATGTAAAGTTAAAAGGTTTTGGTGCTAATGGATTGAATGGAGATTTTAGCATAAATCGTTCATCACAAAAAATAAAAATTTATGCGACTTTACAATTTGGAAGGAATGTACAAACTTCAAAATGTATGATACTGTTGTATAAGCCAATAATATATTTAAAAGTAATAAGAATTTTCAAACAAGTCAAAACGAGCGAGAAATGGCTTAAAATAGAAAAATCACATAAATTGTGATTTTTTGCAAACGACTAAATCTTTCCATAAGCAAGTAATAATCAGAAAAAAGTTTGAAAATGATGCCAAAAATATTGAAAAGAAAGAATAAGTTTGAAAATACTTTTCTGAATGAGTTTAAAATTTATAATGAGTTAAAAGGAGGGAATCTGACATGATCAGAGTATTTGTATAAAAGTAAATTTTTCCGCAAATGAATAAAATAAGTGTCAGAAAGTTCAAAATTAATATGAATGATTTGAAAAACCATGACATAATTTTTTTTGAAGAGGATTACGAGTATAGTTACATGGTAATTAGGCTTATAAAATTTTGGGGTAGTATAAATTATGCACAAAAAAGGTATTCATAAAATAATTAAAGATATCCAAACACTCATCAAGTGACACTTAAAACCTTTTTATCTTGAGCTTCCACACATGAAATCATTGAACCTCGTATCTTTGAACATCAAATCTTTGTCCTATTCAATGTTGGATGAAGATCATTATTCACTTCTTAGGACTAAAACATATGTTGTTATTACTATCATACTCACTTTAGTGTCTCCACTGATAATGGAGTAAGAGGATTTGAAAGAACAACTTGGTCGGTGTTATACATTACCAAGGAGTGTTGTTGTTTTATGTCATTGTTTAAAGAGTTTAGATGAATTTAGAAAGGGTGGCAACAAGATTTGGAGGAACAAGTGGGATAAAGAGAAAGAGGGTTAAAAAGATGAGGGGAAAAGAAGCCAGATCTAGAGGAACATTAGTAAGTGAAGCCATATTTGGAGGGAAAACAGGAAAATGGGGAGGTGATGAGAAGGAGAATTTTATATGATGAAACTTGTTTTATTTACGTGCTATAAGGAGACATTAAAAAATTATAAAAATTGTGATTTAAAAAAAGTTAGAATAATAAAATATTAATAATTAAAATAAAATTTTGAAATTCGAAATTATCTTTAAAATGAGCATAACTAAAAAATCTTCTAATACTAATTATAAAAATAAATAAGAATATTTAAAAATATGGCAAAAGCTATCAAATATGGTAAAAATATAAAAGAATAATATAATATACAGTTAACTAGTGTAATAAGTAACAAATGATATGTATAATTATATATAAATGAACATAGTATAAAAATACCATATTTATACAAAAAATACTTTAATAGAAAACTTTTATCATTGTAACAAACTTAAAACTCTTTTCTTTTATTAAAAATTCAATTTTTTTTTACTTTTTCTCCTAGAGTCCAAGCATATTTCCTAGAAAGATATTAATTTATAAAATATAGCATTTTAGGGAAGTAAATTACGTGCAATAGAAGATCTGACATGAAAAATTAAGTAAACTTACATAACAGATATTAAAATACTATATACTTATAAAATTTGTTATAAAAAAAATTCTTAATTATTATTTAAAAAATACAATATTTATCAATTCACTATATATATGCCCTATAATATTTATGATATGTAAAATTTATATCTAATTTTTTATACAAATTTCACATATATATTTGTTGTGAAGGTTATAAATGAGTTGAGTTGAGTTATCTTTTATTTAACTTGACTCGTATAATATACAGGTCTAATCTAACATTAATGTTTAAAATCTTTGATAATTAATAAGGTAAATATAGGATAATTAATTTAATTAGGAGCTTGATTATAAACTCGTTACTATATATTTAGAACCTAAACCTAATAAGTGTACTAATTTCTTATTAATGAAATACCAACAATAAATTTGAAGTGGGGGAAGATGATGATGCAAATGGAAAAAATGATGCAATTGAAAAATAAATTAAAAAAAGGAGAACATGCATCTTATCTTAAAAAGTAAAATGAAGTGTTTTTCTATTGTTTATTGGCTACACATATTATGAAGCACACAAATTTTCATCAAAGGCCATGGTATTAGTAAGTTCTAAAAAACTACAAGATTTCGTCGACCAATTATTCCTAGGTTTATTACTCTGTTTACTACGATATCATAACAAAAATATTATTGTAAATTATCATTTGAGCATCTATATATTTTATTTAACACATCCAAACCACAAAGTCCCACATCTCACATTCTATCACTCATCTCATTTCTTATTACTTTGTTTCTATTCCAGTCTCTTGTAACAAGAGATTACCATAAAAAATGCAAATAAAATCATAAGACTTTACACATTTATAATATATTTTGACAAAACTAGTTGAAAATGTATAAATTTGAAAAGCTATTATAAGCTAATAAAAAATAACTTACCATATATATATATATATATATATATATTTAAATAAACTAATTTTAATAAGATAAAATTTAGTTTATAAACTACTTTAAATCATTAGAAATATTTGGGTGTTGTGTGAAGTGAGAAAGACTCAGAGTATATATTTTTTAAGGGAAGAAGCTTAGGCATTAAATCTTTATTTTTTTAAATATTAGTACACATTTTACATAAATTATAGGATTTTATTCATGAATTTTACCTGTATTAATGGACTTATATATATATATAGATAAACAAAGGATTAGAATATAGAAAGGTGTTAAACGTAAAGAAGTATCATTGATTGTGAAACACCCCACTTTTTGATAACATTGATTTAATTAGGAATTACATTATTTAGGAATAGATTAATCTCATCTACATTATTTATTATATTCTTTAAACATTTTGAAATCCTAGGTATGTATGAAACACTTTGTTCACACTTTCTTGACTTTTCTGACGGTTTCAAGTACTGTGAGTCTTTTGAACCACTTTTGGTTATCGAGCTTCTTTTGAAACATTCCAATTTTTTCACATTTGAGTTCTCTTTTCTTTTTATGAATCTTCTAGGCCTTTTTTTAAAATCATAAATGGTTAGTTTGACAAAAAAAACTATTTATTATCCATTTTTCCCTTAATCTTGTGTTAAACACTAAAAGGAGCGTTTAAACTAACAAAAAATTATAAAACACTAGGGATATATACATATTTTAGAATGTTTGAGATAATAATGACTTAAAATGGTTTCTAAATATTTTGACATTTTAGATAAATTTGATCAACTTTAAGCATAATTAATCTTTGAAACTCAACTTTCTCTAAATAAAACCTATCATAATTATTGAAATTTGTTCTTATCCTTGTTAAATATTTAAAGCAAGTTGAGTTTTAATGCATGTCACTCAATCATCCCCTTTTTTATTTATTATTTTAATTATTTTCATCTTTATGACACACATATATAAATAAATATTTAACTTTAACCAAAAAACCCTCCAAGCCTTATTTTCCCTACCTCATTTTTGTCCCCTTAGCCCAAAAACCTATCATCTTTGAAATTTCCTCCTTCCTCTAGTATTCTTTATTTTTTCTTGAGTTTTAATTTTTTTAATCTTGATTTTTATCTCTTTATTGTTTATATTAAACAATTTAGTGTCAACGACTGAGAAAATTGAAGTAAAATTTACCCAACCTATTCTTTAATTTCATAATTGATTTCAATGAAGAGTAAAACCTCTTAGCCTTGAGCTTGATTTATTTTGATTTTTTTGTGTGTGTATATGTTTTTTTTACTATTTTTGATGAATTTGTGCTACGGTTCTCAAGGTTGTGGTAAATCTCACTCCTAGGGATTTTCTTAGATGGTAGTAGAGCTAGGATTTTGGTGGACATAATCATACTAAGAGTAGATAGAAATTTGTGTGTTAGTATGATTTAATTTGCTAGTGTGTTGAAATTGGCAATTTTGTCTATTTTAGGAATTTTTTTTAGGGTGATTTGTTATACATTGAGTTCATGAACCCCACTATTTTTAAACCGCCGGAACGATCTGAAATACCTATTAGAAAAAAAATGCTCATGAGCCACTATCATTATTTGTTGGAATAGATTCCATACCTCTCATAGAAAAAATGCTCATGAGCCACTTTTCTTAAACAGTTGGAACTGTCTGAAGCACCTCTCAGGGACAACACACCTGAGCCACTATTTTTATTCGATAGATCAGAGTCAACACCTCTTTTCTAACTCACATAATCTTTTACTTTAAATAATTATTATCTTTTCCATTAATACTTTATCTTTTAATTGTATGTTTATTCACGTTGAGTATGGGGCCCCATTATTCTTAATCCAGTCGAACAAAATGATGCACCTCTCAAGGACAACACACTAAAGCCACTATTATTATTCGGTAGAACATATCCATATGAACACCTAGGCCTGACTCATAAAGGTATGCAAGACATGAAATTTAATAACATAATTACGATCACATAATTATCCTTAAATGACCATAATGCACTTAGGTAGTTAAAAATTATCATATTCTCCCAAGGCCTAATAAATCCCAATATTAAAACATATAAATCTCCAATATTCATTCGGAAACATATATCCTTAATTATTTATATAGATGCCATATCCAACATTATTTTCCAAATACATACTTCCAATTTTTGTTACTATCAATATATCATGACATGGAATTTGCATAAATACATTATTCATATAACATGTCTAAAATAAAAGCACATACTCATACATGTAAAGTCCTAGCTACAACATGTATCCTTACCAATAGAGGCACCGGGTTCTATGCATGTAAGTTCTAAGCCTCCTCCTTTAAGATCATTGGAAAATCACCTACAAAAATTAAGATAATACACTATTAGACTCGAATAGTATAATCAAGGAAAAAGTTAAAGTAAAGTAGGGAAAAAATGGAAGTAACTAGAGTCAAATGGAAGCTTGAGTTGTGTGAAAATGTGGTGAAAGGTATGGTGGTGCTATGGTGAAATTTTGGTGGTGTTTGGGCATGAAAAAGGGGGTGCACAACCAAAAAGATGGGGTGACATGGGGGTGCGGCAAGCGGTGCATGCTTAGACCGAGAGTTGAGAACCTTCATGGGTAGGTTGTGTGAAGAAGCACATGTAATAATGAAAAGGTATGCATGGGCATGTGGAGCCAATGTGCAAGCCGTGAGAGTATGCATGGACAAGTGACAAGGAAAAATAGAGGTGCACGACCATGCAAGAGAGCTTGCACGGTCTATGCGCCTCACAAAAAAGTGAAAGATACGATGAAAAAAGGGGAAAATGATGGTGGTGTGCAATGGTGATGGTGGCGCTTGACGTTGGAAAAATAAAGAAACACAATCGAGAAGAAGAAGAAGAATCTCGGGCTAGTGGTTAGCTTGATAGAAAATGAAAAAAATAAGGCAAAACAAATGAGGGAGGAAGAGACACAAAGGATGATGATGTTGATGGTGATGATCAACAATAGCAACAAGGGGGAGTGGTAGGGGATGACGATGGTGGTCAGCTTAGTAGAGAAAATTTTTCAATGAAAGTGGCATGAGGTGATGGCTGAGAGTGATGGTGGTGTATTGTAGAAGAGAAGAAACACACACGCGCACGATAATAGCTGTAAATAGGAAAAGGAAAAGGAGAAAGAAAAAGAAAAAAGGAAAAGGCTTAAGGTTGGTATTAGATTAATTTTTGATTAGCTAAATTAGGTTAATTTTTGATTAGCTAAATTAGGTAGGATTAAAGATATAAATCTACCACAATGAAGGTCAGGTTATAAAATATAATTTATTCAGGTCAAAGATTTGGACTAGGTTAATATTTTGAGCTTAAGATATTTGGGTGAGGCTAAAATATTTTTTTTGATATTATAATTGGATTAAGATATTAATAATACGAGATTAGGTTTGGAAAAATTTAGGGTATTACACTATATCTTTATGAGCTAGGGGTTATGGTATTTTTGGTTTTTTAGGGTTTAAGGTCATGATAATCTTTTTACATACATATATGATTTGTTAATTAAAATTTTGTATTTTAACATGTTATTTATTTATTATTCATGCTTAGTATTTAATATCATATTTTTTTAGAGCATGATAACTATTTTATTCATAATTTGCAAGTTTAGAGCATGTTAGTGTTGATTTTATCATTTTATACCTAAAGGCTTTAATTATATATTTTATAGTCAATGGTTGAACTTAACCATTGGTTTGAATATTAGAATAACGAATAATAAATTGATATGAATAGTAAATCCTAATAGTAATAATTTTTTTTAAAATATATGCTTCTTAATATATTTTTGTATTTTTTTGTATGTAAATAGTATTTTTGTGAATATTTTTTTTTTCAAAAAAAATGATACGCGGGCTTATTTTAGGATAGTGATTAATAATATATTTTAAAATTATTAATAATTCAAGTGTACAATTAGGATAAAGATTTAAGTGAGTAACATCTAGACAATGTTCGAGGTAAGGAAGTGCAATTGATGCATTTCTTGTTATTTTGTATGGTGCTAACTATCTCAGCGTGACAACGTTTTGTGTTTGATATTGGTTTTTGTGTCTTTAGCAAGATAAAATTTTTCTTTATTAGTCTTACAAGCCTTTAGCATACTTAAAAAATTAGGGCATTAGGTGGGTTTTATGGTTGCCTCATGTCTGTATACTTTTGATGATTAATTTCTCAGGTGTCTTGAATCTATATAATTAGGACATTTAGTTTGGAAATTTTATAAATGAACGTGTATTATAATTTGCATTAGTGGGTTTGATTGGACACCATTAACATTAGGTAAAATAAAGAGTAAGTGAGACAATGAGATTATAATACTATCTGTATTAGAAAATGAGTAAGGATATGAAATGAATTGTGTGATGACATAAATAAGGAATATAATAATGTTTAGACCTCATGTGTATGAATTTCATGATTTTATATGTTTGGTATCATTTTACATTATTTGTTTTGTTCTAATTTCATGAATTGTGCGGCTTTTAGAGTTTTGATGAATAATATAAATAATTATGAATATTGGATTTCCAATGAATTTAATCATGAATTACGTGTTACCATGTTCTACTGTATTTTTTCTATTACGGCATAACTTTATATGAATAATGTGATCGGATGCCATCACTTTTAGAAAATTATGTTTACTCAATACATTCAATGTACTGATACTACACTTTTAGATGTTTGATGTAGGTATAATGATCATTTTATGTCTTTATGTGAGTTGGGCTAATACTAAAATTAAGGTTGCTATAATCGATATTCCACCTAAATTTGATTTGGATGCTTAGTATCAGATCTTATAATCAGATTGTAAAATCATAAAGTATTTAAAAAAAAACTATAAATATAAGAAATTTATACACTTACATGCTTTGCAATAATTTATTTTAAGTTAAAAGAACAAAAACTTATACTCTTAAGTTGTCATATGGTCATTGATTGAGTTTTAACAATTTACAAGAAACATATATTATTACAATTGTTTTACATATTAGGAATGATATTAAGTTAATAACATCATAAATAAAATTACAAATGAAATGTGAAAATTACAATGAGACTACGGGCAGAGGAGACATACAGTTAATTATAAAATATACAACATTGTTAGCTTTATTGAAAACATACAAAGAATAAAGAAAATAAATGATAATGAAGGCAACAATAATATAATAATATTTTTTTTATCATTTAAGAGAATAAAACTTAAAAAAGTTTTATGTTAGATTTTAATTTTTTGACGAATCTAGATAAAAAGAGGAAAATAAATAAGTTTTCGCTATGCACACACATGTTAAGTTATTATATAAATCATATGTTATACACTAACAATTGTTTGCTATATGAAGCTAACATGACAATAAATAAAAAAACTAATTTCGAATTGAATTGAAATGAAATTGATAGTTAATAATATTATAAAATTTAATATATTTATTTTACTATTTAGATAGAGATTACATTCTTTTGTCAACATTTTATATTAACAATTAGCTTAACTATTTTAGTGGTAAATCGGTCATACTTTCTTTGCATCGGCTTATTTTTAAGACATATTTTAAAATAATAGAGTTATTTGGTTGTAGTTGGGGTCTGTGACTGTAACACCCCCAAAATTCACTACTGAAAAATTTCGTTTTATTAAAAGATAATAGCGGAAGCAGATAAATAAATTGTGAACTTTGGGAGTATTACCGCCACACTTAGTACCAGACTGGTTCACTCATACCGTTCCAGTACCAAGTGCTAAGGCTAAGAAAATGAAATACAATTCGAAAGACATTCAACATGCATAAATCAGAGTAAATTGCAAGAACTTCAACATATTTAAATCAGAATAGCGCATCAAATCGTTTTCAGGAATAAAATCCACCAATGGTGGTTAAAGTACCAACATAACATCAAAACCAGGGAATTAAACGAAGAAGGAGGGAAACCCTAACGATACCGGATAACTCCTTACTCTCTTTCCCGTAGCCCACTTGAGTAGCACCTGAAAATACCTGCAAGGGCACTGCCCATTGAATAGGCAGGGGCCCCATAAAGGGAATCCCTTCAGTACTACGGTACTGAGTAACCCTTTAATACCACACTTAAAGACAAGCCCGCATACGGCACATAATGCAACTACACACATAATTAATGAGAGGTGCATACATAACAATAACATACATAATAATTTTTAAGACACAATCGATGCTTTGGGCCTTAAGCCATGTCATGGTGTAAGATCAATATATTCGGGCCTTAAGCCATTATTCCGTCCTTAATCCATCAATATCATATTTTATATCCATGTGAGTACGAGAACCCCACTATTATAGCCGGTGGACCGGAAAGTATACACTCGGGGTAAAACGCCTCTGACCACTATTATTGCCGGTGGACCAGAAGATAAACACACAGGGCAGAACGCATCTGACCACTATTATTTGCCGGTGGACCGGTCTGGCCCCGACTCACATGGTGTTCCACTATAAGTGATTAGTATTTTTCCATATTCTTATCACATACATAACTGATTTTATTGAGCTCGGGACCCCCACTATTATTGCCGGTGGACCGGAATACATATCATCCAGGGCACAACGCTCCTGGCCACTATTATAACTAGTGGACCGGTACTCATAATCACACACCAGGGCAACACGCTCCTGGACCACTATTATAACCGGTGGACCGGTACTCATAATCACATACCAAGGCAACACGCTCCTGGACCACTATTATAACCGGTGGACCGGTATGCAATATCACATACCAGGGCAACACGCTCCTGGACCACTATTATAACCGGTGGACAGGTACTCAATATCATAATCATCTGGGCCCGGCTCATTAATATTCCACTTTCAATAATAGTATCTTTCCTTTTCTTTAATCAGCACATCAATCATATTTATTTGCCTCGAATGGGAGATCGATAACCCGGGACACAAAGGTACACCGGTCGTACCGGTGCATATCAGCTACTCAAAACCCTTCAACCATGAACCCAAGGACGCAAATGTACCCTGGTCGTACTGGTGCATAAAGCTAACTCAGTACCCTACCGACAATGACACCTAATCCATAAGTATGCATACCCCCTAACTAGGTCCGTAGAGCTAGGAAGAGTAAGATATAGGGCCTGGCTGGGGCACAAAGGCACACCAGCAAATACCAGAATAATCGTGGACTAAACCACGTCCTTAGGGTAGCGACCCCTAAGGAGTCACCATTCCCGATCTCGAGGTCTTTCACTTTAAGTAATAGTGTCTTAATTAAGGTGATCACGAAAAGCACGATAATCCGATACTTATTCACTTTCAATCGTTTCGATATCATTAATCGTTTCTTATTAAGAGGATTATCCAGGATGTCACAGAGAAACCCTCAAGGCCATACTAATCATCAAGTACTCTTACTTGGCTAATCAGCATTATTTAATCATATTAATGGTCCACAATCTCAAAGACGTGTTAGGTACAAACTACTCATTTGCCCTTTACTTATATAATTGTTAAGTATCCATTCCTTACTTGATAAATTACCACATTACCCTTAAGGTTGCATAATTACCAAATTACCCCTTGTCCACTTTAGATTACCCAATTGTCTCCTACACTTTTTAAATCACCATTCACCCCTCATAATGACTACACTTATCATATTTCCCTTTTGGTTGGTTATATTACCAAATCGCCCTTCTCCTTTGTTATAATTACAAAACTGCCCTTGAGTTGGATAAATTACTAAATTACCCTCCTTCATTATCATGATTACTATTTTGCCCCTTTAGTTGGTTAAACAATTATCACTTTACCCTTTTATCGGCTAAATTACCAAATTGCCCCTTTAGTTGAACAAATTACCAAATTGCCCTTCTCCTTTATCATAATTACCATTTTACCCCTCTCAATTATTTTAATTGCCATTTACCCTTTTTAATTATCACAAATCCCAAATTACTCTTCTTCATAATTACCAATATTAATTTACCCTTTTTCATAATCAAAATTACTATATTACCCTTCTCCATTATTAAAATTACCATAATGCCCTTTAATTGGTTAATTTACCAAATTACCCTTCTATAGTATCATACTTATCCAATTGCTCTTCTACAATCATAATTTAATTGCTAAATTATCTTTTGTCGTTATCATAATTACCAAGTTACCCCTTACTCCCAAGTTTACCATAATATCCTTTTATTTACAAAATTACCATTTTACCCCCTTACATCCAATTTTACCATAATATCCTTTTATTTATGAAAATTACCACCATACATCTTTTACTTTACAAATTACTATTTTACCCCTTCACATCCAAGATTACCATCTTTATCTTTCCTTACATAATTACCATTTTGCCCTTCTTTTCCAAATTACCATATTACCCCTTTACTTATAAATTACCACTTCACCCTTTACTTATGAAATTACGATTTTGCCCCTCTACCTCCAAATTACCATAGTGCCTTCCTTCATCCAAAATTACTATTTTACCCTTACTTCCAAAATTACCATTTTACCCTTCTTTCTCACAACTTACAATTTTATCCTTTACTTGTAAATTATCATTTAACCATTTAATCATACAATTTCCATATTATTCTTTTATCTCAAAAATTACCGAAATACCCTTTCCACTTATAAAATTTCCACTCAACCCCTTTATTCACCATTTTTATGAATTTGCTAACACTACATAAAATAATGATATTAATACTTCATTTTTATCATCTAAGTCCACCAACTTGTCATTTTTCAACATAATACTCATTAGCAACTATACACATTGATTTATATACCTCAAGCATAATTACTAAAATACCCTTAAACAATAACATCATTCATGCATTAACAACATGGTACATCATAACAAGTGTTCAACATTTCTATCCATATTCCAAATCCTTCCTTAATTAACATACCTACATATGGCACAAAAGTTATCATGCTTTTTCTTTTTAACAAACAATATAAGAAACCATAAACATATCATGCTAAGCATACAAAACATGCATAAAATCATACTAAACCCTAAATGTGCTAGCATGCGTTTTTCCATATATTTAAGGGAGGATTAACGGTTACCTTAATCCCGCAAAATATCAAATCTTACCAAGCATAATTATCAACTCAACACCTAAAAATAATATCCATCATACTTATGTTAGAAATAAGAACCAAAGCATAAAACTTCATAAATTTTAATTAATAAAACACTTAACATAAAATACCATTATACCTTTAAAATTATCCAAGAAATTCTCAAAATAAATGGGAGAGCTCACGCTGTATGGGCAGCGTGAGTTTTATGCAAAAACCATGGGGGAAAAAGCTCAAAGAGGGTGAAGGGGCCAAAATCCATCATTTTCGGGTTATGGTATTTAGGCTAGAAAAGAGGGTGGTTAGGGGAGGTTCTAAGGCAGGGGAATGGTGCAGAAGTGTAGAGGGGGTGTAGGTGGAGGCAAAGGGTGGTTTCAAGGCGGCTTAAGGCGGCGGAGACGGCGGCGGCGAGGCGGCAAAGTCGGATGCCGAGAAGGGTTGAGGGAAAAGGCTGTGAAGGAAGGAAAAGGAGAGGGAAAAATGGAGGGGTTCAAGGGTTGTTTTCGGCTAACTAATGGATGGCGGTTGTAGAGGGGGTTGCAGGGTGTCGAACGGTGGGTTGGGTGGCGGCAGAGGTGGCCGGACGGCGGCGGTAGAGGCGGTTGCAGGTGGCTTGGCGGTAAGGGGAAAAGTTGGGAAGAAAAAGGAAGAGGAGGAGAAAGGGGGAAGTACAGGGCTCGAAGGGGCTGTGTGGTGGTGCAGGGTGGTAGTAGGCGGTGGCAGAAGGCGGCGTAGGGGGTTGGTGAGGCGGCAGGAGCGGCGGACGGTGGTGGCGACGCAAAATAGGGTGGAAATGGGAGAGGAAGAAAATGAGAGAGAGAAGGGAGGATCGGGGGTGAGGGGCTCGACAACAATGGGCAGGGAAATGGCTGAAAGGGGAGAAGAAAAAGAGGAGGAAGGGTAGGGGAATAGGGGCTGATCGGATGGCAGGCTTAGGGTGGCAGGGCATTGCAGGGTGGCAGGGGAAAGGAGGGGAAGAAGAAGGAAAGGGGGAGAGGCATGCGGGGCTGGTCCAGGGCCGGTTTGGCTTGAAAAAGGAAGGAAAACGACGGGGGAAGAGGGAGAGGGAGAGGGAGGTAGGTGGTGGCCAGGTTGTAGGTGGCAGTCGACGCTCGACAATGGCAGAAGAGTCGGGCGTCGGAGGAGGAAGAAAGGAGAAGAAGAAAGGGACGGGCGGCTGGACCGGCGCAGAAAAAGGAGGGAGCCGGCCGGTCCAGGGGAAAAAATAAAGGAAGGAGGCGGGCTGGGGAGACGGGCGTGCGAGGAGGAGAGAAGGGGGAGACGGCCCGCGTGAAGGAGGGAGGAAAGGAGGGGAGACGGGCCAGTGGCCCAGCGCGCAAGGAGGGGGGAAGCAGGTTGGGTGGGCGGACAGCCCAAGGGGGAGAAAAAGGAAAAGAGAAGAAAGAAGAAAAGGAGAAAAGGAGAAGGAAAAGAAAAAGGAAAAATGGGAAAATAGGGGAAATAAGTTAAATAAATTTATAAAATCATAAAATGTAATATTCTTGATAAATTATTTAATTTAATAATTTAATTTATTATAATCTAAAGTATTAATTTAAAAAGGATGAAGTGGGTAAAATGTTAGTTTGGAAAATTATTTAAATAAAATAATATGATAAATAGAAAAATATTTATTTTTAATTTATTAAATACTCTTATCCAAATTTACATACTCTAAAATCTATAAAATAATTAAAATAAATAATTTTACAGGCAAATTTCATTTCAAATAAAGTTATTTATTAAAATATAGATTTTCGAAAATTTTGGGGTATTACAGTGACCTAGTCTTTTTATGGCCTTGCACCATATTTTTTTTATTGTATTTCTTTACTTGATTTTGTAACCTTGTAGTTTTTTGGATCATGTGTTAACTCTATCTGATTGCGATGTATGAGTTTATATTTCAGCCTTACATCTAACATAGATTGGGTATGTGTTGTGTATTTTTTATGTTGGATGTGGCAATAATACCTTATATTTCTTATTTGGATTCCACAAAACTTTTTCAAAATACAAATTTTCAAGTGTAAAAATGGAGGGGTGACATATTGTCCCCCGTATTTTATGATGATGATTCATGCACACCAATTACATTATATTAGAGTTGTTAGAGAAAACATATAAATGAATTATTATTATTATTATTATTATTATATGATAAAAATTAAATATAAGTTAAATTAGATAAACTACTTTTTGATTAATGAGTAATTCTTCAAACTACCTTTGAAAATCTTATAGAGATAGTTGTTAAATGATATTTAATGAGGAAACATACAATAAACTTTACTATATATGTCTGTACAATCCCACACAATAAAATTATAGAAGGTTTTTAAATTATCATTGATACAGAATTGACACTGTAGAAACCAACTTACACATATAACACTTTTTATTAAAACTTAAATTCCACCATCTAATTCTAGCACAAACATAACATAATTCAATTTGGTTATCAAATTTTGTTTGTTAAACAAATGTAGTCAAATGTTGGACGTATACATCCATAATATAATATAAAATTTGAAGTAAAGAATAACATTTAGTAAAATTGTACTCACCTACGTGATTTCTTGTAATTTATTTATTTATTGCACCAACTCAAAATTAAGTATGGCAAAATATATAGGACTTGAGGAAATTTTCATTAGCCTAACATGAAGTTAGATCTAAGTCGGGTTGATTATATTTGGATCTGTTTATAATACCTAATTCCAGACAATATTTAGATCTGTTAGGTTTGAAAAGTTTAAACTCAGCTCTAGATCTATACTCATTGGGTCTAGAGGTAAATGAGTTTTAAATTAGTTTTAAATGAGTTCATTTTAATTTTAAAATGAATAATTTATTTAAATACTAATACATCTATGTTCTATACAACTTAATATATAAATTTTGATAAAAAAAATTATTTGATAAAAAGATAAATATTATAAAGTCGCTACTTTAACTTTTTGAATAATATTTTAATACTTTTGGAATGAGTTGTTTATAAAGTAAATACAAATAAACTAATAAATGAAGTAAAAACCCAAACAAAATTATAAAAAAGATGCTAGATATGAAATTAGGATGTATGTAAATATATATATGTATGTCTGGCGAGGCAAGTATCACAACAAGAAATATTACTTTGGGCAACAAATTATTTTGTCACAATTTTGTCACCATAAGCCCATTGCCCTTGCTTAGGGCGACGAAAAGAAGATTTTATTGCCCTAAGTCTCTTTTTGTACAACGAATATTTTTTATCGCCATAAAATTCTTTTGTGCGATGAATATGTTTTGTCGCCCTAAACCTCTTTTGTGCAACAAATATTTTTTGTTGCCTAGACCCACTTTTGTGCGACGAAGATGTTTCATTTGTGTTCTTATTACTTGTTTTGCAATAAAATCAATTCCTAGTCTTTCTTTCAAGCTATAAAAATATTTTGTAGCCTAAAGACCTATATTATGTATTCATAATAATAGATTATGCTGTAATGTAGTATCATTCATATAGATACTCTACCATATTTCATTACCATGTACAATCATATATCATTCAAACCATGCATAGATTACGATATCATTGTCCAAAAGTAAATGTCATTTGAATTTCAAAGTATGCGACACTGCAATATACAAATTGGCAAAAGTCATGCGTAATGGGTACCACAAAAATCAATTATGATATCTAGCTTGAAGGACCACAAAAAAATGGATGATGTTATCTATAATTCTGCATACTCAGCTTCATCAAGTATATTGCAATGTCACAACAAATGCTTCAAGTTAATCTTCAATTCATGAAATAAAAAATAAATAAATTAAGATTATAAAGAGATATGCAATGGTATATATTTATAATTTGCCACTTCCCTTCAATTAAAAAAAGTTGTAAGCCATATTATAAAAAAATCAATTTTTTGCATTATGTGTTTTCGACACACCTCATACCATTTGTACACTAGATTTCTAATCCAATTACAAGAGGTACATAAAATTAATGTCCAATTATACTAGTTGAAGTTCACATTAATAAATAGTAAATTTGAGTAATAAAACTTGATACAGTCATCAAGAGTGGAAATTTGACACTTCTTACCATGAATATATTAAATATGAATATTGATTGACATGTGCAAATAAATTCATAGAAGTCATGCGATATCATTAGTGAATTCTACAACAATGACCATTCGAAGAACAAAAGCATTGATCAAGTTATAGGTAAAGGATGTTCTTAGCATTCCCAAACATTAGATTATTATATGGCTAATTGTACAGGGCAGGTTAGCATATAATAGACACCACAAACTTCACATATTATTATATGCTCGAACATGCACATAAACTTTGGAAGGTATTAGCAAGGAACCAAAAAGGATAATGGTATCAATAAAATCAAATTGTATAATATACCTCATACTACTTTAGTGAGTTGTGATTTTTGTGTTCCTAGAAAGCCTGCAATTGCTCTCTCACAACTTGCATCATTTCAGTCTTCAGCTTCTGCTTGGTCTCATCAACATCTGCTCAAAGTTTCCTCTCTCATTCCTCTGCTTCTTCTCTTATCTTTCTCTCTCTTTCTTCAGCAATTTCCTTCATCTTTTCCATTTCGAGCCTTAAATTTTCCTCCCTTCAGGCATTTGAATGTTTAAGCTCCTCAATTTGTTGACAAAGGCTAGCCTCAATTTCATTATCTTTTTTGTTCCTTAAAGGCATAGGTCCAGCTCCTAGCCCTCTAATATAGCTAGAACGATGCTCAAATTCCTGGGTATATGCTTCTTTCACACTAAGATTATCAACTCCATACAACTCCTTCTACTTAGCATAAAGTTCAGTCAACTTTTGGTATTTTGCATATGCACCATCTAACCATGTACCATCTTTTTTCCTATAATAATATAAAATAAATAATTAAAAAAACCCTTAAAAATTTGTATAAATTAACTTATATTTACATACTTCTTCATATCTGACACACCTTTTGGTCTTTTCCGATAATCTAGTTCTTGCTCAGGCTCCTCAATCAACTCATCAGCATTTTCAATTATAATAGAAGGCTCTTTTAATGGTTGATGTTCCTACATATAATAAATCCATGTGAATATTTAACTAAAAGCAGAAGATATCAAGAGTCAAAGAAGATAAGCCTTTGCATTAACAATAAAAGTTTATTCCATCTGGACAAATTAGCCTAAGCTGGAAAATCACTAATTGTCCACATTAAAACAACATGCATATTAAACACCCCACCAGTACGTGCATCAAATGTCCTAACCCCATTCTCCCAGAATTCCTTCAATTCTTCTATTAGTGGTTGCAAAAATACATCTATATCATTGCCTGGTGATTTTGGACCAGGAATTAACAAAGATAACATGAAGTAAGCACTTTTCATGCACATCCAAGGAGGTAGATTGTATGGGACAAGAATAACAGGCTATATGCTATACTTGGAACTTAAGTGTGCTCCAGGGTGAACCCATTACTCGCAAGTGCCAACCTAACACTCCGTGGATCAGCGGAGAAAGTGGGAAATAATTCATCTAGAAACTTCCAAGCTCTTGAATCTGTAGGATGCCTCATAATTCCATCGTCTGGGCGATGCTCTTTATGCCAACGCATATGTTCTGCTAATTTAGAGCACCTATACATCCTCTGAAGCCTAGGGATTAAAGGAAGATGGCGTAAGAATAGTTGAGGTTCCTTATATGCAACCCATCACCATCACTACTACTTCCATCATCCTCATTACTGTCCTTCCATCTAGAGCATCCACAAACTAGGCAACTATTATACTGAGAATATTCTTTCCAAAATAATATGCAATGATTAATGCAAGCATCAATTTTCACATAATTCAACCCAAGTTCCTTAGTGTAGTTCTTTGATTCATACGATGTCTTAGGAAATCATTTATCAAAGTTAAAGCTCTATGCAAAACTTGAAGTAGCATATCAAAAGATTTATTACTCACTTTTATGTGGAGTAAGCTAACCAAAAATTCTAATTTTGAGAACGTCTTACAACCTGCATACAACTTTGTCTCAGCATCTTTCATCAACTTAAAAAAATTCTCTAAACCAACACCATTTTCCTCAAGAGATTGACACCCTACTTCTGATTCACTATTATCAACACCCATGGAAAATTGAATGTTTGTCACATCTTGTACCGATGGACCCATATTATCAAGATCTACCCCACCATCCACATTAGCTCTAGTCTCTTCATCATAAGTATCATGAATACTAATATTATCACCCCTGATATTACTGCCATCACTTTCTCCATGAAAAATCCATGGATTATAATCATTCTTGATACCATACATCATCAAATGAATCCACATAGTACATCGATTTTAGGCTAAAATAAAATTACAATTCAAGCAAGGGAATTTTACCAAAATTCCCTCTTCCTTTCCACCAAAACAAAATTTCAAAAATTCATTAACACCTTCAATATACTCTGGCTTTCTCCTATCATTTATTCCCTTATGGTTCATCCAACTTTGATCCCTAGATATTTTTGAAACAATGACTATACATGTATAAGCAAATAGGAAAACATATATTAGGAAATGTTCATCGGTCAAATATAATCAATAACTATCTTCTATTTTTCTTATTGATTAAGGTGATTTATGTGTTAATTATTAGTTATCATATATATGAAAAACAAGCATTTGAATATGTCTAAAGTAATATTTCTATCTTAAAAGTTGATGCTTAATTGTTTGTATTAGTTAACTATATAAGAGAATATAAGTTTAATGTATAGACTCGTGTAATATTTTCTAAGAGATGATTTACAATGCTCAGGTATCAACATGATTGATCATTTATAATCAAACTTCAAGTTAAAGTGTATTTAAATTGTATATTTCACTTAAGAGTATTTGTAAAAGTTAATTAGTAGACTGTAAATTTTCCCCTTTCTCTTTTTGCCTTTTAGGTAAAGCTAAAACGATCAAGAAGATCAAACCATATCCTAGAAAAGAAGATTTACATGTTGTAATTGCAAATATTTTAAAAGAAGTGGACTTTAATACTCTAAGTGTCTACCACTTGTGCAGTAAGAAGCAGACTTAAGATATTATTTAGCAGCAACATAATATTAGGATTCTTGACAATGATGTTGTGAATGAACAACATTAAAATAAAAATCTATACATGAGTCCTGTATCAAGTTTTTCTTATTTTCATTAATTTTCAATTATGGTAATTGAATTACAAATGAGAGGTGTACAATTCTGACTAAAATCATATATTTTTCAACAAAGAGCTTAGCAAAAATAACATTTATTGGAATCCATTTAAATGAAGTATAGGTCATATTAAACACACAACCTCTTCTATATGTTTAGGCATATCCTGAGTAAGATTTGGTTGTATAATGCAAACTTACAGACAATATTTCATATGTGGTGAAACAGTAAGAAGTTCAATTTTCTTGTTATATGATTCAGGTAATATAATAATTTATATGTGGTATGAATTAAACCTTACTCTTCCCAAAACATCTCGTCCCCCAACTAAAGGGAATTGCCAATGAAGAAAAAAAATAAATTATCAAACTAGCAACCTACAATTAAAGAGCAATATATAATCAAAATGAATTATGAAACCAGCAATATACACGCACATATAACAATAAATTAAAAAGGGAATTGAAACAATTATGTGCAACATACATGCACATACAACATTCAATTCACACATACAACACTAAATAAAAAAAGGAACTGAAACAATTATGTGCAACATACACGCACATAAAACACATTCTAGGGAATTAAAACAGGTAAAGAGAAAAATAATCTAGCAATACATATATTACGTGCAACATACACGCACATCCGACACATTCAAGGGAACAAAAATAATTAAAGAGAAAAATAATCCAACAAAATAAGACTTACCACTATTTGTACCCAAAAAACTAGATGGAGGAAGATTAATACTGTTCAATAAGCCTTGCACCTACAAAATTATCAAACCAGAGAAGAAAATTTAGAAAATTTTCTACTTTTTTCAATATATATGGAGAAAGGGTAGAAGATTAGTAGATGAAACGAAATAAAGATGATGAAGAGGGAAATTAAGGATTTACCCAGACAATCAGAAGTTGAAGAACAGGGTTGGACAAAATCAAGGGTTAGGGTTTCACGAAATAAAGAGGGAAGTTTTTCTTTTGTGTTGTTTGTGTATAATTTTGGGCGAAAAAGAGTATCATGGGCAACAAAATATATAATCGTTGCCCAAACTTATTTTTGTGCGCCCCCTTGTTTAACACAAAAAAAATAACATATATAATTTGAACAAACACACATTTCAACATAGTCTTGAAATTTTAATTTTTCATTTGAGCATATAATGAGTGCAAATACACCCTAAAGTGCCAAATTAAAAATTTTCAACAACCATTTGCTAAAGTATGGGCAACGAAAAAATAATATTGTTGCCCAACACTTAATTATGGGCGGCAAAAAAATTAAATCGTAGCCCAAAAGTGAAGTATAGGCAACAAAAAAATGAAATCATATCCCAAACTACATTATGTGCAACAAAAAATAATATCATTACCCAAAGATTTTTCCACTATAACAAAGGGCAACAATTATAAAAGTTTGTTTCCCTAAAGAAAAGAAGAGCAACGATTATAAAATTTTGTTGCCCTAAAGAAAAAAAGGGCAACAATATATTTTTGTCGCCCAAAATCGAACTAAGGGTAACAAAATCTGTTTTGTCGCCCTATTATCATAAAAATCGTTGTCCAAACTCACTTTTCTTGTTGTGTATAAGTTTGAGATTTCTAGATTGAAATCCATTTAACTATATATATATATATATATATATATATATAAACTCATATTTGACATATTGAACTCAAACTTGCTAAAAACAAAGCGGATCCAATGGATTTGAGTTAGATTTAGGTTCTGTTGCTATTCCTAATACTAAGGGTAGATGGATCTAAGAGGGATATGATAAAGTATAAATAACTTTTTCATTAATGATAGCTTAGTCTCCATTAAAAATTATTTATTAAAAATAATATCTAAAATAATTATTTATTTTTATTTTTTTTAATTTAATTTTTTGAATAAATAATTATTTTAGATAAATATTTTTAATAAATAATTCTAAATAAGACATTAGTGGTAGTAATTTATCTCGGTGAATGCCACTCGTCAAGAATTGAGGTGAGAACCTCATTGTTATAAAAATAAAATAAAAAGAACCACAACTCTTACTAATAAAAGCCAAAAAAATAATAAGACTATAAAAATGTCTGTCGTTGGAGGAATTTACTAGTTTTTTTAATGATATAATAATATTAGTTTTTTTAATGATATATAAAAGAGAAGTATATAAAAATCGAGTGGATTGGACTAGAATATTTAATTATTATTATTATTTATATTAGTGATGGTAGTACTTGTACCCACAGTAATAACTAGATTTATATACCAATTTGAAATTTAAAATAAGCAAATATCAATTAAAAACTAATTGAATTAGTAAAAAATAGCAAATTGGTCAAAAATTCAGTTGATTGAATCGATTAAAAAAATTAGTTGGAAGCCTTTTAAATTTATATATAACTTATATATATATATATAATTTATATTTGTTAACTTAATAAATCACTAATAGGATCAATAAAAACCACTACTCCACCATTAAATTAATTATAATATTAATCTAATTTTTAAACCTATGATGATACCACTCTTTACCACCACCACAGGAACGAGATGAGTTTCCAAAACAAACCAACCAAGTAACTTGGTTCATCGTTACCCTCCATTCTAAGTCAGAGTTCGGTCTCTTTCTTATCCTGCTTGAAGGTAATTTTCCCTCCATATCTTCAAATGGCTGGTTTTTGTTGCTCTATTTATAATTTCTTATTAATATCGTTAGTTTTATTTCTGCAATTCATTTAGGATCTGGTTTGGAATTTGGATCAAATACATGACTATCCATCACGAACATGAACCTATACAGAATTGAATCACCTTCTCCTCAGATAAATGGATTAATATGTTTATTATAACACAATTTTATGTTGTTCTCGTTACCAAAAGCTATGAATGGGTCTAATTTCTTATTTTCATGGAACTCGAAACTAGCACTATTCCTGCAACGATCGGTGCTAGGGAGATCAAACTGGTAAAGTCAGCCTGGCAGCTGATCAATCGTTGCAGTCGAGATGTTTTCCATCTCACCCACTTCAGCCACTAGCTACTGCTACAACCAGCTATTCCCTTACAGAACTACAAGCATACCAAGGCTTTCCAGCATCATGACTAAACTAAACCCTAAATTCTCTGCCACTGCAATAGTATCATCATTTTCTTCAATCTCGACGACGGAAGAGAAGGAGCAGCCTTCAGCAGCATCAAGATTACCGGAGGACTTGAAATCGGGGTCGTCGAGCTCTTCGAGCCCTTTTCCTCCGATCAAAGTTGCCAAAAGAATAGTGTTGGTGAGGCATGGTCAGAGCACTTGGAATGCAGAAGGCCGCATTCAAGGTAGCTCAGATTACTCTGTTCTTACTCAGAAAGGTGAGGCTCAGGCTGAGACATCCCGTCAGATGCTCGTTGATGATGGATTTGATGTCTGTTTTGCCAGGTTCTCTTCTCAGCTTTACTTCGAAATTTAGGGCTCTGAGAATGTAAGGACCGCATATGAATGGCGGTGATGTTAATTTTTTATTTTTTTCTCCTTCTCTTGAGGATGGCACATGTAGGAAGGGTAGGGGAACCAAGGAGAAAACTAGAGAATCTACAAAGACGTATCATATTCTTAAATGCATTTCTGCAGATTAAATTTAAGCAACAATGTTCAGTCAAACTGGTTAATATTGCATCACCAACTTCATGGAGGAGCAAGGACTGCTCCAATAAGGAATTGATGTTTTGGCATTGCCCTTGGGCACATTAGTAGATAGAGAACTAGAACAATCAACGAGTTACTAAGAACGAAGACTGGGGCCAATTTTGGATATTATTATTATTATTATTTCTGGTAGCATGGGTGGATTTTACCCAAAACCCGACGGATTTTATCCGATGGATACTTAAACGGATATGGAGGATGGAAAAAAATATCTGTGTTTGGGTACGGGTACGGGTATGGGATATCCATACCTGTACCTGTAACCATATCCGTACCCGTTTACCCGCTATATAATTACCCTTAATTTTAAAATAAATATAGTATAAATTAATGTTAGAATTGTCATTTAGCTTAACTCTACATGGATTTATCTGTCGATAATGGATTTATCATTTATTTGTTGGATAATATTCACTAACGGATAAACTGATAATCCGTTAGGTAATGGATATTCAACAGATATAGATATAGATGTGTTAGTAGATATGGATTCGGATACGGGTACAGATTTTCTTATCGTGTATGGTTATGTGTATGGGCATACCCGCCCCAAACCTGCCCTGTTTACATCCCTATACATACCAAATATCAACATCAAGGGTTCTTTTTGGGTTGAGTAGTAGATCAACCATTTAAATGGCCATTGTGTTCTATCAATATTAGAACCTAATGAAGGCCTTATCCCCTATAGATATGATGGCGCCAATTTTGACTCGGTTAGGTTTCTTACTTCTTAGTTATGCTCTGCTTACATCTGCATGAAAGGCTCTTCTTGGGTTGAGTGGATGGACTAATTATTCAAATGGTCAATCATGTTCTGTTTGTCAAATTTAAACTGTAGCAAGTTTCTTAGTTTTCCCAGTAAGATGTACTTGAAATAATTCCTTGTTGCAGCCCGCTTGCTAGATCAAAGCGAACTGCTGACATTATTTGGGGTAATCGTGGGGAAGCCATTATCACAGACTCTGACCTCAGGGAGATTGATCTGTACTCGTTTCAGGTTGCATATTGTTTCTTGTTTATGTTCACCTTCCATCGACAGGAGTTTGTTGGGTTGCATCTTTCTCATGCGGCTTATGTAGTAGTTGGTTCAATCAACTGTAGGGACTCCTGAAACATGAAGGAAAGGAAAAGTTTGGTGCTGCCTTTCAACAATGGCAACTGGATGCTCCAAATTTCAGCATTGATGGTCATTATCCCGTTAGAGAATTATGGAGTCGTGCAACAAACTGTTGGAGTAGGATCTTAGCCCATGAGAGCAAGTCAGTGCTTGTGGTGGCCCACAATGCTGTTAATCAGGCTCTTATTGCTACAGCAATTGGTACTTCTAGTTCTCTAAATGGTTTTCAATTATTTTATGCAATTATGTTCAAGTATTGTTTTCCTCTTAATCAGGCTTAGGGACCGAGTATTTCAGGATTTTGGTTCAGAGCAACTGTGGTGTAAGTGTGCTGGATTTTACTCCTCGGCTTGATGGGAGGTCTCCATATGTTTCTCTTAATCGTTTAAATCAGGTACTAAGTGCTGACCTCATAATGAGCTCATTAGTCTGTTGCTGCTGTAAGCTCCTAGACTCCCCCCTCTTTTTCTAATGGCTTCTTTTCTGGTTGGTGCATATATAGTATGCTTGCTAAATTGCCTGTTGTCAGACTAGGCCTGTTGAGTAATTTGGAGTTTCCATTTGCAATATCTTCAAATATCTTTGCTCTTCTAGGCCATGCTTGGGGTGCATGTAACAGAGGTGTAATAGATTCTGGGGTATTTTATTCTCTTTCAAAGCCTTTTTGGAACGGGGACAATTCATCTTTGGGGAGATTGGACTCCCTCATTGGGCTGGAATAAATCTCCCACTTCTCCCCTTGGGTATCTTAATAGAGGAAAAAGAAAACTGACATAACACAACACTGACCTCAATTCTGATGAGACTCCATGCCGTCGTGTTTCATCTTCTCCACCCATGCTGGCTGTTGTCCACTGGAATCGTCAAATACTGTTCCCAAGAGCTTCCTTTCCGGCCTTCCTGATTTTAATCGGTGCATGTTCATCTGAACTTTAGTGTTTAAATGGCTGATTAAATTAGTTATTCTAAATTATAAAGTGCAGCTTAGAATTGTATGCTATCAATTGCATGAACAACTGATATTTGTATGTTATAATGATCTCTAAGGGAGCATTTGTGAAGTCATGGTGCAGACACCAAGTTCACCTATAGCTGAGGGAAGTTCTGGTGGCAGGAAGTCAAGTCAGAAAATTATCTTGGTTTGTCATGGATCTTCACAAAACAAAACAGAGGTGTGAACATGATTTCTTTGTAGTTCTGCCTTGTATATTTCATTGTCTCAGCCACCTTCAAGTCTTATAAACTGTTAAGGTTCCCAAAGATCAGCAATTCAGACTGTTGGCTTAAGATTATTGTTATGTTACACAGCTAGATCTACACAGATATAAAGGGCTGCTAAGGCGGTTAACGTTGAAAGACTATCTTGATTTTGGATGAGCAGAGTAGTGGATATATTATGCTAAGTTGTTTATTTATTATTACTTTTTTTATTGCTGATACACTGGATGATGTAATCAAGCTTCCAGGTATCTGGAGTACATAACATAGATGCTAATTTTACTGGGATATGGGGTCTCTGTGCTAGTGAGCTGTGAATTTAATTTAATCGGCATGGGATCATTAAACAACATATAATGTTTGGTGAGAAGTGGACCTTTTATGTAGGTTGAGCAACGTGAAAGATGCTGTCTCTACAACCTGGCATCTTGCAAGTTGACTTGAGATGTATTTTGATATTTCCATTCTGATATTTTTCTGCATCTTGATGTTAATCCATCCCGTCAAAGTTATTACCGTTTTCATCTGAATGACATCAACCAAGTTTGAATTTCACACTGCTTCATTCCATATAGTCAATTTGCAGGCTTTTCTTTATTCTCTAGTGATCTTAATTAACTATATTGACCAGGCAAAACTTCCACATCTTGGTGATCAGCCAATGAACATGCTTGGTGTCATACAGGTGAATCAAATTTCTTTGGGGGCAAACTCTACTGCTAAGGATTACATGGTCTAATTTTCATTCTGAAATGCCAACAGTCCCAGAAGATTGCAGAGTTGCTTCTTGATTTGAAGGTTGACACGATAGTTTGTAGCCCTAGAAAGGCTTCTATGGAGACGGCTGAAAGCATATCAAAAGTAAGCTTCCCTTGAGTTCCCTGCAGCAAATCAAAGTGTTATAGAAGTCTAGCTTCGATTCCAATGTTTTCTCCTACTATTAATGCACTGGTCTTGTGATAGGTTCAAGAAGCTGCAGATTATTTGGGTGCAGACTGTGTGCCACGGTATGTGGATATGAAGGAGTTGCGGGAGCTCGATGTGAAAAACATCTTTTGGCAATCGAAGAGGGCAAGTTTTTTATGTGCTTGTACTGGTTTATTGCTTGAACCTTGGAAGCAAACACGGCGTTATTCAAAAGCATTCGCATGCATGAGCTTGACTCTCATCGTGCTTCATGCTTGATGTCAAATGTTGAACTTCTGTATTGTCCCTGCAGGATGGAACTCCTGTTTCTGATCCAAACTGTAGGTCCACGTCTTCAGAAGGGTACGAGGATGGAATGCTAACCCAATATTGGAATCAATCCGGAAAAGCATGGCAACTGTTACTGAAAGTACTTTCTGGTGACACCAAGCCGCAAAATAATGTTGTCGTAATAGGACATCCCTTGGTTCATGTTGCGCTGATATCACACTGTCTTAATTTAACCAAAGATTGGATGGGTTCATTCCATCTTGACGAAGGTAGCATAAGTATCATTGATTTTCCTGATGGACCAACCGGCCATGGTGTTGTTCGATGCATAAACTACACGGCTCATTTGGGAAGATGGTCAATACCCATTACGAAATCAACAATGGACGATGAAGAATTGTATTAAGCTGTACAGTTCAAGATGTGAGCTGTCCTTAATCGGCATGCAACCATTTTATGTTCCCTTGTACATGTGTCTGTAGTAGGGCTGTGAAAAAATTCGGAATCTGAAAATTTAATGTCATTAATTTTTTTGCTAATTCTTATTAAAATTGTTAAAATAATACTTTCACACAAATATTGGATATGGATGATATATTGTTTATAGTTCATTTGTATTTTTAGATGCTTGAAAATTTAAATATTTGGTTTAAGGGATGTGGAATAGATGTTCGATTATAAATATCCATATTTTATAGTTAGTCTATACTCCATAATACTGGCTAAGGATTATGTAAACATTGTGATGAGCACCTCTAGAGTCTGGAATAATAGCAATTTTAGTCTCAGATCTGTAATGAATTATACAATTATTAAGTTTCCTAATTAATTTTGTAAATGAAAAATAGAAAGCATTTAATAATTATTTGCATTGTCATTCATAAATAAAAATGATAAGAAAAGAAAGCGCGAAAAATTATAGACTTCTAGAGGTATATAATGATAATACTTTATATCCAATGGTCCTACTCCTATGTAACTAAATCAAAAATCCAAACTAAAATTCAAATTCATCCAAAATATGTGTATTAGTGCACAAATTTATTTATTTTATTGAAAATTAAGAAAACCAAACTAAAAGCACTATAAAATATATGGTACAAAAATATACAATATATTTATTATCTACAATTTTCCTTTATTTTGTATTGCTTCAATTTTATACAATTTAATTATTAATAAAAAATAAATTATTGTTCTAATATACATAATTCTATATGAATTTGGATTTTAATTTATGTTTTGAATTTGGTTGCATAATATTATTGAACTAAAATAGTGTCATATATTATTATTGCTCTTGAACTAAGAAAACTATTAAAGTACAAATAAATATATTTTGACACCTATATAATACTTAAAGATAACAATAGGGTGGGTCGGAGACGAGGACTCCATCCCCATCCACGAATCCAATAAATAAAATCATCCTCGATATCCTAACTATTCTCCATCATCGATCATTCTCCGACCTTAAAAATCGATCTGATACTCGAAACTCGACCCTATCCCCGATACCCGATCTTAATTTTTTATAAGATATTTTAATTTATAATCTATACAAAAATTATATATATATATATATAATATACAGAATAATATAAAGAATATATGAAAGAAATATTGAGATGGGTTTAGGGATGAGAACCCTAAACCCGTCCCCCAAAAAATCATCAAACTCGATCCCTGAAATTTCTCCAAATTTGTAGAAAAAATTGTTATCTCTAATAATACTTTATACTTGTCTTTAAGGGTATTGATTATTTATGAGAATATACAAGCTGTGTCTTTATTTATCTACTATAACCAACTCTAGAAAACATAGTGCATCCCCGATATACATATATAGAGAATTTAGCTCCTAGGTACGAGATATTATAAGTTCAAACCATCATTTCTCAATATGGAAACACATTTATAGTAATTGAGAGTGATTATGTATGATCATATAGTGTTTTATGTCTACTTTTATAGACTTCCTATAAATTAATAAAAATATAGTCTAATTTGTTGAGAACAAGGAAACTCTTAAATATAATTTTGTTAGAACTAAAATAAAAGTTAGTTCAAATAATAAAATAAAAGATTAAAAATATTATTACAAAAACTATGCATGGTTTATTTTATTGGTAATATATACCAAAAGTTGGGAACAATCAATAGCCTTGAGGTAATGGTAATAAATGATTTGGAATCTATTTTTATTTTCTTACTGTTTTTTATCTCTTTATGTATAAGTATTAATGTACACCTCTCTTTGTTTCATAAAAAAAATTTTTAGATAAAAAATTTTGTTATTTTTTTTAAGGTTAGTTAATGATTATTTTCTATTTCCACCCCTACCTTTTCTCTTTCTTATTTTATACACTAATTGCTATATTATTTTTTAATTAAGGGTGTAATTTTAATATTATGGGTATATTTATTACTCCTAGAACAATGGGTAAATTATTTTAAAAAATATTTATAAAATGAATGGAGTATTATTGTTCAAATTTTATACCTAAAAAATCAATAATCAATAAATAAATAAATATATATATATATATATTAGTTGACAGAAGTTAAAATAAATATCAAATATCTTTTTAGTAATAATCTTTGGCCAACTCTTATATTCATCCATTTTAAAATAAGTATCACTTTTTGTACATATTTTTTTTTAATAAAAAGTACGTTATCAAATACTCTATCCGTATAAAAAAATTTAGTCTATTACTAAATTTTTGTATATAAAAAATTATTTAAAAAAAGTTAAAACCTACTTTTTATTTTTATCATAATTTGTTTCTATTATTTATATATTAAATGATTTTTTATTTTTAATAATTTTATGATTATTTTTATTAGTTCTTAAAAAATGTGTAAATTATTAGTATTACTTCCTTTTTAATATGGGGAGTATATTCTTATTAATTACTAGTTATATTTCCCTGTGCAATGCACGGGTGATGTATTAATTATTTATATATTATTATATAAGAGATGAATAGTTTAATAATTTAATTAATATGTATGAGATGAGTAGTTAGTTGTATATGTTCAAGTAATTAATTAATAAAATACTTAATTAATATGTATTGTTTGACATATGTGCAGCAGATAAATAGTTATATGCCTTTGTTGCATGTAGGATATGAATAGTTGTGTTGTATTAATGACAGAAGATGAATAGTTATATGAATTTGTTGTTCGCATGAGATGAACAGTTGCATTCATATATTCATTAGTTTGACAATTCAATTAATATGCAGGAGATGAATAGTTGGTTGTATATGTTCAAGTAATTAATTAAGAAAATACTTGATTAATATGTGTTGTTCGACATATGTGCAACATATGAATAGTTACATTCATATATTCAGTAGTTTTACAATTTAATTAATATACAGGAGATAAATATTTGGCTGCATATTTTTAGATAATTAAATAAGAAAATTATTGATTAATATGTATTGTTCGACATATGTGCAATAGACGAATATCTTAATTAATACGTAGGAGATGAATATCATTATGCAACGTAAGAAATGAATAGTTTGACAAATCAATTAGTATGCAGGAGTATTTCATCATTTATTTGACCTTATTAATTAGTAATAATAGGTATAGTTTAGGAAGAAAAATTTGTCTGTATATTACCTACCAAACAACTCTGTTTTTATATAATAACCAATGTTGTCGTTCTTTTATTAGTTTTTTTAATAATAATTATATTATTAATCATGATAATATTCATAATAGTAATAATCAATTATATTAATATTCATTATTATCATAATAATTATCATTATTATATTATAAATTATGATAATAGTAATTATCAAAATTATATAAATAATTATATTAGTATTAATTGTATTGATAGTTATAATTATTATAGTTATATTAATAATAATAGTCATATTATTAATAATAAATAATAAAATTATTATTATTATTATTATCATATTTGACTGATGTTGATCTAACCTTAAAAAAAAATAATACTTCATTAAAATTAGTTATATGTATTTTCTAGTTGCATTGTATTAATGGCAATAGATGCATATGTGTTGGTCGACTGGTTTATGTACTTTTTTTGGTGTATTAATTATTTATCAATTATTTATATATTAATATGTAGGATATGAATAGTCTGAAAATTCAATTAATACATATGAAATTAATAGCTGACTGCATATGTTTAGGTAATTAATTAAAAAATGTTTGATTAGAAAATATTTGATTAATACTTTATTAAAATTAGTTGTTCGACAAATGTACAACAAATTAATAGTTATATGCATTTGTTACACATAGGAAATAAATAGTCGCATTGTGTTAATGGATATATGCATGTGAAGCAAATGAATATGCACTTTGGTGTATTAATTATTTATATATTAATATGCAAGAGACGAATAGTCTAATAATTTAATTAATACGCAGGAAATGAATAGTTTTCTACATATGTTCGGATTATTAATTAAGAAAATATTTGATTAAAAATATATAGTTAATACTTTATTAAAATTAATTGTTTGACATATACGCAGCAAATGAATAGTTATATACGTTTAATACACATAGGAGATGAATAGTTACATTATATTAATAAATAGTTATATTAATTATTCCATCTTATTAATTAGCAATAATATATGGCAGTAATCATTTATGATTAGTAATAATGGATACAGTTTAGGCGGGAAAATTTGTCTTTATATTGTCTGCTAGACAACTCTGTTTTTATATACATATAGATGTCTTATTAAATAATATATATGGTTAGAAAAATTATTATTAATAAATAGGGGTAGCTAAGGAGTACATTTATTTTGAACATTTCGTATGAATTGAATGTAGTAATTAAAATCTTTTTATAACGATTTTACAGCAACTATACACCTTGAAATTAGGACCAAAATATTTATCTTTAAGAAATAGCAATTCCAACTTCGTTTTGGGATATTTTCACCTAGAATAACGCATATGAAGCTTGCTGAGCCAAACCTATATATAACTAGCGCAGAAGTCGGCCGTTACTAGGTTTTTAGTGGCGTAGCCGGAACTTTTACCTCTCTTAGTCTCTTCGGGTGCAGTGAGCGCCGTGCCTGAGGTGAGTGCGGTGCCCGTGCCTTTTATCCTTCAGATATCGTGCCAATTAGTTCTTACCAGCAATCGTTGATTTCCTTTCTTTTCTGATTAGAGCTCATCATTTGATTGATTTTACAGTTGCTACTTTGTTATCGCTATGATGGTGGTCGTCTGACAAGTTTCTAGATTTTTGTTTAGCTCATCAGTTGGCAAGGATCAATGATGAGTTCCTTTCTTGGGTTCTGGGTGTAGCAGTTATCATTTATCAATAGAAGATATTAAATCATAGCATGATCAAGACTTTCAATCTATGAGGTCTAAAAGACTAAAACCCTCTGGGTTTAGCTGTTGACACAATGGTGAACGCTTCCATTTTCATGTGTTATTTTTATATTTATTTAGGAATATTAGTATCTTAGACTGAGATTGGCCGTATCAAAGGAACATTGGAATTGATTGACTTGAGCGTTAAAATAGAATGCAACATGCTTCTCGTAATATTATAAATCCTGAATGAGAACCAAAACTCTAGTTCTACACATCCTATCGGTGGCAAATTAATTCCAGTAACTTTTACTGGTTGAATTGTAGATTCGTTGGCTAAAGTTCAATTAGACCTTAATCAATTGTCATGTTTTTGTTCAAATGTTCGCAATAAAAAATTAAGGCCACTATGTTACTGCAACTGCTGTTATCCATGATCCTTATACATTGTTGTAATTTCTCTTTGCTCTTCAGGATCGTGATTTCATAAGAACCAGATGGATCAAAAGCCAGTTATAAATGGGGTCAAGGGTCCGAAGAAGGTTGATATTTCTATATCTGTTCCCATTCACAGGTAGGCTTTCGCTTACTGTTTTGCTATTTTGTAGATGAAGTTTCTTCCAAAGGCTCCTGTTCGCAGAGTCCCAATGCCTATTCCTAAAAGGTATGGAAGATTTCAGGTTCAATTAAACAACCTGCCAATGTTCTATTGATTTACAGCTCCTGTATTCTTAATGTTTTTGATTTTTATCTTTGGTTTCCAGTGAAGTGCTTGATGACGCTGAAACTGTTCAGGCCAAGGAGCTGATGAGACGTTTTAATGTGCTGTAATTCACACTCGTGTCTATATATTCCTTTCTTATAAATTTGGTTCTGCCGTTAAACCTCTTTTGAAATTCTCTGCTAAAAAAACACAGCTGTTACTTTTTATAGGAGGCCATGGATGTGAAACCAAAGGTCGAGAAGAAAAGTATGCTTCTTCTTTGTGTTGCATATTTGTAAATTTTTGTAGATATAACACTTTATGTGGGCATATGGAAAGAGTAGAGATGTTGTTCTTTCATAAACTAGAAGCCTGATAATGTCTGTGAAAATCCTAATACAGGAGCCGGTTTTGATGCCAAGAAACACTTACATCCCCCCATCTCAGAGTGATATAGATGGGACCTGGTGCCTTTACTTAAATTGTTAAATCCAATTGTTTTCTTTCTCACCATATTTAGCCTAGTTAGGATGTTGTTATGGAGTTAGCTTGGTCCTTTTTCTTCCCTTGATGTTTCTTCCTTTATCCTAATTTTATTCCATAAAAAACTGAGCCACGATCCCCTTTATCCTAATTTTATTCCATAAAAAACTGAGCCACTCTATCTGGATCGTGAAATCCACATATTCTGATGCTTAGCTTGTAAATCTATGTACCTGTGGAAAATCATTTCTGATGAGTCTGAATATCCTGATTCCTGTATCCTGTATGAGTAGCACTATCTTCTGCTTCTCATCTTACTGTTGATCCTGCGATGGATCTTTCTAAAGCATTTGGTTGCTTAGCCATCATTCGACTTCCTGCCTTTTATAGTTACTAGTTGTTGCTGAAGTTGTAATGCATTGAACAATGGAAATGGGAAGATATGAGAAAAGGAGAAACTATAAGGAGCACAGAAGTGGGAGGGGAAGAGAAAGAGCCTGTGAAGGGAGGGTTGGCAGGAGTGCTATTGTAACACTCCCATTTTTCCAAGGCTTAAAATTTTGTTACAATGGAATATTTAGAAGATAAGAAAAGAAGAGTGGAACTGCTGCATCGAAAATGAAGTAAAGGTGTGGCCATTCACCTGCACCATGTCTCATGCAAGGATAAAAATGGACTGGAACTTGCAACTTTTATAATATTTAACTATTACTAAGTAAGAGTTTACAGTTGAATACTATTTTATACAAACTGTTCCAAAAGCATATTACAACGAAAACAAAGAAAAACAAAACCATTAAACAGGTAAACAGCCCCAAAGATAAGTGACTTCCCAAATTAAGAACACCAAAAGTGTCCTCAACCTGCGAAAAACATCATTTGCTCATCACGTCAAAAGGACATCGTTACGGTAAAGTACTAAGGAAGACTTAATTCCTATGTACACTTAAACATGTTCCATATGAGAGTAAGGCATACCTGTCTCACGACCCTTAAAATGGTGATTATTATACTTTCACATATAGGTATCGTATGACACATGAGCATAAGAGATCCATAGATCACAATCGAGGACTCATGACTCTCCATTAAGGTAGTAAAGTCCCTAAGTTATCCCTCAGAATTCAATTCCATTTTATCCATTCTTTCACATATCATCTTGATATTTGTATATATCTAATTATTTAGAGTTTGACTCATGGTCAACAACAGTGTTTTAGACGATGTTGGATAATGGCAAAATGGATAGTGTTTTGATGTTGTGAGTGCTATTCCTTGTCCCACATTGATGGAAAGGAAGAATTTTTCTTAACTTTTATATCCCTCTACCTATCTTGGTGTTTGAGTTAATTGATATGGGCTATTTCGTAGTGGTGATGGGCTGGACCTAATACCACATATGTGTGAGGCCCCCCGCCACCATTCGTCCGTTCTTCCGGTCCGGGTTGGGCTTATTTGTGTGGGTGGGTTAAGGTTCCAGCCGAACCAAGCTCAACATTCTTTTACTGAAATTTTATTACATTTTCTCTTCTCCGTTTACGCAGTCTTTATGGTTACTATTTTTTATCCATCTTTTGAACGTTTATTTTCATGATTGGGCACTAGTGGACCAATTCTTAGGGATCGAAGTTTGAGGTGGAGTTGATATAGAAAACTACCAATCACTCTCAAATTCTCCCTATTTTTCGGCTTACATACATACCGGGCAAAGTTTTGCGTTGCCACACCCTTCAATCTTGAGCATACGAGATCGGAGGGTAGGTGTGTTAACCTTGGGGGCAAACTGGCGTACGAAATTACACCAGAAGTATGACTGTGATTTGCTTCAGGGCAGCGATTATATTCGCGGCACATCAACGTTTGATAAGAATTTTTCCACATATTTGTTTAATTTATTTCATTGCCTCGTAAGGTCTATTATTGCATATATATTATTCCAACACAAATTCATTTATTCCGTTACTAGTGGTTTAAACTTACACCAAACATATTATCCACTGTAGTGTTTTTAACTAACACTCAACTTATCACATTGTAGCAATGGTTTATGTTAAGACCAAAGATATTATCCACATTTCCTTAGTATTTTTTACTCACACCAAACTTACCATCTTATATCAGTGTTTTATATTAACACTAAACATATTATTCACAAGGAAATATATGGTAGTTCAATTTACCAATTGAAACAATACTAACACATCGGGTTGTACATGGTAGTTCAATTTACCCACTACTTATGGTTAATAGCCATGGTAGCCACATAATTATAAGGACTACCACAGTCCCTTAGCAATGGTTAATTAAGCTCCTAAGGGTTTGTACATGAATCTTCTACATTTGCCTCAATTGTGTCACCTACTGCCATGCTAGGTTGGGTTATCCGCACCCACCATCCACATTCCACAGTCATCCAACCATGGTGGCTACACTACCTTTCAATGGTATCTTTGTTTTTAAGTGTATACACCCTCTATCGGGTTTGTAGATCCCTCATAGAGTGGAGAAAGCATGGGACCACTTGGCACCCTAAGGCCCTTTGTATTTGTCGATTATATGAAACGATAGAGTTCGTCGACCTTAGTGTTTTATAACGATTACACTAAACTTTTAACCAGGGGTTTATAATAACACCAAACTTATGCATCATCAAGGTTTATGCCAAACCCATGGTGATTAATGGATCACACATTTACCACACAAGGTACGTAACCCACATATTTCAAATAAATTCTACATTTAATTATGCTAGGAGATTGCATAAGGATTAGTGGATTATTAAAAACACTTTAAAAGTTAAACAAAAAATCATTAGTCTTAAGGTAGAAATCATTATTCAACTAAGGAGTTTCACTCCAAGTTTACAAATCATTGGTTGAGCTGAGGTTAGAGTCAACTCCATGGTCAAATTTATCCATTAGTTTCCAAAGTAGTCACATAATGACTTAAAAACGCCCTTTTAAACTCCAAAATTTCATTTAAGAATTTGAATATCCAAAAACAATATAAATATATTGGAATCTTCTCAAGGTCCATATAAGATCTAAGGACATTTTAATACCAAAACTACCCTTGTTTTCTCAAAAAATTTAGTGGGTAAAGTGAGAGGATCATTTTACCCCTTTTCACCCAAAATATTCACTTTTTTAATCTCATGGCATATCAAATCATTTACAACGCTGCCAATTGCTTTTTGTTCATGAATGCCATGTTAATAGCATGGATATTATCGACATATTCTCAAATTTTCAAATTTGAAAGTAGATTACGAATTTTGTCGTTGAGGCTTCAATCTTACAACAAGCATAACTTATGCCATATTTGTTCAAATACCAACATATTATATATTAAATTAAGCCCTAAAATATCAATGAACATAATATCATGCTTCAAAAATAGCAAAAACAAAACATAGCTTTCCAAAGTCATGTTGGCTGAACTATCAAACATATACACCACTCATTTTTCCACTGAATTAAGCATTACTTTCACAAAGTGCATGGATTATAGCAATACGACTCATCTCATGCTTTTCTTATCAAAAGGGCATGCTCCATAGCATCTTAAGACATCACAAGACATGATCATATTCAACTTTGTGCATAAGAACACATATCATGTTTAAATGAACCATGTACGTCTTCAACCTCCAAGTTGAGCCATTCAATATGTCACCATGTTTAATGTGAGCAAGATATTTCTTACCTTAATCCTAGGATATCAAAATAGGCACACAAATGGTAGGGAGCAAACACCAACATGCTCCACCAATAACTCCCTTAATCGCCTCCAAGATTATGGAACCTAAGTATATAAATCCTATGTTTCACAAGCTTAAGCTTAATAAAATGATACTTAAATGGAAGAAACAATAAGAATTACCCTCAAGTCTTTAGACATCAAAAATAATCTTCCAAAACTCCACCGATGAACTAGCTCCTACTTCCTTTTAGCTTATTACTGTATTAGCAGCCTAAGTCGGTATTTTTTTATTATATTTTTTGAAAATTTTTGAGCTTTGTTCATGATGATTTAAATGGTGCTAGAGCTTGATTATGGAGGGAATGGAGGAGGAAGATGGCAATGTGTAGGAGTGGGAGAAGATGAAGAAGCAATGTATAAGGTGAGAAGGAAAGAAGGGTGATTCAGTTAAGGCATTTGTGCGCCAATTATCAATTATAAAGGCACATAGGTGTTCCAAAGATGAAGAAGGAAGGGGGTGAATGACAAGTGTTGGAAGATGATTAGTTTACTAATGATTGGAAATGATTAGGATAATATTGTCATGGAAAAATCTTACACCAACGGGAATGCATGTGCACGTAGCCAATGAAGAAAAGGAGAAAGTGAAGAAGGTAGCAAGTGTTGAATGGAGAATGGTTGTTAATGATTAGTAATGATGAGGAAATATTCTTATACAAGATATCGTGCCAAAGGGGAATGTATGTCGTGAGCATGTGGAGGAGAGGAGAGTGTATGATTGGTTTGAAGAAGAGAAGGAGTAAGTGAAAAAGAATTGAAGTGACAAAGTTCAATGCATGTAATCATTACAAGATTAAGAGATCAAAAATCACATGCGTAAGAGTAGGAGGGGGTGTGCCAAACTCTTTGAGAAAAATAAAGGGCAAGGGTTGGTTCTTATCAATGTAGATGGTGTAAAATGAATCTCACAAAATTTAGATAAGTTTCAAGAAAGAAAGATTAGTTTTAGTATATAATTATGCCAAAAAATGGCAGATTAGATTTAAATCCATGAAGGAGAGAAATGAATAATTTTTTATTTATTTTTGATTCAAGAATATTAAAATATAATGATATTTGAAGTTTCATAGATTTTTAGACCATTTTAAGAGTCAATTTGGAGTTCAAAATGAAAAAAAAAAACATAAGAATAATGAAGAAATAGCAAACAAACTCTAATATTCATAAAAATTTAGGGAGTTGTTAAAAATGTCATTTTAAGGTTACGTATATATTTTTGTGATTTTTCGGTGAAGTAAGATTCAAGTCTTTAAACAAGAATCCAAAATATATTTCCTAAAATATTAAATTTACCAACCTTATACTTTAAATGATTTATAACCTAAAAAAGTAGTAAAAACTAATATTTACATTTTAGAAAATATTTTCGGGAGTTTTTGCAAGTTTAAAAGAGTTTAAAAGCGTTATAAAGCCTAAAATCACAACTAGGATTTTAGAATTTCTTAAAAGTGGGCCACTCAAACAATTCTTGTTTCTTAGGAACTTCAAAGGCATTACTTTCACAAAATATTTTTTTTCTTTTGCATTTAACACAAATGAAGGGTGTGAATGGTGGGGTGTTATAGCTATAGAGTGAGAAACAATTGGTAGAAGATTTAAAATGCTCTCATCTAGGGGTAAGGATATAAACAAATAGAGCCAGCTTGCGATCTTTTTAGGCTCAATTCAGTTATTTAGCCAAACGAGTTGAGTTGGAGCGTGAAGAATTTGGGTTCGAGCTCGTTTACAATGGAAAAGGCCGCAAACTAGGTTCGTTTATGCCCAAAACTTATTTTTAGGCTTGTTTATTATATGAGCCAAGTCTGAGCCCACCTCAACTTAGCTCATTTATAGCCCTATTAGGGGGTGCATATGGTTTGATTTGGTTTGGTTTGAGCTTAAAGCCGAACCAAACTATAATTTTGTGGCATGAAAAAAATTTCAAACAAAATTGTTTTCTAAATAATCTAAACCAAACTAGACCATAATTTTGCGATTTGATTCGGTTTGGTTTGTGGTTTATGTCCTTTGGGCTTTAATATTTGTTTTAATGCTTTTGTACAATAAAAAAACTATATTTTTACTCTTTAACCTCAATTTTATGATATGTTTTTATAAATTTACAACCCGTATAAACTTCTAACTATAATGTCTTGTTCAATATCTCTATCAGATACGTTTCATATCATATCACATTAGGAGAAAAAAAGTTAATGTATGAGTACAAATATGTAAAAAATAAAAATAAAATTTATAAAGTTATATATTACAATTTACTATCTTAAAATTACAGATTTGTACATGGAAAGTATTTTTTAATAAAAATTATATATATATATATATATATATATATATATATATAATTTTACAGTTTATAAACTGTAATTTAATATTTGAAACCATAATTGAACCATTTTTATAAATATTTAACCAAACCGTAATTTTTCAAACCATAAACCAAACCAAACTGCAAATTACTGCTTGGTTCGGTTTGTTTTGCGGTTTGGGCCATATTATGAATACCCTTACTCTTATCCAAAGCATGGGAGGGGAGGGTAGGGGCGGGGCATCGAGAGACACACATCAAAGCAAGCATATTGAGCCTTGAATGGCATTTTCGTTTTATGTTGCAGATTCCTCTCTCCTGTTCTCTTCAAATGGAAACAGTACTGTTGTTTGCCTCGAAAGGTTATGCCCAACATATGCATATTTTGAAATTGTATGCTGCATAATATAATTGGTTTCAAAGAGAAAAGGTGGATGTCTCCTACTCAAATTGAAGCACTATTCCCAGGGGAAGATTTACCTCTTACATTATTTAGATAGGAAAAGCCCTAATCCATGATGATCAACTGTACTGGCTAGCACGATCCTCTTAGAAAATGTTCTTATACTACGAATCCATTTTTATTTAATTTTTAAATTCCTCTGGCTTCCTGTGGCAGGGGCTCCTGTTCAAGTTGCCTTTGGTTATGGAGCTTCGTCAATGAATCATAGTGCTTCCAAGGCTAAAGGTACCTCTTCCAATGCTTCTGTGCTCCCACTGCTGTCTGCATTTGTTTCTCATGCACAGCTACTTTGCAGCTAAAGCTGGTGTCTCTGGCTTCCCAGAGAAAGAATATAAAGAGCCATGGGTAGGTAAAATATTATTAGCTCCCTAATGTTTTGATACATTTTGACTGATTGCTTCAGTTCATATGCTCTTATTTGCTGTGTTTAAACTTCTTATTGGTTCCCCATCATTTACTCTGTTTTGCGGATCTTTCTGCAGAATTATTACACTAATTATCCTGTAACTCTTCCTCTACGAAGACCATATTCTGGAAATCCAGGTATTGTTTCAGAGCAACCCGGGTTTTCTTATAATTGTGTCCATACTTTTGCACCCATTAGGGAAATTTTCAGGGTTGCTCTTTTTGAACGAAGGCACTCTTTTATTAAATATGTAATTGCTTCATTATTAAGATTATTATCAGGGGGAAAAAACCTATGTATTTGCTATTATATTAATACAAACGTGTACATGAATGCATAAGAAGAGTGCACTGATCATGAACTGAAAAAAAAAAAAACTGACATTTATTTTCTTGTTAGTTGAACTCGATGAGAAGGAGTTTGAGCAACCCTCAGCTAATGAAGTTTTCGATGAAAGTCGAATGAATCCTGCAATGGAACTTGGCTTTCTGGTTTGTAGTTTTGACAGTTTAAGTTATAGACCATGCTCTCTAGACTTCCTTATTTCTACTGTAATGCGTTACCTATGTTAAAGCAGGAGGATAATCCAGAGCCGAAAATGATGTTTCTCCAATTACCCTTGCATGTCCCAATGCCAAAAGGAGCATCTGCTACTGCTTCAACGAGCCAGGAGATTGCTGATAACAAAAAACCACCAGCTGTTCCTGGTCCTGGGGGGACGTCTCGTAGTTTATATGAGTTATCGGGGGGTCACATGGGTAAATTGCAGGTTTACAAAAGTGGCAAGATGAAGCTCAAGTTAGGGGAGACCCTTTATGATGTGAGTCTATGGCAATATCGATATATGAGTAGCAATTTCGATTCCTTCTTTTTGGTAACCTACATGCATGTTAGAGAGGAAGCGAATTGATAAGGATGCTGAGATCTGATTTGGCACCTATAATTGTTGGTTGCAGGTAACTCCAGGTTCTAATTGTGTGTTTGCCCAAGATGTGGTGGCTATCAATACAAAAGAGAAGCACTGTTGTGTCCTAGGGGAGCTGAACAAGCGTGCTACTGTAACCCCAGACGTTGATTCCATTTTAAACAGTATGGCTGACTTAGCCTAGTTCGTTTGTTGCTATCGAGTTTCTTTTGGTTACAGTTGGATGCCAAAGTAACATCTTAGATTCCTCCTCCATGTGTAGCCCCTTAGAAGAGAGATCGGAAGGAACTTTTGATTCAGTTTTGACGGTATTAACAGGGTATTGGACTTAATATCTATTCATTCATTCATTCATTATTGATTTTCCCTCAATGCTCCCTCTATATATATTGGTGTTTATTTTGTAGGCAGAGTTTGGAAGACGTCCAAACTCAATCATGAATGTGAAGCATGTTTGAACAATTTTCAGGCCTTAAATGAGTTGAGTTGAACACCCCTAAGTTCAGGTTCGGCTCATTTAATAAATGAACCCGAAATTAGGCTTGGGTTTGACATGTTTAACTAAACGAATAAGCCGAACCAATTTTTTAACGAGATAAGCTCACAATCCTAAGTAATGATTGAGTCAAATTTTATTTTATTTTTAATCTGAGCTTATCTTGTTTAATAAACGAATTTATAAGTGCGATACATATTTAATTTGTTTAATTAAACAAGTCGAGTCGAGTCAAACAACTTGTGAGCTAACTCGGTTCATTTATAGCCCTAATTGTTAGGTTGGATTTTTAAGTTCTTTAGGAACTCTGATGATTTCTCTAATATTTGGATGACATGAATATGGTATCTTGGAGTTTTTGGATAAGCTTAGAAGAGATTGCTTCTTAGAACTTTTGAGCCATTGTTCTAACTTTTATTATATACTCGAAGTATAGATGTAACACCCTGATTTTTAGGGTTTGAAAATTTTGTTTTAAAGAATTAATCGTAAAAGCTAAATTAATAAAAATGAAGGGTAATACCACCACACTTGGTACAAGTCCGATTTCTTTTGTCATTTTTATATCAAGTGTTAAGGTTCAAATAATTACTTCGCTCAAATTAATAACATGATTGTAAGAAACACAATAGAAAAAACAATAGATAAGTTTTGTGATAAATAAAAGCAACATCAACGAATTACAAAACTCAAAAGAGAGAAAGGTAAGAGGATACATGCATCCAAATACATTTGAAATCAAATATACCAAAAGACACCGGATATGCCTAGGCTTTCAAGCTGACTATCGACTTTCATCTAAACTCGTAAGCTGACTGACAAATACTATTGCCTATTGAATAATCAATGACCCACCAATGGAGCCCTTAATACAACGGTACTGATCAACCCTTATACTAAACTAAAATGAAAACCCAGCATGAAATACATACATGACATCACAATAATACATGGTATGAAACATCAAAGTGTACATGTGTCAATTTGAATATGCTAATCATTTATATAACGACATACCACTAAGGCTATATACTAGTCATACTTGTTCATCTGGAACAAACTAAAATTTACCAATGAAATATCCAAAAGACGCTCTTTGAAGTATAATTAAAAACAACATCAACTTAAAATCAAGACAATAACAACATATTACATACCTCATTGTCAATGCCGATAAACATCATAACATAGATAGGTTCACAAGTACAGATCAATAACAACTCATTGCATCACAGGTAGGTACGAAGGCAAAAACACAGGTAGGTACAAAGGCTGCTACCAACCAATCTAATAATCCAATAATTATTTAAATTTGATAATAATCATTTCTAATTTTATTTAAGTTGAGTTCAATAACTCCACTATTCGTAAATAGGTGGACTGGTTTGAATTACTTATCAGGAACAACACACCTAAGCCACTATTATCGTTTGGAGGAACAAACCCAACACCTTTTAGGACAAAATGCACCTGAGAAATTATTTTTAAATAGGTGGAATGGTTTAAATCATCTCTCAGGGACAATACACTTGATCCACTATTATCGTCTGGTGGAATTAACTCAACACCCCTCAAGGCAAAATACACCCGAGCAAATATTTTTAAACCAGTGGAACAATCTAAAGCACTTTTCAGGGGCAACACACTTGAGCTAATATTATCGTCCGATGGAAGGACCCACCACCTTGGCCCAATTCATATGATCTTTTACTTAAAATGATTAGTATCTTATTTAGTGTTGTTAATACAAGGTCATCTTACAAGATTATTCACTCTGCAGGTTTTAAAATTGATAAACATGTAAACCAACCGCATAACTATCAAGGTTAACCTAGGCATGACATTTCACATTTGGGTAAATTAGGCAAAAAATGATCAAAATGCCCCTAAGGTCATAACTACTACATCGGCATCTTCTTTAATTACTAAATACATTTCATTTATAGGTTTGTCATGAAAAGAAGAAAATATAATAATTAAATTAATTTATCATGTAGTTAAATTATCAGGTAAGCTAAATGATCAATTTGTCCCTATTTTAGATTTTGCATATAAAACTCTAGCATGCATATCTATTACATATATGATCACATAGTCTCCTACTTAAAAACATATAATACATATTAGACATACTTGTCATGGTACAAATCATAATACACATAAAATAACCAAATTTTCCCTATGGCACACGTCCATGATTATTATTCCATAATTATATCTAAACATGATCATTCTATCATTTTCCACATACATTTCATACATAATCATGTTTTTTCCATAATTTTGTACCCAAAATATTTTACATACGATAACCTCCTCTTTTATCGATTTTCATCATACAAATATAAGTACATGATTATAAATGAATCATGCTTAACATATTTCATACACAAGACCATAATGTACTGTCATGCAAAATTTACCATTTTGGTAAGGTCTAAAAGTTACTTGAATTCTAGGAAAAACTTAAAATACTGGTATCCTACTAAAGATTACAAGATCCCGCTAATAAACTTTTATACCTACAAATAATTCTAAAATTATCAAAATACACTTATATTTTAAAAATACGTAACAAAATTTTGTGGATCTATGCACGAAGGGATGGTGGGTTATACGAATAGAAGTGGTGCGGGTGAGGGTTAGGGTGAAGATGGTGGTGATTGGGTTGTTCTGGTCAATGGCCTATGGGATGATGTGGTGGATGGTGCTAGAAGGCTACAATGGAGGGGTGACAATAGTGGTTAGGGGCATGATGGTGTAGCATAGAAAGGAGGGATTGGAACGGGGTGAAGGGAGGTGGTGATGGTGCAATTAGCTGGGCAAAGTATCAAGGGAGAAGTCATGGTAGATGGTAGTGTAGGGGCTAGAGGCTACAAAGAATGGTGGTGGAGTAAGGGCAAAGCAACGAAGTGGAGGAGCCGAAGTGAAGGAGGAAGCAAAGATAATTTCTGTTGTTGTCCAGGGGAGTGTTATAGAGGGGCTACCGGAGTAAAGGGAGGGGCAATAGGGGAGAATTCTGAAGGTGGGTGGTGTGATGCAGGTTGCAGGATAGGTTGGTGTAGGCTAGGAGGAGGATGACTTGGTTGGGAGGGTTGTGAAAGAGGTTGTGTAGGGATGGGGTTGCTGCGGAGGGAGAAGCTGAAGGTGGGTGGTTGGATGTGGTGGGCGGTGTCGAAGGGATGGGGGGGGGTGTAATGACATAAATTATAGTTGCATATGGGGTTGTTGGGTTGGAAAAGTGCTGAATGGATGGGGCATGGATCGACAAAAAATGCTTCAGGAAAGGAGAGAAGAAAAATAAGGGTGGCAGGAGAGAAAGAAGAAAAAGAAAAGGAGGATGAAGAGGATGTTAGTTGTTGTGAGGTTGGTTGGACGATGATGGAGGCTGCAGTGGTGTAAGGTGGTGAACCTCGGGTAGATAAAAACCAGGGTAGGGAGATGGATGGCGATCAACGACGGTGATGGTGTAAGGGTAAAGCACGGGTGTTGGTGATGGTGTGAAAAGGTGTATAGGGAGAGAGAGTGTAGAGGGATGGGCGATTGGGGGAGTGTTGTTGGGATGGTGTAGGTAGTGCAAAGGGGAGCATGACAGGGCTAGTAGATGGTTGGGGATTAGGTCAAAGTGGTGAGGCACACAGAGATGGATGGTTCTGGCCGAAAATGATGAGGCAAAAGGGGAGACATAGATGGTTGAGGTTAGGTTAATAAAATGAAGATGGCACAAAGGGTTGTTCGGGTGATTGGGAAACCAAATGGGCTGAGAGAGAAGGGAGAGGGAGATGGGTGTGGTGGTGATCGGTTTGGTTGAGGAAGAAGGTTGAGGAAGGTGGTTTTTTGGCTAGAAAAACTAAAATGCCCCAAAAATTTCTAATTTTAAAAATTATATTTAAATAAGATTTTATTAGAAAAATTAATTAAATAATTTTTTTTAAAATAAAAGGAAATTAGTTAGGACAAATTAAGAAGAAATTTACAAGTATTTTAATTTGGAGAAATTTTGGTATTTTAGCTAATTAAGGATTTTATTTTGGAAAATAAATAAATAAATTATTTTAATTAAAATAAGAAGGAGAAAATAGTTTCAAATTAATATTACTTTTATAAATAATTTAATTGAAGAAAATTAGGGTGTTTTGCTAATTAAAATGGAATTTATGAAAAATCTTTTAAAAATCATATTTTAGCCTAAAAAGGGATTTAAATATTTTTATTTTCAAATATTTCAAATATTTTAATTAATATAAATACCCAACCTAATTATTTTTCTCTTTTCCTTTTTCTCTTTTTCCTTTTTCTTCCTTTTTCTTTTTTTTTCCTTACCTTCCACGAGTTAGGCTGGCCGCGACCCATCTTCTTTCTTCTTCCCGCGGCTCGCTCCCATTCTTTCTTTTCTTTCTTCAGCGCGGCCCAATCAAAAAGCCACTCCTTCTCCTTTATTCCCATTAAAACGCCACGTTTGGTTAAAAAAATTTAATCAGCACCGATCCACCAGCTAAAATAGTGGCAGGGCATGTACCCTCGTGACTGATCCACCGGCTATAATAGTGGAGGATTCTGAGCTCAACAAAATCAAACCCTACAGTTGTTAAGACATGAGAAATACACTAATTACTTACAGTGGAACACCGTACGAAAAGGGGCCAGACCGATCCACCGGCATAAAATAGTGGCAGGGTATGTTACCCTCGCGACCAATCCACCGGCTAAAATAGTGGCAGGGCATGTACCCTCGCGACCGATCCACCGGCTAAAATAGTGGGGTTCCCATACTCGTATGGACTTGATAAAGAGCATGGTGTGAAAATATTTTGATAAAGGATTAATGAAGTAATTAGTCTAAACTATATTGGACCTTGGCATTTTCACCTGATCGTTCATTTGCCTTTATGTTATTGTGTTGGTGATTATGCCTTGATATTATTTTGTATGGATTATGTGCTTATGTGTTGGCCTTAGTGCTCGGTTACCTTACTCAGTACGTAGCGTACTGATAACCCTTTTCATGGGTGCTGCTCATTCCCACGAGTAGTATGCCCTTCTGACTTTATGCAGGTGGACGAGACATTAGTTGGGGCTGTGTGTTGAGCATGTTTTGGGGCAAAGTTCGAGAGAGTTGTGGCCAAATTTCAGTCTTTATGTGATTCCATTTCCTTTTGTTATTTCTTTTGTATCGAATATATCCTTTTTAATTTATTACCTTGTATTGAGTTTTCTAGATGAAGCTTTGATCTTATGAAAGTGTTAGTTCTTCTTTCTGTGGAATTTTAACCATGTACTCTGATTCATGATTCTCTTACGCGTACTATGAATTTTTGATGTATGATTCTTTCTAGTTCTTTTATGAACTCTTCGTTTGAATTTAATATTAATCTTTTTAACCTTAGCACTTGACACTAGAATGGTCGGAGAGAACTGGTCTGGTACTAAGTGTGGCGGTAACATCCCCAGAATTCACTGGTTTTAATTTAAGTATTTCTATTGTAATTACTTCCACTTTTAAAAAAAGTAGTGAATTTTAGGGTGTTACAAAAATACATGAACAAAGGGAATTATATGTATGTATATGCAGAGAAGGGCTGGATTTTTTGAACATAGAAAAGAGAGAGGGAATGAGGGTTGTGGTGCTATTTGGACAGATGAAGGAGTGCTTGTGCGTCTGTTTGTATATGTACATGAGGTGAGGTGATGAATTATGGCTAGGTAGAGGGGTATGGGTGTGTTACGTGAAGTAAGGAGAAGATAGGGAAAGTTTCTGGGGGAGTAAAAATAGGCACGACAGAGGGGTTACGTGAGGGAGAGGGGTTTGGTAGGGATAGGATAGAAACATATATTATTTTAGTTGTAGGTTTAGTTTAGATATATTAAGTTATTGGATAAAAATATTTAGGTTTATGATAGGTTTAATAAAAAGGAAAGAGGTAAAAAAATAAATAAATAATATTTAAAATTTTATTTAGGTTACGGGTCAAATGTTATTAATAAAATAATTAGACTAAGGGTTAAAGATTAGTTTCTTTTGAATAAAATGGGTAAGAAACCGGAAAAAAATGTTACAAAATTTCGAGGTGTTATAGTTAGGGTTGTAAATGAGGTAAGTCGATACCCCTAGGCTTGAGCTCAACTCGTTTAAATAAATGAATAAGCCAAGCAGAGCTCATGAGCCAAAACTATAAAATGAACCTTACCTCACTTTTTTGAGTTCGAGCTCAGCTCATTTAATTAAATGAACAAGCTGAACCAAGCTTTTAACAAGCTTAGCTGAGTTGAATACCGAACCAAATTAGCTCATTTACATCCCTAGTTATAATATATTTATCCAAACAAATTTTACACTCATGCAGAACATCAATTTTGTGTAACTCACACCTGTGGTTCACATGAGCTCCATCTATAATTCATAGAATTCTAAAAAAAAATAAAAAAAAAACATTGTGGAAAAAATTGTATTTGAACTATCTTGAAAATATCCTTCGTAAGAAAAATGTGATGGCCATAGCAATATAAACTTATCCAATCTTACTCTTTATCCGGAGCCTTTAGCTGTTACAATTTCCAATGGTGTGTTCATATCTCCAATATCACCATTCACTACTTCCCAAGATGTGTTATCCCACTTTAGAAACCTCATTCAAAATAAACCAATAATTATTTTGAATTATGTTTATTTAATTAAATTACTAAATTAAATTATGTACTCCTTCAGTTTTATAATAGAAGACATAATAACATTATCACACACACATATTAAGAAGTACTCAATTTGTATAAAAAAACAAGTGTTTTTCTCATTTTGCACACTTTTTAAGAAAGTAATAAAAGTAGTCTTAAAATTATACTAATACCCTTAATTGAAAAATAATAAAGCATTTAATACATATATAATTAAAAAAAAGTAAAGGTAGAAATAGAAAATAGACTTTTACTTTTCTAAAATGACTTTCTTTTTTATACAAAAATTTGATGATAGAATGACTTTCTTTTAGATACGGAAAAAGTAATAAATTTTAGAAACTTTGACACCTAAATTAGTTAATGTACCATTACATTTATTATGATATTATAATTAATATTCTAACTCAATTTGTAATTACCAATAAAAATAAACATAAAATAGGTAATAAAATATTTAATATTTTATAATTTCTATCATAGACTTTATAATGTAAAGCAAATTAAAAAAGTACATATTTGTTATATCATGAAACAAGGGAGTAAGTTCTTTACTACTCCTAATATACCAATTTAACTTAGAGCGTGTTGTATCTCGCAATCTATTTTGCTCCTCGGATTTTGATGTCTCCACTACTAACAACTACTATAATAGTTGTCGTCGCTACTCCAAAATCTAATGCCTTCACTACCACTTACTTGCTAGCAACCACCATCGCAAATTGTCACCATCGCTTTGTTTTATAGATAATACTGAAAAATCTTTGGGAGACACTAACTTTTCCACCTCCTCTCACTTATCCTTCACTCCCTGTTTTCTCCATCACTGGACAAGAAATCTCTAAAATTAGTAGAGATAATATATGTAAATGAGAAATCAAATTAATGTTGAGAAAAATTAGGAATCAAAAGAAACGCTTATAAAAATTTATTTGTTGTGTTGTGATCAGAATCACAATCAGTGCTCTAATGAAAAGTTTTGGTAGGATGGCGGTGCAATCCTCACACCATATCACCCCCAAAGTTTATACAATGCCCTTGTTCTCATACACTCAATAAAAGGATAATCAAAGTTGTAGCACAATGCCTAGATTTTGTGAAAAATAGTTAGAGAAAAAGCTTTAAAATTTAGAAAAAATGTTCAATATTATTCTATATTCAAAATAATAGAATAAGGAAGTTAAATAAAGAAAAGTGTGAGGAAGTGGAATGTCTTTCACTTTTGGCATGATGAAATTAAACTATGGAAGTGTTCAACTGGGATACAAAAACAAAAATGACATAGATCAAGCAAAAGTAAATTAAATCAGTTTGAAAATTTAATAAAAAGAATAGAGGGTTTGTTTGGATCTATGACCTACCCACACCTTCACCTAGCCTGTACCAAATAGGATGGTGATCGCATGCACGTGTGTGTGGTGTATACTCTAGCCTACTAGTCTGAGAAAACAATCCAAACTTTTAACTCAAACAGGGCATTAGGTTAGTGGTTCCAAAACTCTTTAAAAAAAAAAGTTGCCCACTAATATGGGACTTAGAAGATAAAAATCAACTTCAATATTGTATTGTTGTTCTACCATGACCCCAACAATCTTCCCCCAGTGGAAAAATATAAAGAAAAGCAAAAAATATCTGGGTAAAGAAGGAATAACACTTAAGTATCAATGTTATGAGAATTGAATGGATACTTAGTGAAGTGAGATAACAGTTGTTTCTAGGGAGTTTGAACTACATCTTACTACTTTTAATATCTTCAAATTTCATGATAATAATTAATCTTTATTAATAGTCATGCACACATCTGTGGGTACTCATGAGTGTTCTAGAAAGATAATATTGGTCTTTTATAGAAGGAAACTAACCTTAACACTCATCTAGGTGTATCTATCAGGTGTGTCTCACATGCACCACCATATATGGCTATGGATATATTATGATCATTAATATAATCAAATTCATATATTTCAAACTATTATTTCATCAATTTCATTTGATTAGGATCACCTAAGTCTAGGGCTATGAACACATTAAGAGACTAAGTAAAACCTATAGCCAAAGCACTACTATACAACATATGGATAGGAATGTAGTTTGATAGAGTGATCATATGGCTTCATTTGACCACGAGTGGCATCCATCATAATTTATTTACTTTAAAGGCTTAAAACCCATTAATCTCAATGATTTGAGGACAAATATCCTGACTAAACCCTTCGTAAGAGGATTTGTTAGATTTCTCTTTGATTTGAAAAATTATAAGGAGAACACACAGTTCTTCAACAATTGTCTCACCAAACAATGTCTCATATGAATGTGCCTCATCTTACCATTATATACATTTTTATTTGTAACACTAATAGCTTCCTATGAATCACAATTAAGGAAAATTATTACATAATATTTCCTCCATAAAGATACATTTGCTAACGATGGGCCAAATACATAAGTGCACGGATTCGCTGTAGCATGTCAAAGTCGTATCCCACAAGAACTTTGTTGTTAATTACTGAATTTTCACCATTTATTACTATCTAGAAAAATCAAATTTTGGGAGAATAAAATGGCTAACAACATAAAATAAAATAGTAATTTTAACGGTAGTAAAAATACAACTAAAAGAATTTTCATCATGAATTGATACTTAATGAATAATCAATTTAATTACCAAACAATTACCTAAATCCGAGAGGGTGAAATAACCTAAATTAACTAATAGCCTCTTTCAAGGTCTAAAAGTCATATCTAATCTAAATTAATAATCTATTTTTATGGTATTAAATTGAATTAAATCCATGACGTTCTATGCTAAATAAGTTAAATCCCCAAAAGACTCTAGCTTACTTTTGTGGTTAGATTCTCCCGTTCAATTGTTATAGTTTATGTTATTAATCTTTACCTTTTAGTTCTTAGATTAAAACCTATATTTAGTCAAATTGGTGGTCAGGCAATTCAACTATAATCGAATAACTTAACAATTGAAATCAAGAATTCAAGTAATCAAAATAGAAATTAAAATAATTTACCATTAATCAACAATTTAGACTAGATCTATTGCTAGAAAAGAAATCTACTCATTCATAACTAAATCAATAGCCACAATAGAGAAATTAGACATTGATAAAATAAAAATGGAAATATATTAGAAGATATAACTAGGATGTTGAATATATGAAGAGTCGATCACCAAATCTGAATGATTACAAAGCTTTAAAATTGAATCTAATGCTTTTTTTTACATCCAAGAGAGATACATACAAGATAGGGGAATACAAATAGATAAAGAGCAATGAGAATGAAAGATAGCCTCTCTAAATCTCCTTTTAGTCATCCCCTATTAGGTTTAGCAAAATCATACGCCTATTGTAATAGTCAGATCCTTTAGAATCACACTGAGAAAATAAAATTTGATACCCAACACGGTCTTCTTGGGGTCAGAGACTGATTAGTCACTCTTAAAACCTGCACAACCATGTTGATTAACATGACAGGCCGTGTTGGCTCATAACTTCTTCATTTAGAGTCAAAATGAGGTGATCTTGGATGCATTAGAAAGCTGAGAAGAAAATCTATAACTTTAGCTCTTTGTAATTTTCCAAATTCATATTGAATGAAAGGAAAATTTCTTCAATTTTCAATCAAAGCCTTTATATTTCCTTATTTTAGCCTTTTTTTTCATCCATTGAGCGCACCTACAAAAAAAAATGCCAAAGGACATACTATCCACAAATCTAATAGAAAACCCAACAATATGCATAAAGAATCCATGGATATAGGCATATATAAATAGGGGGAATCATCCTAATATTAGTTACTTTACCAATTTATCATCTAATAGATTCCTTAACCACTTTGTCTCTTAACTAGCAAGCTTAAAGGTAATAAACTCTAACTCCATATTAGAGTGAGTTATAATCATTTGCTTAGTATACTTCCATGACATTACTCTTCCACCTAAGGTAAACATAGAAACATCGGGGTAACTTATCTCATCATTATCAAAAAACTAATTCACATATGTAAATCCCTCTAATGCAAAAGGAAATTTACTAAAATACAAATACCAATCCTTAGTACGTTAAGACATTTAAGTAAATAATGATGTGTAGTCCGATGATCCCTACCTAGGTTATGAGTATACCTAATCAGTCTACTTACAAAATAAGTTATGTCAAGTCTAGTATAGTTCATGAGGAACATTACACTTCCTATAATTTTATCATATTTATCTTGTGAAACACAGTAACCTTGGTTCTTTTTCAAATGCATTATAGGGTTATAGGGAGTTTGTACAAGCATATAATTAAAACAATCATTTTTTCCAAAATCTTTTCAACATAATGTGACTGACACAATGATTCTCAGGTTTTCTCATTTTAATACCAAGAATCACATCATATTAGCTTCTCCTATTTTTTTTTTTGGTACAAAAATGAGAGAACATAAATAATTTGGTCTCTTTCACCACAATCACATTAGTGTCAAGAATCAACATGTCATAAACATATAAGCATATAATCACACAAAATTTTCCAAACATCTTAGAGTAAACACATAAATAATATGCATTTATAAGATAACCATCCCTTGCTAAAGTATGGTCAAAGTTTTCATACTATTGTTTAAAAGCTTGTTTGAGGTTATATAATAACTTTATCAGTCTCAAAATTTTATTCTCCTAACCCTCAAGTTACTCCCCATTTTTTTATTCTTTAAGGCCACCATTTAAATATGTATTTTTAACATTCATTTGATGGACTACAAGTACACGGATAGAAACCAAAGCAACTAAAGAACAAATAGCGTCAATCTTAATCATTGGAGAATAAGTATCAAAAAATTCAGCATCTTTCTTTTGTTTAAAGACTATGACTACCAATATTGCCTTACACTTATCAATGGTACCATAGGTTCTCAATTTCTTTATAAAGATCCATTTGTATTTAATAGGGTATGCATGCTCTAATCAAGTCAACCAAATCCCAAGTGTGATTAGTCATAATTGATTCTAATTCATTATTAATTACCTTTTTTCAAAAACTAGGATTGATTGAAGTTAAAACTTAACTATAGAACTTAGGATCATCCTCAATTACAAAAGAAAACACAAGTTCTAAATTAATATTATCAATATCATCATTTTCAAATAGGAAATTAGTAACAAATCATATCCAAAGCTAGTTTATATCCTTTCTACTTCACTTCTCCTAGGATCATTCACATTATCATTCATAGATATAATACCCCATCCTAAAATCCTTCAAAATGTATTTAAAGTTGTGTTAATATGAAATAAATTGATTTTAGTTTTAGAAAAGGCTTGAAATTCTAATAAAGATGTGAATTTCAAGCACATCGATTGATTATTTTTCCTAACTGATTGACGGGTACGCTCAGGAACTGACATTTTTATACCCTAATGAACCAAACGACTAGTTTTCCCAAACTAATTGACTAGTTGTCCTGCAATTTTAGATCATTTTTTTATTTGAATGTCTTTTCAATATTTATAGAAATTATAATTAGAATCAATTTGTACTAATAGGTATATTTTAATACTTTGTGATTATTTTTACATTTTTTAGATCATTCCACGATTTTATTTAGCTAATTTTTTTTTTCCAAAAATACTTTTATGGTATTTCTCACCTTCTCTCTCTCCCCTCACTTTCCTCTTGTATCTAACAGCCATGGTTACGTGTTTCACTTCCTACACACTCTTCCTTGACTTACCAACCCTCTATCATGTCCCTCCTAACTACACTCTACCTCTCTCACCTCATCAAACATTTCTCTTACACTTGGTTGCCCGTACTCAACCAAGTCAGCTTTTTTTCTCTCTTTTTCCCTTAAGGGTGTCGACCCAGCTCTTATTTACACTCCATTTATGATTCCTTTCATTCCTTACTTTCTTTAACTGCTCATTTTATCCCTAATTTTTGTGAAAAATGCCGAAGTGTTGGGCATTCTTCACTTTTCTCCCTTTTCTTCTCTACTAAAAAAAAGGAGGTTGCCTCTTATTTTTCTCATACCCTCATAGTATTCTTGTCTCTTTTCTCTTCTCCTGATATTATCTTAGTTCTACCTTTTTTCTTTTAAGGAAAGATTAAGAATTTGAGAAAGTTTTAAGATCTTGGTTTTTTTATCTTTGATTTCATTTATGAGAAGAGGTTGTGCTATGCAATTTTCTTCTCCTTATTCAAATTTTGTTTATTTAAGTTTTGAAAAGGAGTTTTAATTATTTTGGTTCTTGATTATCTTAGGAAATCGAGGCCTTAATATAATCCATCAATTTAGGAGTATTTCTGTGTTAGAAGATTTGCTTGACATTAGTGTCTAACTTGGGTGGGTGAGATATCCCAGTACAAGCCACTAGCACTTTGTATTGTCAATTTCTTAGGCGAGTATGGTATCCCAACTTATGTAGCCCTCACGACGGATGGATTCATACCCCAAAATTATAAATATAGAATTTAATGATTAACCATTATTTGAAATAATTTAATTTTAAATTATTAATTTAATTATTGGTGGACTTTTGGATGTATAAAAATGGATATGATTATTTAATAAATTAATTTTTTTTTGTTATTTTATCATTTTTATTTAAAAAATTTTCCAAACCCATATTTTACTAAAATTATCCTCTTAAACTAAAATCTTAAATTTTAAATAAATTAATTTATTTAAATAATATATCCATCTCAATAATTAAATACCCTAATTTCAAAAATTATTTTTTCTTTCTTTTCCCCTTTTTCCTTCCTTTTCCTTCCTTTTTCCTTTTTCTTCTTTTCTTCCTCCTTTGGGCTGCCCAACCCTTTTCCTCCTTTCTCCCCTCCCCCACTAGGCCGCTAGCCTCTCCCCTTTTAACAGTCCAACCCTCTCCCCCTTCCTGACACGTTCCTACCCGCAAGTGCACGGGGTCGGAGTAGTATTCAAGGTCAATCCTATAGGGATTGGTGAATGACCGCTAGGACAATGATAGAACTTAGCTATGTATAGACTACGAGATGATATGAAATAATAAATTGCAAGCTAAAATAACTAACTAAGCTAAAGAGAAAGGAAAATAACACTCAAGTGACTCAAGTAAATAGAAGAGCTAAGGTTATGGTTCATTGTCCCTGATCCTTACATGTAATCGAATATCACATCACAAAATAATTCAAGAATCATAATAAATCATGCCAACAAGGATATAAATTCTTATGCTTTCTCAACCCACAACGACCTTATTGCATATCTATAGCCCTAACTATCTCTAGCTTAGAGTCTAATAAAATGTAATGCATTAAAGTTCACAAATTTTCCTCCTTTATTGTTGTAGAGGTCAAATCGATTGTCTCTCAACCTAAAATTTAATCTCCAATTGTGCTATTGGGTCTAATATCATATTATCTCTCGATCGCACTGGTATTTCCCACACCAAAAATTAAAACTATGTCGTGGTTCATCAATCCGTCAATTAATCAAATAACACAACACATAGATCATGAATTAAATAAAAAAGGATGCAATAATTCAACCCATTCGGATCGGGGGGAACTCCTATTCACCTTAGCAAAATATCTAGCCTATCAAATTCATAGCAATAATATTAAAAACAATAAGAGATTCCATAAATAGAGAAAAGATCATTAGATAATACCCTTAATGTTCACAAATTCTTGCAAATGTTTAAATTCTTGTACCTAGGTCTCTAATTTACAAGAGAGATCTTGATGAATTAGGGAAGATGATGGAGAAGAGAGAAGAGAGAGGGAGTGGAGCTTTCTTAGATGAGAGATTGGAATGAGAGTTTAAATACTACTGCCTCTCTGATCCCTAGGATATCGATAAATAAGGGCTTCCTGTGTCAGCTTTGATAATGCTGGGTATTTTGACTATAACCTTTTCATCAAAACTCCAATTAAGAAAGTTTTAGATGAGTTGGAGAGATATTAAAAAGATCTAAAACTTTGATGTTGAAAGATTATCCAAATTCAGATTGTTTCCTGGTCTAAATCCCACTTCTTTCATGCACATATACTTTAAATATGCATTATTGCTTTCATTTTATTCCAGAATTTACATTTTAGCTCTAAATCTCTTTCCGCTTTAACTTTTACTCCTTTTTTCTCCTTTTTTCTCCCTTTAAGCTTATTCTTTTTTTCATCCTTCATGATTTTTTGTTGCTTGAGATCCTATAAATTTTCACAACACAAAGGCAGTAATAAAAACAAAAAGGGAGAATTCCAACTGAAATTTGAGGTAAAAACTCTTATAAACCTTAGGAATAAGATGCAAAAGTCACACTTATCGCTTCCCTTATTTCTTTCATTTATTCCTTCCCCGGTTGGGACAGCCCAACCACTCCCCATTCTTTCCTCCTTCTCCCTCGCATGCGGGCTAACCTACCTCACCTTTCTCCCCTGCCCGACCGGTCTGCCTGCCTCCTTCTCCTTTCTTCTTGCTTCTTCCCCTCTACATTGACGAGCCATGCCAGCCCCCCTATACCTTGCTTGCAACCATAACCCCTACACCTACACAGACCCAACCTTCCCTCTCTCTCTCTCCCATCCCTTTCCTTTCCATTTCGAGCCAAACACCCTTTCAAATCCCCAGTATGCCTCCTTTTCTTCCCTCTTCTTTCTCTCCCTACAACCCTACCTACCGCTTGCAACTCCCCTCCTGTAACCACTTAACCTTGCATGTAAAGCCTACCCTCCTCTCCTCTTCTTTTTCTCATCCTTCTCCTCTTCTCCTTTGCCCATCTCTCCCGCTTGAGCCCTTTCTTTCTCCCTGCCCAATCCCCCTGTCTCCCCTTCTTCCTCTTTTCCCTTATTTTTGTTCTACCACCCCAGCCACCGTCTTCGTTACCCAACCAACCACCACACTAAATCTCCTACCTCCCCTACTTCCTCTTTGCACCACTCCTAGTAGCCACGCCCTCCACTTGCAACCAACTCCCTCTCTTTTCCTTATTTCCTCCTTCTTGACCTCCACCCTACACCACCACCTTGCGCCATTGTCTCCCCCTTCCACCGCATCCGAAGCTGCCCCTCAACCCCTTGACACCTCCTCTACCACCTCCCTACCTTAGCCAGCCGAGATGTCTCCTACAACACCCTCCTTTCTCCCATTCTTTTTCCTTCCTTTTTCTTCTTCTTCTCCCTTCCTTTGCACCCCCTTTCCAGCCCTATCGTCGTCGTCCCTGCCGCCCTAAGTCACCAATCTTTGACCTTTGACCACCACCTACATTCTGCCACCCTCCCTACACCCAGCCACAACCCAGCTCCCCTTCACTACTCCCTCAAATACCCTTGCTCTAAACATTTTAACTTCCCTCATCCACCACCTTCCACCTTTACTCTCCCACTTCTCCCTTCCCTTCGTGCATGTAGCTCACGCTGCCATGCAGCGTGAGTTTTGCTACACATTATATGCCTACTTAACCAAAATTTTGAGGTATAAATATAGTTAGTGTTAGCATGTATCTAATAAGATTTTGATAAAAATTTATTCTTTTAATTTTCTACTAATAATATGCTAATTTTTATATTATTTTTAGGTACGAATTTTACTAATCAAAGCTTAAACCTTTTAACTAGGGTACCGGTAAAGTTTAATTATTGTGGAAATAAGTTAACCATTATACCCTACTAAAATGTGTGGATATACGTATGCTAGTAAATTAGGGTTTTGAATATGTTTGTGTGCATATTATATGATGTTAAGTATATCATGATTTGTAACATATGTTGTTCGTTGAAATGAAAAGTATGCTATATTATGAAATATGTCATGTGTAGAAATGATGGTTAAGAAAGGAGCATTGTTGTTAATAATAATATTAGATGCATGTATATGTCATGATAAGAAAATATGGCCATTTGTAGTAGAGATAATGTTAATATGAGCCATAGGGGTATTTTAGTTATTTTTACTTATACATAGGGTGTAATCTAAATAAATGTGCATGGTAGGTAATAATGGATATTAACAAAAAATAATAATGGTTGATGGTGTTAGATGATGCACGTGGGCCATGGGTGTTAATATTTTATGTGTAAGGGTATTTTAGTAATTTTGCATAAAAAAGGGGTAACTCAATAATTTTATGAATAAAGAGGGTAATTTGGTAATTTAATAAGTAATAGGGGTATTTCGGTAATTTGGCATAAGAAAAGGGATAATTTGGCAAATTAATAAGTAAGAATGGAGTTTTGGTAATTTTGGCATAAGAAGAGGGTAACTTGGTAATTTAATAATTAATAAGGGTAACTTAAGGATTAATGAATAAAAAGGGCATTTTGGTAATTTAACAAGTAAGAAGGGTAGCTTAAGGATTTAATGAATAAAAGGGTATTTTGGTAATTTAACAAATAAGAAGGGTAACTTGGTAATTTAAGGAATAAAAGGGTATCTTGGTAAATTAATAAGTACGAAGGGTAATTTAGTAATTTCATGAAAGAAAAGGGTAATTTGGTAATTTAACAACTAAAAAGGGGTATATTAGTAATTATATAAGCATGAAGGGTATTTTGGTAATTGTATAAGGATGAAGGGTAATTTGGTAATTTAACAAGTATGAAGGGTATTTTAATAATTATACAAATATGAAGGGTAATTTGGTATGCTAACATGTATGAAGGGTAATTTGGTATGCTAACATATATGAAGGGTAATTTGGTAATTTAATAAGTATAGAGGGTAATTTGGTAATTTAAAAAGTATGAGGGGTACTTTTGGTAATTATATAAGTATGATAGGTAATTTGGTAATTTGGCAAGTAGAAGGGGTATTTTAGTAGACAGGCAAGCAAGATGGGTAAATTGGTAATTTTGTAAGCAAGGAGGGATAAATCGGTAAATTGCATATAACATGGTAATTGACCTAATGGATCTTCCTAATAAGTCATAGAGGATATTATATAATAGAATAAGGGTTTATGGCCTTAGTATCACTGGTTTAAGTATAATTAGATATATTATAAGGAATAGGGTATTTTAGTAAATTGGTATGTATTATAAGGATAATGCATAGTATAGGTTTGAATAGATAACAAAGGGCGAGTTATGATGCTTATTTCATAATCATACAAGAGGTGTCTTAGTTGTTAATTATGTATGGAAATGTGTGTTAGATGTGTTAGAAGTACATGTTAGGGTTTATGGGTTCCATGATCATTTGGTATAGAATACTTGTTTCCATGTTCAATAGTCCATGTCCAGTAGTATAATTATGAGTTGACAATCCATTTGTGACATGTGGATAAATAAAAATGAAGTGTGAGATAAAAGTAGATGATATATAGGAGCCTCAAACTTAGGGGCATTTTAGTCATTTTGACCTATGGCCCCTGAGTATAAGAATTGAAACCTAGGTTGGCCTTAGTGGATTATTTAAGTTAACATGGACAATAATACTAATAAGGATTACTTAATAATAATGGAAACAAATAAAAACAAATAAGTATGTGATTGTTGTGTTTCTCGTGGTCACCATAATTAAGACACTAATAATTAAAGTAAAAGACCTCGAGATCGGGAATGGTGGCTCTTTAGGGGTCGCTACCCTAAAGACATTAGACATGTTTTAGCCCATGATTATTTTGAATTTTATTGGCGTGCCTTAGTGCCACAGCCTAACCCTACATCTTACTCTATTTATCTTTACTTACCTACTTAGGGTGTATACATACTTATGAATTAGGTGTTCTTGTCAATAGGGTACTATGTGTCCTCATGCACCAGTGCGACCAGGGTACCTTTGCAACCTTGGGTTGATGGTTAGAGGATATTGTGCTGCTTATATGCGTCAATATGATCAATGTACCTTTGTATCTCCAGTTTCGTGATCTCCCCCTCAAGTTAAATAAATAGAATTGTTGTGTTAATTAAATGAAAAAAATACTGATCATTTAAAGTGGAAAATTATTAAGCTAGGCTCAAATGGATTATATTATTTGTATTGGTCTACCGATTATAATAGTGGCTAAGAGTGTTTCATCATGGAGGTTGTATAAGTATACTAGTCCAATAGTTATAATAGTAGTGAGGTGCGTGTTGTCCTGGAGTGTATTCCGTTCCACCAACTATAATAGTGGGGGATCCCAAGCTCAATAAACCAAACATTTGATGATGATGAATCATGAAAAAGACACTAATTACTTATAATGGAACACCATATGAGTTGGGGCCAAACTGATCCACTGGCAAGAATAGTGGCTAGGTGCATTTTGCCTTGGAGACTGATCCACGAGCAAATAATAGTGGCTAGGAGTGTTCTGTCCCGGAGTATATTTCCAATCTACTGGCTATAATAGTAGAATTTCCATACTTACATGGATATAATTTGAGAGATGTTAATAAATAATGTTTAATTAATGGCTTAAAACTAGAACTTACTTATTTCACCGTTATGATCTATTGTTATAATATAAATATAGCCTTGGTCCCTATTACTGGTAAGTGCTGGAAATGCTAAGTAAATGGACCTTGTGATATGCAATTCTTATTGTTTGTTGTGTTATTTACATGCATTGTGTAATTGCTCTCATGTTGTTGAAATTATTTCTATGCTTGCGTATGTTATTACTTTTACATTTATTTATGTATGATGTGTTGCATGTGGGCCCTACCTTTTAGTTTAATATAAAGGGTTACTCAGGACCGTAGTATTGAAGGGTTCCATTTGTGGGACCCTGCCTATTCAATGGACAGTGCCCCTTGCAGGTTAGCCCGCAGGTGCTACTCAAGTTCTTATCGGGTAAGAGCATGAGGTTATCCATAAAGTTTTCTAAATTTATCTCTTAAACTTTCATAATTCCTTGTGTAATTATTCTATTTTATTGTAACATCCCGAAATTTACTATTTTTTTAAAATGGAAACAAATAAATTAGAACCTGTGAATTTCGGGAATGTTACCACCACACTTAGTACCAGATCAGTTCACTCCGACCGTTTCAATACCAAGTGCTAAGGCTAAAAAGGATTATTGTTAAACTTTAATCAATACTTAAACCAAAAGTTCATAAAAATAACTAGAATGATCATAACACAGAAATAAGAGTATGCATAAAGAGTTTACAATTCAAAGGAGTACAATCAACTATAAGATAGAAGTCAAAGTGCGTGAAAAGAGTATAAACCAGAGTGCATTGTTAAAATTAAAAAAAAAAAGAAATAAAGTTTATAACCAGTAAAAGTTACATCTAGGATACTCAATACAAAGTAAAAAGGTCAAAAGGGAGATACGGCCACACCACTCTCGATCTTTGTGCCAAATCCATACTCATCACTCAGCCCCGCCTGATGCCTTATAAACATTGAATGCCTCAAAATAGGCATCACCCACCTGCAGAAAGTCAGAAGGGTCATCTTCTCGTGGGAATAAGCAGCACCCATAAAATGAGTGGTCAGTACACTACGTACCGAGTAAGGTAACCATGCACTAATGCCAATACACAAAAACACACAATCCAAGCTTGATAATACAATAACACACAATCACTTTAGATAAATAAATAAATAAATAAAGGCCAATTTAAAATCCAGATCCGTTAATTATTTAATCTTTGATAAGTACTCATTTCACACCATATTTTTCATCAATCCATGTGAGTACGAGAGCCCCACTATTTTAGCCGATGAATCGGTCACTTATAGGGCAGGACACCCTAACCACTATTCCTTACTGGTAGATCGGTTTGGCTCCTACTCGCACGGTGTTTATTGTAAGGACTTAGTGTTTTTTATGTGTCTTAGCAAACTCAAGGTTTGGTTTATTGAGCTCGAGATCCCCCCACTATTATAGCCGATGGAGCAGTCACATATAGGGCGTCATGCACCTAACTACTATTATAGTCGATGGATCGGTTACATATAGGTCAGAATGCCCTAACCACTATTCCTTATCGGTGGATCGGTTTGGGCCCGACTCAATAATTGTAATCCCCCGAAATTTTAAAAACCTAGAATTTAATAAATAGTTTTTATCTAGGATAAATTAGCTTTTAAAATTATTTAATTTAATTATTTTATGGGATGTTGAGCATATAAATTTGGATAGGAATATTTGATAAATTAAAACAAATATTTTTGTTATTTTATCATACTCATTTTTTTAAATAATTTTTATCAAACCAATATTTTACTAAAATTATCCTTTTTAAGTCCATATATTTAATTATATTAAATTAAAATATTAAATAAATTTATTATAAAAAATATTACATATTATTATTTTATGAATTAAATTATTTTAAATTCTCCCATTTTCCCATTTTCCTTTTTTTTCCTTTCCTTCTCTTTTTTCTCCTTTTCCTCCTTTCTTTCTTTTCCTTTTTTCTTTCCTCCTTCGGGCCTCCCACCAGGCTAGCCTCCTTCGTTTCCCCTGCGCTTGGGCCTCCGACCCACTCCCTCCCTTCCTCTCCTCACCACGTGCTAGCTACCAAGCCCAACTCCCCCCTCTTTTCTTTCTTTCCTTTTCTCCCCCTACCTGGGCCAACCCAACTCCTTTTTTTTCTTCCCCTTACGCGCCCGCTTGCTACACCTCCCCCTTCCCTTTCTTTCTTCTTCCTCTACACCCCATCCAACGTCTCCTCGACCTATCTTTGTTGGCCTGCTCTGCCACCTTAGGCACGTTGGCCACCGCTTTGTTGCTACCTCCTACCACCAGTACAACCCTCCCTCTCTCCCTCTCTCTCTCCCCGTCCTTTTTTCACAAATTAGGACCCAACCAGCCATGCACCCCCATCACGCATGGCCTCCCTTTTCCCCTTCTTCCTTCTCTCTCCCTGCCACCCTACCACCCCCTGCCACCCTAAATGCTGCCACACGATCAGCCACCTATTGCCCTCTCCTCCCTCTTCCTTTTCTTCTCATCACTGTCCCTTCTACCCCATATTTTTTGAGCCCTTTCTCCCCTAATCTCCTTCCCCTTCATTTTTCTTCCCCTCCATCTTTTCCCCTTTATTTTGCACCACCGCCACCCTTCGTTGGGTCAACCGCTGCACCAAGCCCCTGCACCACCCACTGCTACCCTACACCTAAGCCTTGTACCACCACAAGACCACCCAAGCCACCCCGCAACCCCGTTCTTCCTCTCCACTTATTTTTCTCTCCTTTTTCTCCTTTCTCGGCATCCCCTCTACCACCCCACCATTCTCTGCCGCCACCCAAACCACCAGTCAACTCCCTGTAACCTCCTCTACCACCCCCAAATCTAGTTTGGCCAAAACAAGCCCCCTCACCCCTCCATTTTCCCCCTCTTTTCCTTCCTTCTCAGCCCGGTCTACTCCTACAACCCACTTCGCAGCCTCGTCGTTGCCGCCTCTACCGCTATTGGCCGCCAACAACCCATCTCCATCCCCAGCCTCCACCTACACCCCCTTACTCCCGCACCCTTCCCTTGCCTCCAATCCTCCCCCACCTACCCTCTTTTCTGGCTTCAAAACCTCAACCCAAAAATGACCACCCCTCCCTTCTACCCCCTACCTTCAACCCTTTTTCCCCATCATAACCTGCATGTGGCTCACGCTGCTCATGCAACGTGAGTTCCACATTATTTTGGGAGTTTTTGTGTTTAATTATTGAGGTATATTAATAGTTAAGTAAAGTGTGTTATTAAAAAAAAATTTATATAAAGTTGTATCCTCTTAATTTTCTACTTCTAATATAATAATTATTGGCATTATTTTTAGGTGTTGATTTTTCTATTTAAAGCTTGAATCTTTAATTGGGATACCAATAGGGTTCGTTTTTTAGGGAATTAAGGTAATCGTTAAACCCCACTTAAATGCATGGATAAACGTATGTTAGCACATTAGGATTTTTAATATGTTATTATGCTTGATATTTGTGGTTTAATATAATATATATATTTGCTTGTATTGATTGATAAAAAGAAAAGTATGCTAGTTTATATGTCATGTGTGGAAATGTTGCTTAAGGGAAGAGTTTGATTATTAATGAAAGTGTTAAGTACTTATCCATGTCATATTATATTATTGTGACCATTTATGGATGAATAATATTATTGTGAGCCTAAGGGGCATTTTAGTAATATTTCTTTTGCAAGAATGTGGCCTAATATGTGTGGGTGCTAATAAGTATTATATTAAAATATAATAGTTGGTGGAGTTAGATATTGTTATTGAAGTATTAATATTATTATTCCATGTGGTAATGTTAATTTAATAAAAGTGGTAATTTTGGAGGCAAAAGGGGAATATGGTAATTTTATAAGAAAATGGCAAAATGGTAATTTTATAAGTAAAAGGGTATTATGGTAATTTTGGAAGTAAAGAGGAAGATGCTAATTTTATAAGTAAAGGGGTATTATGGTAATTTTGGGAGTAAAGAGTAAAGTGGTAATTTTGAAAGTAAAGGGTGGGTAAGAATGGTAATTTAGTAAGAAAGGGGTAAAATGGTAATTTTGTAAGAAAAGAGTAAAGTGGTAATTTTGGATGTAAAAGGGTAAAATAGTAATTTGTAGGTTAAAGGGTATTACGGTAATTTTAATAATGGAGAAGGGTAAATTAATAATTATAATTATGGAGAAGGGTAAATTAATAATTATAATTATGGAGAAGGGTAAATTAATAATTATAATTATGGAGAAGGGTAAATTGGTAATTATAATTATGGAGAAGGGTAAATTAGTAATTATAATTATGGAAAAGGGGATATTGGTATTCATAATAATGGAGAAGGGTAAAATGGTAATTATAATAATTGAGAAGGGTGAAATGGTAATTTTTATAAATAAGAGGATATTATGGTAATTCTGGTAGTAAGGGGTAAAATGGTAATTAGTAAGTAAAAGGGTAAATTGGTAACTATAATTATGGAGAAGTATAAATTGGTAATTATAATTATGGAGAAGGGCAAATTAATAATTATAAATATGGAGAAGGTTAAATTGGTATTTATAATAATGGAGAAAGGTAAATTGGTAATTATAATTATGGAGAAGGGTAAATTGGTATTCATAATAATGGAGAAGGGTAAAATGGTAATTATAATGATTGAGAAGGGTAAAATGGTAATTATGATAATGGAGAAGGGCAGTTTAGTAAATTAACCAATAGAAGGGTAATTTGGTAATTATGATAATATATAAGGGTAATTTGGTAATTATAATAATGGATAAGGGCAATCCGGTAATTATAAGATTGTAAAAGGGTAATTTGGTAATTTAACCAACTAAAGGGCGAATTGGTGATTGTGATAATGTAGAAGGGTAATTTGGTAATTTATCCAGCTAAAGGGGCAATTTAGTAATTATAACAAAGGAGAAGGAAAATTCGGTAATCTAACCAACCAATTGGGAATTATGATAAGCATAATAATTATGAAGGGTGATTGGTGACCTAATAAGTGTGGGAGATAATTTGGAAACCTAAACTAATTAGGGATGCGGCTTAGAACAACAATGTATGTATTATATGCCTCGTGTGCCATGTGTTATGCCGTATTGTGTACTTTATGCTTAATGATTAACCATTTGTAGCACAACTTCGAGTGATGCATGCTTGTGTGACTTCCTTATGGCATGTGGATGATGATTATATATGTTGTGCGTACGATGTTATTTGCTGTGACCCTCTAGGACATGCATGTTAGGGTGTTTAATAATATGATATGGGGTGAAAGGATAAAAAGGAATAAATGGGGAGTGAGTTGACTAAGGCAACACGATATTGACCTTAATATCTCATGATCCATGGGGGGGAATAGAAGGAGATTATGATCAAAACGAATGAGTGATGCAACTCTTGCATGGGAGGTTTGTAGGGTTTGCATGGGATAATCCTTATGTAAGAAAGGTGTCAGGGTTTGAGCAGCCAACTAGGGTTTTACGGTCATATGTATGATTGGTGAGTAGAGTGATGGGATTTGGGTTGAAACTAAATGGGATGAGGTATTGGACGATAAAGAAAGGTTGGGCCACATAGGTCCGATTAGGGTTTTAAGGGAAAACCCTAGAGAACGATAGTGAGAGAATTTGAATGTCGTAAGGTGATGGGCCTTGACCCACACCCTTAGGAGTTAGGTTTTTATTATGAGTAAATGAGGGGGAATGGATGTCGGGGTGTGACAAGAGGCATAAAGGTCTCAAGATATGGGGCGGGCCCTCTCTGGAGGATAGAAGTAGAGGCCAGGTGCCTTACAGTAGAAGATTATTGAGTCGGACCCAGACCGATCCACCGACATAATAGTGGTCAGGTGCCGGGGTGCCCTGGAGACCAATCCACCGGCATATAATAGTGGTTAGATGCATTATGCCCTATAAGTGATCGATCCACCAGTTATAATAGTGGGGGATCCCGAGCTCAATAAATCGAACGTAATAATGATAAGATATGGGGAAGACACAAAGTAATTATAGTGGAACACCATGAGAGTCGGGGCCAGACCGATCCACCGGCATAATAGTGGCCAGGAGCGTTTTGCCCTGGAGACCGATCCACTGGCATATAATAGTGGTTAGGTGCGTTCTTCCCTATAAATGGCCAATCCACATGCTATAATAGTAGGGTTCCCACACTCACATGGATATAAAATCAGAGAGTTGATTGAATAATGATGGACTAATGGCTTAAGGCCCGAAAGTATTGATTTTACACTATAACATGGCTTAAGGTCCGAAAGTATCGATTATACATTACGACCTATTATTACCTAATTGAATGTTAAGTATGTGAATGTTATGTATGCACATCTTATTATATATGAATATAGTGTTGTATTATGTGTTACATTGTGGGCCTACTTTTAAGTGTATTTTTAAAGAGTTACTCATTACCATAGTACTGAAGGGTTCCATTTGTGGAGTCCCTGTCTATTCAATGGGCAGTGTCCCTTGAAAATCCTTTTCAAGTGTTATTCAAGTGGGCAACTGGAAAGAGAGTAAGGAATCATCCGAAATCATTAGGGTTTTTCCCTTTCTCTTTAAATTTATGGTTTTAATATTGTTGTTGTTTTTGTAACCACCACTGGTGGACTTTATCCTTGTAAATGGTTTGTCATGCTACTATGATTTACATATGGTTTGTAAATTGTATTTTACACTTTTAGCCTTAGCACTTGGTACTGGAACGGTAGGAGTGAACCGGTCTAGTGCTAAGTGTGGCGGCAATATCCCCAAAATTCACAGTTTGTTATTTTGCTCTGCTAATCTTTTAATAAAATAAATTTTTTTAGTAGTGAATTTTGAGGGTGTTACAATAATCTTCCGCTTTACATGATTAATGTCGTAAGTGTCTTATTCAGAATTTTCACCCTAGACATGCATAATTAACTCCCTTTACGCTTATCCTTCAAAAGGTCCCATCCCACTTCATAAGACTCATGCACCTCCTAACTTGGCCCAACATCCTTTCCTCCTTACCCTAACTCACACTAGAACCCATCTCCCATGTAGGTGGGTTAAGGCCTGCTACTTTTCACCTCTATTCCACTCATTGCCTCACTCTAGGGTTTTCCCCAGAAACTCTAGTTTAGGCCTAAGTGGCCCATCCTACTCCACCTCACACAACCCAAATCAATTTTACACTTCAAACATCACAACCCATAGATTCCACCCTCATCATCACGGTTTACTCACCAAGTACACGTGTAACTATGAAACCCTAGGTAACCACATCAAACCCTAGCTTCCTCATTTCCACTTGTCACCCCTCCATTTCTCACCTTCCACTTCTTATTTTTTCCCATGCTAATCATGCTCATCCTCACACGATGATTTCCATCCTAATCTCATACTCCACTCACCCTCATTTAATTCTCTTTTTACCACCTTCTTAGACTAGGGTTTCCTCCCAAACCCTAGCTCAGTCTCCTATATACCCGTATACTATCCCACGTATTATTTTCCACCCAAAACCTCCAAACACCCAAACAACTCTTTTGTTACCATCGTTACACTCCAAGTCAACCTTTCATACGTAAATTTTAAACCCATGCAGACTCTAACCTTACCATGCAAACCTTCGAACTTTTTCATGCAAAACCCTAGACTCCCATGCAAACATTAGATTCTTCCATGCAAAACCCTAGATTCTCCCATGCACAACCATAGATTATCCCATGCAAAGCCCTATATTCTCCCATAGAAAACCATAGATTCTCCCATGCACAACTATAGATTCTCCCATTCACAACCATAGACTCCCATGCAAACATTAGATTATTCCATGCAAAACCTTAGATTCTCCCATGCACAACCATATATTCTCCCATGCAAAACCCTAGATTCTCCCATACACAACCATAGATTCTCCCATTCACAACCATAGATTCTCCCATTCACAACCATAGATTCTCCCACGTAAAACCCTAGATTCTTCCATGCAAAACCATATATTCTCCTATGCACAACCATAGATTCTTCCATACAAAACCCTAGATTCTTCCATACTAAACCATAGATTAGATTCTCCCATTCCTTCATTTTAATTTTTCATCATTTCCCTCACACAATACCAGATTAAACATCCTCACATGCATGCCTTAAAAGGTCACAACACATTACATCACATTCCACAACATTTCAGCACATATACATATCAACATATACAATAAGAAGGTACATAAGCATACCTTAACTCTAAGTTGTTCCATACATAAAATAGTCAACTAATATCACATGATACACAACACGACATTATACAAAGCATCCAAGGCATATAATACACATAACACAAATAAGGCATTAGCTACACCCTTATCTAATACGACACCGGTCTTGGAGCACGCTCCTATGCCTCCTTGGGATTTTAACTAGTCTCTCCTATAAGAAGGAAATACTAAAGATTAGATTCCCTCCTACCAAAAATACTAGTATTCCTAATTTATTCTAATATTAGGGTTTTAGATAAAATAATAATATAGTAATAGTAACACTAACTAAATACTAGTTTTGCTAAGGATAAAAGTAATAATAGTAATATTGGAAAAATGTGATAATATAAGGTTTGAAGATTTTACCTTAATGATAATAATGATACTAAAAATAATACTAACACTAATAATAATAATAATAATAATAATAATGAAAATGACAGAATTCAAAATATAAGTGAATTAAGGGCTTCGACCCTTCCCCATAATAATAATAATAATAATAATAATAATAATAATAATAATAATAATAATAATAATAATAATAATAATAATAATAATAATAATAATGATAATAATAATAATAATAATAATAATAATACGAATAATAATAATAATAATAATAATAATAATGATAATGATAATAATAATAATGATATTAATCGAAAATAAAGTAAAGTAGGGTTTCAACCCTACATTGAATATATAATAATACTAATAAAGATAATAATAATAATAATAATAATAATATCAATAATAATACATGATAATAATAATAATAATCGAAATAGACATAATAGGGTCTTGGCCCTATATAGAATAATAATAATAACATTAATAATAATAATAATAATAATAATAATAATAATAATAATAATTGAACTAATAGTAATATATTAAAAATAAATAAATAAAGCTTGTATAATTAGGTTTTAAGGATTTAGAGGGTTTAGAGTTCCACCTTGGGTTGGTGTTGACAGGCGGCACCGGTGGTGGTGCATGGCGGTGGTGGCGGTGGTCGGGAAAAGAGAAGAAAAGATAGATAGTTGAGTGTTGGGAAAAAGAGAGGGAGAAAGAGGGTGGAAGCTGGGGTTTTTATGGTTGCCTACATGGAGAGGGGTGGAATGAAGGTGGCGGCGCACGACGACGTCTGTAGTGGCCGAAAGGGGAGGAAAAGAAAGAAAGGGAGGAGGAGAGGGAGGAAGAGGAAAAGAAAGGTAGGGGAAGGTAGAGGGGAGTCTATAGAGAAGTTTGGGAGGTGTAGGAGGCGGTGGTTACAGCGGGAATGGTGGCTAATGGTGGTGCAAAAGGTAGTGAAGGTGGAAAGAAGGGCTGATCGAGGAGGTGACTTTGCACGGTCAAGGTGGCTCGTGCGGGGCAAATCAAGGGAGAAGGGAGGTGTAATTAGGTAGAGGGTGGTGTAGGGAAGGCTCAGGTGGGTGGCGTGGGTGGCAGCATTGGTCGACGGCGGCATAAATAACATCCGATCAGAAGGTGGTGTTCGGGGAAAATTTTGTTGGGCTGCGAGAAAAGGTTTCAATTATGGCTGCTTAAGGGTATATATATAGGATAATTAGAGAGGGATAAGGTCAAAGGAAAGATGGGAGAGTAGGGCAGGTAGGTTAGGGCTCACCAGCGGCGACGATAGGCCAGCACACAACTGTGTCGTGGCCTACAATTGACTAGGAAAAAAGGAAAGATCGTGCGAGAAGAGGGGAGGTGTGGTTGGGTCAAAGTGGATAGCGAGTCCGGGGGAGGAGAAAGGAGAGAAATGACCGGTTAATGGGGTGTGATTGGTGGAAAAAAACCAAGGAGTTGGGGAGTTGCAGGCTGCGACAGGGGAGAAGAAGAAGGAGGAAGAAGAAGGTGGGCGATGTGGATCGGCGGTCCAGGAGGGAAAAAGAAAAGAAAGAAAGGGGAAGGAACTTACCGGCTGGGAAAAGAAATGAAATGCAACGTGTCGGGTTGTGCTAAAAGAGGAAGAAAAGAAAAAGAAGGTTTGGGTCGCGGGAAGGCAGGCCCAATTCGGGGGGAAAGAAGAGAAAAAAGGAAAGGAGAAAGGAGAGGAAGAAAGAAAAAAAAAAAGAAGAGGAAAAAGGAAAGAAAATAAAAAATAGGTGAGTTGAGGTCAATTAAAATAATTTGGATATTTGGGATATTTAAAAATAATAATATTTTAATAAAATAATATTTAATTCCCTTTTTAGGCTAATTTAGGATTTTTAAAAGATTTTTTCTAAATTCCATTTTAATTAGAAAAATACCCTAATTTTTTCTAGTTTAAATTTTTATTATTTTCTTCTTTATTTTCCCTAATTAATTCCCTTTTAATTTAATAAAAATAACTTATTTAATTAATTTTTATAATAAATCCTTAATTAGCTATAATTTTTAAAATAAGGATTTTGGGGCATTTCACTAATAGTAGGTTTTACCTTTTATAATGTGATTTAACGCGCAACTATGATTTTGTTTCATAACTTAGTTTTGCATAATGTGCTCTCTTTCTTTTTAAGCCTTAGCACTTTGTACTAGAACGGTAGAAGAAAACCGGTCTAGTACTAAGTGTGGTGGTAACATCTCCAAATTTTACTATTTTACTTCCACTTAATTTTCATAAAATAAAAATCTTCAATAGTAAATTTTAGGGGTGTTACAGAGGTATCCTAGTACAAGCTTCCTTTATGTACTATGACCAAGTATGGCAGGTGTGGTATCCCAATCAACGTTTTCTCTTGCGGCAAGTGAATTCAATGTTTGGTGGGCATAGTATCCCATTGTATGTGTATGTTTCTATGACTTTGTTTCATGGTGTAGAACTAGGTGCGATCAAACAGGTTATCTTAATAATTAGGAAGCATGAGGTCATTAAATGATGGTTTATAATATGGTTTTTGTTGCATGATATATATTATTATTATTCTAGGATTCCTGTGCGAGCATGCCTTATTATATTATAATCATGAGCCTGAGTGTTATGGTATTTTAGTATGATTATCACCATGATACTATGTGACCTAATGTGCAACATGAGCCCTTACCATGTTTTAGGTAGTTTATTTAACCACTACTTTATAGTACTAATACTATATTTGTGTGGCCATTTTAATGATCCATCTTCTTATACGATGAGTAGAGAACAATTTGTAGGGTTATGATTCTCAGCAAGAGTACATTAAGGATGATGTCGTAGGCCAATAGTTGGCCAGTGCTTGGGTTTTGAGAGTTAAATTTCTGTTGGTTAAGAGTTAGGCTAACCAGTTAGATATATTTTTCCCACTGTGTCGAGATGTTCTTCCAATTATTTAAATTAGTGACTTTGGCTCCTCTATTTGGATTTTGTGATCTTTATTCTATATATATTTTTAATCTCATCATTTTTACCAATATTATTGTTGTATTATGAGTAGAGCATACATATTTGAGTTCATTGTTCCATTTTTCCTTACATTAGGCATGAGTTCAGTGATGATCACACATCTCTCATAATTAATGTGGTGGTAACGTCCCTTGATTTTTCTTTTACAAATACTTCCATATTATTTTCAAATAAAATTTTCTAACCAAAAATTTTGGGATCTTAAAATAGCACTTGAAGAAGAAGGTAGAGATGAAGGCACAAAAAGAGCATTAGAATAAATAGCAATATTACATGCATTACTTTTCATAGGAAATACATTCCAATTTTTTTCATTTATGGATTCATAGATAGAATTATCAATCAAACAAAATAATCTATATGTTGCACTATTCTAAGCATATCATATTAATGCATAGTCAAAAGTCTTTAATCCCACATTAGTTTTCCTAAAGTATGGTAAGCCAACCTTATCTAGTCCCGTCAACACTGTCAAACATTTTAGATTAGGCTCAAAACCTTCCCAAAATTAATAGGTTGTTTTATCTAGATTCTTATTTGGGACTATTTTAGAACATATTAGACAAAAAACACAGCTTCTCCCACATTTGGTTAGACATTCTAAAACTTAATAAAATGACATTCATCATTTCTTTTAAAATCCTATTTTTCCTTTCACTTATGCCATTTTGTTAAGAGGTATAAAGAACATTGATTTTATGTACTATTCCATGACTATCATAGAAGTTTGTTATGAAATTAGTTCCATATTCACTGCCCCTATTAGACCTAAGCCTTTTTATCTTATACTCCATGTGGTTTTCAACCTCTATCTTATATTTTAATAACATTCCTTAAGTTTCATCTTTAGACCTAAGGAGGTAAACTTTAGTGTACCTAGAATAATCATCTATAAAGGTCACATAATATCATTTTACTCCTATGCTCTTAGTGTTCTTAAAGTCAACCAAATCAATGTGTATCAATTTTAGTAATTCGGATGATCACTCTATGAAAGCCTTTTTAGCATATTTGGCTTTCATGCAAACATAACACTTGTCATAATCTTTAGTGTTTGATACATTAATCAAGTTCATATGTTTAACTTTATCAATAGAAGCTCCATTTGTGTGCCCTAGGCTACCATGCCATAATGAAATAGTTTCAATAATATAAGTAGATGTAAAACCAATTTTATTAACTGAAATAGTATTCAAAATAAAGAAATCATCAGCAAAGTATCCATTTTCCATAAAGACCCTATTCTTAATCAACATGACTTTATCAACCTCAAAAATCAATTTCAATCCAAACCTATTTATCAAACTACTTGAAGCTAGGTTCCTACATAAGAAGGGCAAATACAAAACATCACTCAAAGATAAAGACACTATTAAGAAAAGAGGTTTTAGCAATAATATTTTTCATCACTGATTACCCCATAGTTGTCCTTATTACTCTTTATGAATGACATGCTGTCGCTAAAATTTCGTACCGAATATTTCATAGTTGGAAGACAATAATGGGATGAAGAACACTAAACCTTACCTTTAGCAATGACAAGGTCATCTTCAGCTAGTCCTTCGACAACCATATAGATTCAAATTTTGGTTAACCATTTTGAAGTTTTTAAAGTATTAGCTATGAAATGTCGTCCCTAAAAATAGTATTATGAATGACACTTCAAAAAATTCAATAAAATTTTAATCTTGGTTGAAATTTTTATAATATTTGAGTTTTAGCCACAACACGTAATCCTGAAAAAATATTTAATAAGTTTTATCCATGACATTTCATCCATAAAAAGGGTTTTAGGAATGATATTTTCTATAATAAAAAATCCAGTAAATTTTTTTACCACTATTAGTCACCACCATTTATGTTTTTAGTAAAAATAATTAGAATTTACAGTGATTTTATTTCATTTTATAAAACATACAATATCATATAAAATAACATAATAGAAATATTTATAAATATTTAGCAGTGAAATATCAAAATTGTATATATAATGCTAGAACTTGTTTTGATTAAATAGTAAATAAAAATGTCTAAAATCAAAATTGTTCATAATAAATCATCATCATCTTGTTTTTATGGGAGATTTTGAGGAGGATGAATCTAGTGTTGAACATGATCATATAGAGGTTGAACTAGGGCTAGCTGATAAAGGGAAAAACCAAATCCTTGTGTCTATGTCACTATCATCCTCAATCCATCCACTTGCATCCTCTATGAATGGAAAATCTCATAAATATCTACCATTGTAGGAAAAGGGGCAACAATAATGGATGATGGTGTATTGGTCTCTGAAGGTGGAGAGTGATAGTTAGATGAGGAATTAGACCTGACAAAGTTGACCCAACCCGACCGACCCAACCCGAATAACCTGACTTGAAACCCGTTAGTAACCTGAAAAATAAAACCCATTCATAACCCGAAAGCCCAAAACAACCCGATTCAATTCGGACCCGACCCGAATTTAGCTAACCCGATAATGACCCAAATCGAAGTGACCCAAATCAATAATAACCAAACCGAGCACACCCCAAACTAGAACCAACCCGAATTCCAACCTGAACCCAAACTGACCCAAACTCTAACTTTAACCTGAACTCTAGCCAGAACCCGAACCAACCCGAACCAGACTTGAACTGATAATTGATTATTCTTATTCGTATATGATATTTTTAACCCCATATACTTATTAATTTTTGAAACAATGTAAATAAATGCCAACATTTATAAGCATAAATTTATATTTTTGCTTCACTTTGTTTGATAATTTCCTACAACTTAAACTCGACACTCTGGACCATAATAATAAAACCCTAATGACGAATCATTAAACTTATAAAATCAAGAACTTATGAGCATAACCTTTCAATTCAATTTCAAAATCATTATATATTATAGTAGTATATATATAATCTATATTAGAAAAATTCTAATTGGATGGGATCTACAATCTAAGTAATGAATATCTATGATAGAAGTTGGCCGAATACTCCAATGTAACCTTCATAATCTATTGCATTACCTACATGCATCAGTAACATTCTATTCTTGTCCCTCGGAACAAAATTAGAACAAAATACATTATAAAAACAACCACACATGTGAAAGGCCACAAAGTATCAATCTTAAATGGTTTCAATGAAGCAAACTTAACACCGAATTATGTAAGATTTGTCTCGTATGTGGTTTTTCTATATGATGAAAATTCAATACTCTATTATTCAACTTCCAATTAGTATCCACAAAATGATCAGTCAAACACATATATCCCTCGGTTTGACAAGAAATCCACATATCAGAAGTCAGACAAATGCGACCAGGGATGCTATGAAGATAGTTCTTAAGCTCAATTTTCAAGTTTGAATGCAATTTCAATAAGTCCGATTTTGTAGTATTTCTACAAATGGTTCTAACTTAAGTTCAACCCGAGAGAATGCATATCCATGTTTGATGATAGCCCTTGCTAATAGATCTCTATAGATCTTTTGGTCATAAATATTAGATTCTACTTTCACAATTTGTTGATATAATGGACATTTATCAAGATGTCTTTGTAGATTTGTTGTTCCATAATGTGAACTAGCAATGAAAGAAGCCACCTTATAATGGCTGCAAAGTGCTCTCTCTTTTCCATCCTTAGTCTCAGTTCCTTTAAGCCTCAGAAATTCTTTCCAAACTGAGCTCCTTTTCTTATTCGCTTCTTGCAATTTAGGATCCAGAAGATTAGTAGCATCATAATTTCCAGCTTCCATAATTACAATAAATTATTAGTATTACTATTTGATTAAGGTGACCATAAAATCACATACAATAATAATTATCAAGAAAAATAATAATTATAATAATAAAATTTTATCTTTTAAAAATTACTAAAATACCCTTACTTATTAATAATGGGTACCAAAATATATTTTAAACAAACACAACTCTTGCACATGCATCCATGGACGCAGGGGAAAAATAATTTGATCTGATTTATTTCATACAAATTCCAATTTTTATGTTCTAACTCGTTCTCGATCATGATTCATATTGTTATATATAATATCCAATTTCAGCCTTTTGATTTGACCTGAAATCTATATACCCGAATTCCAAAAATCCGATAAATCTGACACTTAGTCGATCCGATTTACACCCAACCCATGTAGTGACCCGAACTCAAACCTAACCCAAAGTCTATAAACCCGAGTCAAACCTGAAATAGACCCGAACCCGAGATACCAGAAGAAACCAGCATCGACCCGACCCAAATCACACCTGACTAATCACTTAACCCAAATTGAAGCCGAACCCGACCCAAAGCAACACAACCCGAAATACACCCGAACTGAATTAGACCCGAACCCAAACCCGACTCAATTGTATAATAAACCGAAGTTGACCCGACCCATATTAACCCGACCCTAACTCAACCCAAATGACTCTTTGCCACCTCTTCGTGGAATATCTTATCAATCAGTAATATGAGCCCCACACCCTTCCTAAAGTCCAAACAATGACCAAGAACATCATATACTATTTTGGTCTCATTGATCATTGGTGGATCGATAGAGCCAGTAGAGCCCCCCCCCCCCCACTCATATTCTTACACTGTTGCTCGAGATTCATCACGTAACCTCAACATTTCATTCTACAAAAATGAAAATTTTATGTTAATAAAAAATTCATAAAAAATATTTTATAAAACAACATATAGTATTAAATGACTTACATAAATTTTTTCTTACATGCTTGATGATCCACTAACCAACCCACTTGTGTAGATCCTTATAGGTTTAGATTGACGATGGTAATTATTGGATATGTTTATAAATCTATCATATTATTTAAATTAATACATTTATAATACTAACATTAGATTAAAAAGATTAAAGATAACTAATATTCTTTTATATATATATATATATATAAGTTAAAATAGATCTAGACCTGTGGAGACTAGGATATGTTATATTAGTCCTTTTTTCCTCAAACCTTGCCTACACATATAAAAAGAAGTCAATAATGATTCAAAAAATTCAACATTTATAGTAGCGAACTTAAATTTTTACCTTTCCCTTATATGAGGTAAAGTAGTCTACACACTTCTTCCAGGTATCTTGGTTAATGTTATCCGACTTCTATTTGTTATCCTTCAGCCACTTTATCTTTATCTTGTTCTTCATGTTGTTGTATTGTTACTAGAAAAACCTTCTAAGACCAATCTGAATCAGATCATATACGTGATTGTACCTCTAGTAATTGAGATCAAAATATTGATATAAAATTAATGTATACCATATTAGTAATTTATAAAATAATATTATTCATATATTTTAAGTAATAATATATAAATACCTCAAGCCATGGATAAATCTTATAACTTAAATTTTTAGGAACATGAGCCCATGATTTATAAAACAGTGGAATGAACTCCCTAATTACATTTTCGACATAATGAGAAAAGTTTGGCCCATACTCAACCACAAGATTATACTTGTCATCTTTGTTAGCAAAATCTATGTGTAGTGGTCATTTCTTGTTCGCGAGGCACAAGTCATAGAGATCAAGATATTTTCCATTACCTCTGCCCTTCCTTTTTTCCACTGGTGGTGTTGCAAGAACAAATTTCAAAGTCAATAGTAGTACCATTATATAGTTATTCATATATTCAAATTGTAACACCCCGAGTCGATACGACCACGCGGGGGCTACCTTGGAGTGCTTTCGGATTGATCGGCTGACCCTACAGATCAACACGAGTCCTTTCAGTGCGCTTTGTCCTTACTCGCGCACTTTCTGAGAAATTTCAGAACTTCCCAGAAGGTCACCCATCCTAAAATTGTTCCACGACCAGCACGCTTAACTGTGGAGTTCTTAGGACGAAATCACCAAAAGGATGGTATACCATGTTGATATAAGTAGCTAATTCAATCCTTATAACACTCTGCACAATTTGGGGTATTACATTCACCCCCACTCAAAGAACGCAACGTCCTCGTTGCGCCTCAACCATTAACTGTCTCAATACAGTTTATGCCAAGAATCGTCTCGCTAGGTGGTTGACTGGCTCGTCCAAGTTCAACTCACGGTCGCGGTTTCGCTCTGATACCATTTGTAACACCCCGAGTCGATACGACCACGCAGGGGCTACCTTGGAGTGCTTTCGGATTGATCGGCTGACCCCACAGATCAACACGAGTCCTTTCAGTGCGCTTTGTCCTCACTCACGCACTTTCTGAGAAATTTCAGAACTTCCCAGAAGGTCACCCATCCTAAAATTGCTCCACGACCAGCACGCTTAACTGTGGAGTTCTTAGGACGGAATCACCAAAAGGATGGTATACCATGTTGATATAAGTAGCTAATTCAATCCTTATAACACTCTGCACAATTTGGGGTATTACACAAATGGTCAATAATTTTTTTGTATATATCTTTTTATCAAACTTGCATCAGAAAGGTAATCTATGAATTTCAAGAGGGGGATCGCCCTCTCTGTCTCCACCGTGCTATGTAGCATCGACATCAACTATACCTATATATTGTAGGAAAAAAAATTAAAATAGTAATACAAAAGATCAGTTATATAAATTTAGTATATATTAAGATACTAAACCATTATCATTGTAAAACTATATTACATATTCCCAATTTAACGATAATAATCGAAACAAAAAATACACCTAATATATATTAGTAGTCGGTTAGAAACTAGAAATATCACTATAGTTATCGTCATTAGGGTTATCCATATCTGTATCCAAATAGTCTAAACCCTAGTATTTCTTGTCATCTTTCATGTTCTTGCCGTCTTTAACTCCATCAATGATCTCAATGACATCCATATCTTCAATTATGATGTTTAAGGCTACATTAGCGAAGTCAACCTTGTCAACCCCATCGACCACATCAATCTCATCATCATCATCATTCATATCCTAAATGTGGAAATGTATCACTTCCCAAACCACCCTCTAATTAGATCCATTAATAGTATCATAAATATACCATACTTGTTTTGCTTGAGATCCCACTATATACTAATCATTTGTATACCACTCTGACCTCTTATACACACTTGTAATGTTTTTTTTTTGCTTCATTATTTTATTTTTTGGATCAGTGTCAAACCATTTACACTTGAATAACCAAGTAGAACAATTATTAAAGTAATATAATTTAAAAACATCTGGTAATTGTCCATAGAAAAAGTGATGTCGATTCTAGGGATGCACACGCCATTATTTTTGTATTATTCTATTCATATCTCTATGATGAGTTAAATAATTAACTCCATTAATCACACAACTATGATAAGTTGATACAACACTAAATGGATGATGACACAATGCAAACAATTCATCATTACAGTCAGCTAATTCATTTTCTTGTAACTTATACATCTATAAAGTAAGTTAGGTTATAAAATTTTTTTAACTAATATTACATTAACTACAAGTACAAGGATCCATAAAAAATTTACCTTGGATTCAAACCAAGATGTAAACTCTTTCTTTTGAATATTAGCCAAATTACCACTATGTAGACTAATTTCAGTCATGTGATCATTACAACAATTTAAAATTTTCAATTTTACCATCACAGAAAATATGATTGATAATTAAGATGCTAGAAAGTTGAAACTTACTCAAAATATTCTTGAATATCATGAAAAAATTTTAGAATGTACTAATGAATATCATTTATCCACTTAATAGGTAAGGTCATCTTAGTACTCTTACCATTAGGACAAGCCTAAGATTGGAAAACTGACAACAAACAACTTACCATCACATCCTCATTTCTTTTTGCTCTATTAAACCTTGTCTCAACAACTTGCATGTACATAGAATAGAAATTTAATGCCTCATTAGCTACATAACCTTCAGCAATAGAACCCTCTAGTCAAGCATGATTTTTGATGTACTATTTTAAGTCTTTAAACTTTCTCTCAATAGGATATATCCATCCACAATGTACGTAACCACCTAATCATGATTATTCTAGTAAATGCATTATTATATGAACCAAGACACTAAACAATGTTGGAGGGAATATTCTTTCATGCTTACAAAGAAGTACAACAACATTATCTTCTGTCTTCTCCAAATTATAGAGTCAAAGTGCCCTAAAATAACCTCACGAACGAAGTTACATAGTTCTATGATAATGTTCCTAACCTTTTTGTTCAATAATCCATGAACTCTAACCGTTAACAAGCATTATATAATCACATAATGATCATGTGACTTTAAGCCTCTAATCTTGTTGTCATTATCGCTAACATTCTTCTTGAGCTTTTCAACAAACTTGCCTAGAAACATTACTTACTTCAAAAACCTCAATAACTTTTTACCATGATTATAATCAAAAGTGCATTGTGCCTTAATTTTCATCAACTTGTTTCCTTCATAATAAAACCATAACTCATTTTTTTATGTTCATGTCCTCCACATCACATCTTGCATTGTCGGTGTCTTTTGATTTGTTATTATCACATACGATCATCCAAAGAAAAGTGGAACAAACATTTTTCTCAACATGCATCACATCCAAATCATGTTTTAACAAATGAGATGATCAATAGGGAAACTCAAAGAATATGTTATTCTTATTCTAATTAAATTAATAGATACCTCTCTTTCTCTTTGGATTGTCAGGATACTTATCAGGTTGATGTTGCATCAAAATATCATCAAATGACAATCTCCTCAAAGGTTTTCCCTTTTTTCATTTTTCCATTGAATTAACAATTTTTTTTACAATTAGATGATTGGTGGGGATGAATCATGGATGTCCAACATACACAATCTTATTCATCAATCTCATGGAAGAAGTGACTTTTTTGCAATTGGGACATGCTAAATATCCCTAAATATACCAACCTAATAAATATGACCAGATTAGGAAATCATTAATGGTTCAAAGCAGCATTACACGTATTTTGGACCCCTTTTAATTGACCATATCTCGTGTATCAACCCCTAAAATCCATAAATCATTCAATTTTCCAACCAATGGCTGGAGGAACACATCAATATCCATAACTAGAGAACCAGTACCAAGAATCAACAACGTCAACATTAAATGGGTCCTTTATGCATTAGGATGGGGTAGGTTGTATGCGGTTCACATAATTGGCCACGTATTATATTCAAAACTCATACCTAAGGGATTAAAATGACCTCATGCTAACCCCAATCATACATTTTGCGGATTAGATGCTATATATGGATGATTTGCATCAAAATGCTTCCACACTTCACCATCAATATTATGATTTAATACCCCTAGTTCTTCTGACTAGACCTTCAAATGTCACCTCATGTCATGAGTATTGTGTGTGAAAGTGTGCAACTTCTTCAGCCTCGGTGTTAGAGGGAAATATTGCATAACCTTATGAGGTACTTTGTTGCCCATTATAGTTGCATCCATCTAATGATAGGTTCTACATACAAGACAGTTGTCTCTATCCACATTTTATTTCCCGTACAAAGCAAAAACATACTTACACACATGAAGAGCTTCCTCATCCTCTTATTTGTCTTATAGTGTCATACATGAAACTTATTTCCTTTTGGAAAAAACTCTTTTGCTAATTTAAGAATCATATTAAAATAATTATTTTTCCACTTATTTAATATCTTGTGATGCATCAAATTCACTAAAAAATTTAATGACAGTAATTTCTTACACCTATGATACAATTCAACCGCTATCTCTTGGAATAACTCGTCATAAAATGAAGCGGTTCCATTTCCAACTAAGTCATCATTTGTAGGACCCTGCACTTCATCATTGATAGCTTGTCCTTCATTACCACCACCTACCCAATCACCTAATGTAGCTTACATTTCATCTCTTCACTCCTCAACCATATGCACCAATTCTAGCTTAGGTTTGAATTCACCATGATATACCCACATAGCATAGTTATGTATAAACCCAATCTGCAATATGTGGTACTCAATATCATATATAGATCACCACTCCATGTTATATACTTTGTGACCATATTCATTCCAAACACTTTGTTTTGTAATTCTAATAAATGTTTGAAACCCATTCCAAAATTTATTTGATCGACGATTCTTGAACAATGACCAACAACTTTAACAATGATCATTTTATCTATATGAAATATAATTTAACAATAGTTGGTTATAAAATGTTGATTATATTAAGAGAAATTTTTTTATGTACATTAGACAAAAGCATTTCAAACTATAAACACTATAGGCTTTAATTAATGATTAAAGAATAATCATTATATATACAAAAATGTATTATAACTCAAAATAGGGTTCCTCATCGAATGTCCTCGATCACCCCTATAAAATCCATTCAGCATGAACCATGCAAATGGACGTAAGGGATGAGGGGAAGGAAAAGGGAAGAAGGGGGCTCGGGTAAGGCTTGAGGGAGGTGGTGGAGAGGTGTTGGTGTTGGTGGTTGGGTGTAGGGGTGAGGTAGGAGGTGGATGGTGATTGGGGGTCTAGGTACAGTGGTTTAGAGGCAACACAGATGCTGCAGTGGCTGCAAGATAAAGGTGCAAGGAAGGGAGGGAGAAGAGGAAGAAAGGAAAATAAGAAGAGAAGGAAAAGGGGAGAGGCAAGTGGTTCATGAAATAACCCAAAATCCTAATTTAGGAAATTATGGCAAAATAAGGATTATTTAAGAAAATTAATTAAATAAATTATTTAATTAAAACAAAGGGGATGAATTAAGGCAAATCAAGAGAAAAATAATAAATAATTTAATTAGAAAAAAATTAGAGTGTTTTGCTAATTAAAATGGAATTTGATAATATTTATTCAAAATATCCTAAATTAATATAAAAAGGGAATTTAATTATTATTCTACTAGATATTATTATTTTAAATATTCAAAAATACCAAAATATTCTAAATAATCCAACCAACCTATTTTTCCTTTTCCTTTTTCTTTTTCTTTCCTTTTTCTTTCATTTCCCTCCTTTCTTCCTTCTTTCCTTTTCCCTTTATTCCCCGATTGGGCCAACCCTCGCGGCCCAAAACCCTTTCCTCCTCTTCTTCTCCTTTAGCACGGCCCAAGCCTGTATGCACTCTTCTCTTCCTACTCGTCGCCTGCCCAGTCAGCCCTCTTCTTTTTCTTTTCTTTCCTCCCCAGACTACCAGGTCTAGCCCTTTCCCTTTCCTTCTCCCCATGCAGAACCTGCAATCCCGATTCCCACTGGCAGCCACCAACCGCACACTAGTCGTCCTTTCCCTCTCTCCCTATTCATTTTCTTTTCCATTTTTGACCCAACCAAGCCTTCTCCCTCCTCACACACACCTGCCTCTTTCCTTTCTCTCCCCCGACCACAAACCACTCCCTACCATGGCAGACTTGCACCGGCCTGACACTGCCGGCTGGTGGTCCTGCCTCACCTGCCCTCTATTGTCCTCTTCCCCCTCTATCGCTTCCCCCTCCATTTGGCCTATAAATACCACAAGGGTATCCATAATCAACCCTTTGATTCTCAGCCCAGAAAAATAAACCCTTATGCCACCTCCCAATCAGACGTCCGCCCCATCGCCGCCACCCAATCCACCTACCAAACCACTCCCTACATCACCCGCCACCAAAAAACACCCTCCACCACTCTCGATTTGCCCTGTATAAGCCACCCCATCCATGCAAAGTCCCCCTCCCGATCAGCACCACCTCGACCATTGTCGCCCTTCGCACAATCGTTTGTCACCGATTCCTCCAACCACCCCCTCTACCCTCCAAAACAACCAGGAGAACTTCCTGTACCTCTCTGTACCTCCCTTTTTCCCTGCCTCCCTCTCCTTCTCCCTTCTCCTCCCTCCACCACCTTCAGCCACCACACCCGTCTCCGTGCACCGTCCCCTTTAGCTGCAACACTACCTCAATTCCAACCCTCTCCACCTGAGGCACCCAGCACCACCTCAATCTCCCCCTCATTCCCTCTCTCTTCACCTAGAAAACCATCTCTCCATCTCTCTTCTCCCTCCACCGCCGCCACCGGTGCCGCCACCATCCCTAGGTGGTACTCTAACCTCCCCAACCCTTAAACCCTTTTTATACAAGTGTTAGCTATTTTTAGTAGTATTAATAGTATTATTCTTAATATTATTATTATCAGCATCATCATCATCATTATTATTATAATCATCATCATTATTATTATTATTATTATTATTATTATTATTATTATGTTATCATTATTATTACCCTTATCATTTGTATTATTTGACCTAACCCCAGAATATTCTAACTAATATTATTATTATTAATGGTCAACAACTCTAGTATTATTATGATTATCATTATTACCATTACTATTATTATTATCACTATTATTATTATTATTATTATTATTATTATTATTATTATTATTATTAACTTTGAAACATTATCACTTTTTTTATTATTGTAAATATTTGAATCCTTATATTACTATAACCATTTCGATTATTATTATTATTAGTATTATTCTTAACATTATTATTGTTGTTGTTGTTGTTACTATTATTATTATTATTATTTTGTCATTATTGTTAATATTAAATATATCACTAACATTACTATCACTACTAGCATTATTATTATTATTATTATTATTATTATTATTATTATTATTATTATTATTATTATTATGGTTACTAATTTTGTATTACTAATATCACTATTATCATTACTAGAATTTGGGTTGTTATTAGTATTACCACTACAACTACTATTATTATTAGTATTAGTAATATTGAAGCTATTATTCTTAATAATATAAATAACAATATAATTACTTTAACATGAACCAATGTATCTAATAAAACCTTTTTTGATTAGTAGTGGCACGATTAGCTACCTTAAGAATAACAACCCTACTTTTACTTATAAAAGTATTATTATCATTATTAGCCCTAATAGTAGGTTATGATAAGGGTAAGGTAGGAATAATGGTAATTTTGGTAAGAGGGAAGTTAACCCATAGTATTTTCCTCTTATAGGTGAATCAAGTCAAAACCCTAAGGAGGCATATGAATGTGTTCTAAGACCAGTTTCGTATTAGGTAAGGATTTGGATAAGACAAACTATGTGTGTGTTATGTGCCTTGTTGTGTGCTTTATGGTTATAATGACTAATTACTTGTAGCACAGCTTGAAGTTGAGGTATGCTTATGTGAATTCCTTATGGCATGTGTATAATGATTATATATGTTGTGCTTATGATGTTATATGACGTGACCCTCTAGGACATGCATGCTAGGATGTTTAATAATATAATATGGGGTGGAAGGATAAAAAGGGAAGAATGGGAAGTGAGTTGACTAAAAGGATATGAGATTGATCCAATTATTACATGATCCATGAGGGGCAAATAAAAGGAGGTTATGATCAAAATGTACAAGTGATGTGAATCTTGCATGGAAAATTTCTAGATTTTGCATGGGATGGATGGAGTCTGCATGGACGGAGAGGTGACTTGTGGGGGAAGAAAGGTGCTAGGGTTTGGAGTGGCTAACTAGGGTTCATGATCACATGTATAATCGGTGAGTAAAGTGATATGATTAGGGTTGAATCTAAATGAGATGATGTATTGGGTAATAAAATAAATAATGATTGTGTAAGTCAGAGGAAGGTTGGGCAACATAGGTCCAATTAGGGTTTTAGGGGAAAACCCTGGAGGATGATAGTGAGTGGATTTGGATGTCATAAGGTGATGGGCCTTAACCCACACCCTTAGAAGTTGGGTTTTCATTATGTGTAAATGGGAGGAGGAACGAATATCGGGGTGTGATAGGAGGTGCCGAAGTCTCAAGATAAGGGGCAGGCCCTCTTGGGAGAATAGAAGTAGAGGGTTGGTGACATACATGTTAAGGGTGAAATATTTATCGAATAAGATACTAACCATTCAAAAAGGAAAATTGTTGAGCCGGTCCCAGACCAGTCCACCAGCGAATAATAGTGGCCAAGAGCCGGGGTGCCCTGGAGACCGGTCCACCAGTAAATAATAGTGGCCAGGAGCGTTTTGTTCTGCATGTTTTCAGTCCACTGGCTATAATACTGGGGGATTCCTTGCTCAACAAGCCGAACATAATGATGATAAGACATGGGAAAGACACTAAGTAATTACGGTGAAACACTATGTAAGTCGAGGCAAACCAGTCCACCGGTGAATAATAGTAGGCAGGAGCATTCTGCCTTGGAGATCGGTCCACCGGCAATAAGAGTGGTCAGGCTCGCTCTGCCCTGTATGTATTCCGGTCCATTGGCTATAATATTAGGGTTCCTACACTTGCATGGATTGATAAAGAGTATGTGTGAAATGAGTATATTGACCATCGATCTAAAGAATAAGTTTATCTAGACCGTAACTTGGCCTTCATTATCTGTATCGTTGTATATTGTCTATATGATCATGCTTGTGTTATTTGCCTTATATGTTTGGCCTTAGCTACATGGTTACCTTACTCAGTACATAGTGTACCGCTTGTTTCATGTGTGCTGCTCATTCCCACGAGCAGAGGGCCCACCTAATTTTGTGCAGGTAGGAGATGATATCTTTGATCCCTACGATACTTACAAAGCAACGGGCGGGGCTAAGAGTTGAGCCTAGACTTGGCCTGGGGACCGAGAGCAACTTGGCCAGATTCTCTTTTAATTTATCTTGAACCGTTTTCCTTCAGTATTGTTTTGTTATAATGTACCTTTGTCTCTTTGGAACTTTAATCACATATTCTTTGGATTGTAACTCTTTTACGCTTACTCTGATTTCTGTATTGTGAACGATTTAGTTCTTTTATAAATTCGTGTTTTAAGTTTTGACTCGTATTTGACGATAATCTTCTTTAGCCTTGTGATTAGTACAAGAATGGCTAGGGGTCAGACTTGTACTGATCATGGAAATAATATCCCGAATTTCACAGCCTTATTTTTCCTTGTTTCCGTTGTATCTTTTAATAAAATAAAAATTTTAAGTAGTGAATTTTGGGGGTGTTATAGTTTAGGTAAGGTGGTGTAGAGGAGAATGTTGGGGTGGTGTTAGGTGGTCGAGGGAAGGTTGCGGCGGCAGCAGAAGGGGGAGAAAAGGTGGTAAAGGGTGGTAGGTGTAGGGGGAGTCAAAAGGGAGAAGGAGAAAAAGGGAGGAGGTAGGCTACAAGGTGGCTGGTGGTAGCTGCTCAGGGCGATGTAGGGAGGAGGTAGGGTGTAAGAGAAGGTGGTGTGGTGGTTGGTTAGGTGGTGAAGAAGTCGAAGAAGGGTGTCGAAGGAAAAATAGGGGAGAAAAGAGAAGAGAGAATCGGGGCATGGATAGGGTGAGCTTGAGGGAGAGAATGGGCAGAGAAGAAGGAGAGAAGGAGAAGAAAAAAGAAGAGGAGAGAGGAAGGCGTGCAGCATGCCGGGTTTAGGTGGTGCAAGAGGCATCGCAAGCAGGAGGCCTGGTATGACAGGTAGATGACAAGGATGGAAGTGGCAGGGGAAAGGCATGCGGTGGAAGGGAATTAGGGGTTGTAGGGCCAAAATTGGAAAGGAAAGGGACGGGTAGAGGGGCAGAGGTGCAGGTTGGTAGAGGCGTAGAGGTGCAGAGGGCGAGAGGAAGATGGGGGCGTATGATGAGCGTTCGGGGTGTTTGGCTCGAGGTTGTTCAGGGGGAGAAGAAGAAGGGAAAAGGTTGTGTGAGGGAAGAGAGAAGGAGAAGGAAGCGGGCTAGCATGTGCGAGAAATGAGGAAAAAAAAGAAGATGTGGCGTTGGGCTAGCCCAAAATAGGGAAAGGAGAGAAAGGGGCCTAGGCTAGCCTGGGCGGGAGAAGAAAGGAAGGAGAAAGGAAGGGATGACTTAAGGAAGAAGGAAGAGAAGAAAGAAAGAAATAAATAAAAGGAAGAAAAAAGGAAAAAAGAAATGGAGAAAAAAAAATTATTTTTAGAGTTAGGATTAGAAATTAGGTTAATTTTGGCTAGTGGAAAAAATATTAAATTAATTTATCTAAAAATTAAGGTACTAATGTAAGAAAATAATTTCAGTAAAATTATGTGTTTGAGGATTTATTTAAATAAAAAGAGTAAGATACAATGATAAAAATATTTGTATTAATTTATTAAATAATTCTATCTATTTTTACAAATCAAAGGTCCACAAAGTAATTAAATTAATAATTTAAGATACATTATTCTAGATAAAGGGTTAAATATTCGATTTTTAATTTTAAAATTTTGGGGTGTTACACACAGTCTACAAATAGTGTTCTAAATTTAAGCACGGGAAGTTATTACATAAATACACTAATAATTAGAAGAAAATAATCTAAAACAATGAGTAGAAATAGAACACTAAACCAAGGTTATATCATGGACAACAAATGTGTCCATATTCATTCCAAACACATTGTCTCATAATTATAATAAATAATTGAAGCCAATGTCAAAATTTATTTGATCGTCAATTCTTGAAACATTTCCAACTTTTTTTATGGCCATTTTATCTATATGAAATATAATTTAACAATATTTAGCTATAAAATATTGATTATGTTAAGAAAATTGCTTATGTACATCAGATAAAAGAGTTTCAAAATACAAACACTATAGACCTTAATTAATAATTAAAGAATAATTATTATACAAAAAAATGTATTATGACTCGTAATAAGGTTCCTCATTGAAAGCCCTCGATCACCCATTCAATCCATTCTTCTTATAAATCCTATACTCTTTCACTTCTTCAAAAGATGGTGCATCCACCTTATAGGAATCACTAAGGTAATTAGGGTATATACCCATTAATATTTTATGCCAAAATTTTCACTCATCATCAATCACTATAAACACCCTTATTGATTATAGTCTCTCATAAATCGTCCACAATTAACAACCTTACGGTGTGCAAGATCAATGACAAATAAATCTATATATATAGTTTTCACCACTAGCCATGGCTGAATTTGTGGCAAGTTTGGCAAAAGATAATACAACCTAAACTTAAATGGTTCTAAATATAGACCTCTCCATGCCATGCAATGTAACACATCAGGTACCTAACTCACATGTTTTCTAATATCCCCATTTGGAAACGTTATAGCCCTACAAAAACAAAAAATTATTTATTTTTAAATACTTATGTTATTGTTAAAATTGTATACTTTATATATAAGGTTAACAATAATTTATTAGCTAAAAGTATTGTTATGTTATTATTCTACATATTGGTTAATAATATTTTATCTAAGGCTAATAATAATTTATTGCCTAATAATTTTATATTCTAATTATTTTACCTTTTTAATAATAAATCATTTATTCACAACAATATTATCTTATTTTCAATTTTTATTATCTTATTATTCCACTTATTTAATAATACATTATATCTTTTTTTGTCACATAAATTAGTAACTTTTAAGTACTTATGTTATTATGACATCTATATATAGTAATAGATTATCATATTAGTAATTTATTAGAGTTTAATGTTTGTGGTTAGAGTTAGGGTTTAGAAACACTCCACATATTTAATAATAAATTATTTAGGGCCAATAATATGTTACGATTTTAAAATTTTATTATCTTATTATTCCACTAATATAGTAATAATTTATCTAAGGTTAAAAACCATTTATTAGATAAAAGTATTTTTATGTTATTATTCTATATTTTGGTTAATAATATTTTATCCGAGGCTAATAATAATTGATTATCTAATAATTTTATATTCTAATTCTTAAAGCTTTCAAATAATAAATTGGTTTATCATAACACATACATTTAATCAAAATTACCAATACACATACACAATTGCCACCACAATTGTTATACCTTTTTTTAAAAGAAATTATTTAATCACAATTACCAACATACACACACAACTACCAGCATATATACATTTAATCAAAACACATACTTTAACACAAAATTATCTCCACCTAAATTTATATAATAATTATTACATATATCTATATATATAATAGTTAAGAATTAAAAAATAAAACACATACAAGTGGCAGCAAATGCAGCAGGAGGCTAGCGACAATCTCCGGTGACCACGGTCTAAAGGTGGTGTTTTGAAAATTACCAAAATTTAAGCACGGAAAGTTATTACATAAATAAAATAATAATCAAAATAAAATAAACTAAAACAAATAGAAGAAATTGAGCACTAAACCAAGTTATGATGGAGGTGGTAGTGCGAGGCGGTAGAGGTGGTGGTGTAAAGTGGGAGATGTGGTGGTTATGGAAGAAAAACACACAAAAAATCAAAATCAAACAATAATAATAATAAATGACATAAAAATAAGAAATTAACAAAAAAAACACTAAAGATTAAACATAAATCTTACCTTTAGCTTGAATTTGGAAACAAGAGAAGAGAAAGAGATGTTTGAGGGAAATGACAAACAACCTAGGGTTTTATAAAACCATTACAGATGACATTTGTCATCTCGGGCATTAAGCATTCAACACACGTGTCCTATTAGCAACGAAATGTCATCATTAATAGTGCAGAGGTATTTGAAAAAAATTTCCAGCTCCAAACATCCTGCAATAATTTTCACCAAAATGGTAACCATTTTTAGCAATGAAAATTTGTAATTCCTAATTTTTTTTTACAGAATACAATAGTCTGGGAAATTTTACAGTAAAAAAATTATGACAACATTGTCATCATGAATAGTATTTAGGGACGAATATTTTCCTCTCATTTTATGGTCTCCAAAATTACTTTTAATATATATCCATCATCACTAATAATAAATTGTGGTAATGACAAGGTGTCATCCCTAATCCCGTTGTCGCAAATGTACATTTTTCTTGTAGTGATATTTTCCAAAAGTGAGTTTTAGAATAACATTTTCTTTTCTCAAAACTCTAACAATGGCACAGTGGTCTACGAAGGCATGCTCTCCATCAACATCATTCTCAAATTGGAGGAATAGATCTTTGTTCGCACACAAATGCTTAGAAGTGTTGGTTTCCAAAACCTAATATATTTTGTTGTTAAGTATATTCGCTTTCACCACCACAACAACAATAAATTCCTCAATCTCAACAATGCTAATGTTTGGAGCTAGAGGGGCTAGAAGCCCACAACCTTCTGAGTATGATTCTAGTTTGTCTTTCCCTTCCTATTGTAACATTAATAAGCCTTATAACTTGTCTTCCCACATACATTACATTTCGCCTTCTAATTCTTAATTTTATTATTCTTCTTGAAGTTGGACTCATTCTTTTATTATCCTTTATTCTAATACATCTTCCCCTTTCCCTTAGATTTATCGTTAACAACACTAGATTTAACCACATTAGCAATAATGAATCTAGAAACATAAGAGATAAGGTTGTCCTTCAAACAATTTGCATCTTATTTCCTCATGTGACTTATAAAAGATATGGCAATGGCATGTCCCCTTTCTTGTGCTTCAAATGGTTCTTAAATTTACTCCAAGACGGTGCATGTTAGACTAAAACGTGTTGCATATTTTCATTCATTCACCCCAAGAATTTAGCAACCAAACTTTCAAAATCATGGATTTAATTGATCACCAGCTTGTCATCAACCATGTGATAGTAGGTTCCCAACAGCACACTTCTTTTTTCCAACTTCATCATCACCATATTTGATCTTCAGAGTATCTCAAATTTTCTTTGAGTACTCAATACCAAAGAACATATCAAACAACTTGATGTTCATATATGACAACTAATGACCCCAAAAAATCTTGTTGTATCTTTCATATTTTTCTTTTGCAATATCATCAGCTTTCTTAGTTGGAGGAGGATGATGAGTCATATCAAGAATAGATGACATCATGTATGTATAATTTTGATTAGGTGTGTCTATCAACAATACATAATAAACCTCAAGATCCTCAAACACAATCAATAATGTTTAAGACCATCTACAGTAATTGGTAGCATCCAACGGCTCAACCTTTGACATAATGGGAATAACTCTTGAAACAACAAAAGCAACAATAGAGAATATCAACCACAACAGTACCAAATATAGTTTTTAAGCACAATAGAAAATAAAAAAATTTGGAAAAGAAATGGCTGACACAATCTAACTCACGACAAGATAATATAGTAAACACTAAAATTCAAAGTAGACCACAACAACATTGAACCCAAAGATTCTGCACAGCAGAAAATTTCAAGACAAACAAATTATCAAACACTTGGTGTGTATTGAATCAACAATTAAATACCAAAACTAGCAAGTATAAGTCACCCACAACAACTGAAAAAGAGAACACAAATAATTATAGCAATAAGAAGTAGCACCAAGTCGGAACTTAGAGAGAAAAAATAAATAAGAAGCATATTAGGAACCCCTAATATACAGTGGTAGTAGGCATTACCAATACATAAATCAAACAATGACAGAAATCCAAACATATCCAATATTTTCTAATTACAAGAAAATGTAGATAGTAGTATCTCAAACTTAACAAAGTATGAAAACTCCAAGACCAAGGAAAAAATATCATATAAAGAATATAACATATACTATTCGTGATACTTTTTGCTTCAAATTGAAAGTATAAGAGATAGTATATGTAAAGGAGCAATCGAATTAATGCTAAAACAATTTGAGAATTAGATGCAGCACTTATCAAAACCCTTTCATTGTGTTGCTATTGAAATCAATATTCTAAAGCAAGATTTCAACCAAACAATGGCATAATCCTCATATTTTATCACGTCCAAGGTTTACACAACATCCTCATTCTCATGCACTCAATAAAATGGCAATCAAAGTTGCAGAACAATGCCCAAATTTTGTATAAAAAAATCAACATACAAAAAGGTTTGGAGTTTATAAAAAATGATCAATATTGCTCTATATTCAAAACAATAGAAGAAGGAAGTTAAATAGAGAAAAACATGAGGAAATGGAATGTCTTCCAATCCTTGTACAATGGCACCGAACTACAGAAGCATTCAAATGAGATAAAAAAAAAGGGAACTGACAAAGGCTAAGCAAAATTTACTACTAAAAAATTTCATTTAATTAAAAGGGTTTAACGGAAGCGAACAGATAAAACCGTAAACTCGGGGGCATTACCACCACACTTAGTACCAGATCGGTCCATTCCTATCGTTCCAGTACTAAGTGCTAAGGCTAAACAAGGTTATCATTAAACACGAGACATTAATAAAAATACAAGTTGTTAGTAAAGCACAAGTCATAAAGAAATCAGAGTGCGGTTTAGGATTACAATCCAAAGAGTACGTGACTAGAGTCTTTAAAAATATAAAGCACTGTACAATATAACATAAATAAAATAAAATAATACATGATACAAAAAGAAAATAGAGCCCAGCCAGGTCACTCTCGATTCCCAGATCAGGTCTAGAGTCCACGCTCAGCCCCACCCGATGCCTCGTAAATGTTGTAGGCATCGAAGACATCATCCCCTACCTGCACAAACTCAAACGGGTCTTTTGCTCGTGGGAATGAGCAACACCCATGAAACGGGTGATCAGTACGCTACATACTGAGTAAGGTAACAGATGCGCTAAGGCCAGCATACAAAACACACAACACAGTATACATGGCATAATCATATGAGCAACATGTAGTAAAACAGATGATAAAGGCCGGCTACGGTCCGGATAGACTTATTCTTTAGATCTCTGGTAAATATAGTCGATTCACATCATAATCTTTATCAATCCAGGTGAGTGTGGGAACCCTACTATTATAGCTGGTGGACCGGTCATGCAGAGAAAAAGGCTCCTGGCCACTATTATTCGCCAGTGGACCGGTCTGACCCCGACTCACATGGTGTTTCACTGTAATTACTTCGTATCTTTCCCATGTCTTATCACCATTATGTTTGGTTTGTTGAGCTCAAAACCCCCACTATTATAGCCAGTGGAACGGTCATGTAGGACAAAATGCGTCTGGCCACTATTATTCGCTGGTGGACCGGTCATGTAGGGCACCCCAACTCCTGGCCACTATTATTCGTCGGAGGACCGGTCTGGACTCGGCTCAACAATCTTTCTCTTTAAATGGTTAGTACCTTATTCGTGTCTTATTCGATAAGCAATTCACCATTAACATGCATGCCTCCAACATTCTACCTCTATCCTCTCAAGGGGGCCTGTCCCATATCTTGAGACTCCTGCGCCCCTTATCATGCCCTGACATCCATTCCCCCCTTACATTTACATACAATGAAAACCAACTCCTAAGGGTGTGGGTTAAGGCCCAACACCTCATAACATCAAACTCCACCTACTATCACCCTCTAGGGTTTTCCCTTGAAAACCCTAATTGGACCTATGTGGCTCAACTTTCTCACTTATACTACTATCACTTCATTTATCAACCCATACCTTATATCATTTAGATCAAATCCCAAATCATATCGCTTTACCCCTCAATTCCACATGTGATCCAAAAACCCTAGTTGGCCACTTCAACCCTGGTACCTTTCTTCTCCCACAAGTAACATCTCTCTTTTCACCCAAAATCTCTTCTCTCCCATGGAACACATACTCAGTCCTTAAATAATAAATTCCTACTCTTAACCCATACTCCACTCTCCCTTAATCATTTTTACTTCCACATTTTCCAGATTACTGCTTCCTCCCAAAACCATAATCGGGTCCCTTATAAGCCCTTACACCAACCTACGTACTATTTTTCATCCTAAGTCTCTAATCACTCCACAACTCTCCCCTTAGCTTATTTACACCCTAAAATAACTTTTCTCATGTAAGGATCATCCCCATGCAAACATCCAAAGTCCCCATGCAAATTTTAGGATTTCCATGCATGGTCAATCTCATGTCCCCCTTAGTGAACTCGCTTTCCATTTTATTTATTTTTGTATTCTTATCCCAGTATCATATTATCAATTATCCTAACATGCATGTCCTAGATGGACATATCATATCACATCATAATCACCATATATACATATCATATTCATGTCATAAGAAAACACATACTATCATACCTCAACTCCAAGTTGTGCTACACATAAGACAAGTTAATGGCAATCATGCGATACATGACATAGCATGATATATAGCATCCAAGGCATACAAGTCACACAACACACATGGGCCTTAGCTACATCCTTACCTAAAATGACGCTGGGCTTGGAGCACGCTCCTACGACTCCTTAAGATTTTGGCTCGATTCACCTATAATAGGAAAAATACTAAGGATAAGTTTCCCTCCTACCAAAAGTACCATTACTCCTTATTTTAGTCTAAGCTTAGGGTTATTATTATTAAAGGGGGCATTACACGTGAAAACTAGGGTTTTTATCTTCAAGTTAGCCTACTAGATATTACTAGCCAAAATATGTTTATTTTAATATTTATTGCTATACTTATATTATTAAACCTAATAGCTTTATTCTTATAATAATAGTACTAATAATAATTGTAGCAAAATAGTGATAATAATAATAATAATAATAATAATAATGCTTATAGTGATAGAAACCCTAGCATTTTTAAGGCAAAGGCTAATAATAGTGTTAGGGTTAAAATAATAATATAATAGTAGTGATACCGACAAAATACTAATATTCCTAATGATAATAACGATAACAGTTATATTTTAAATAATAATAATAATATAAGGGTTCAAATGCTTTTGTCACAATAATAGTAACAAAATAATAACAATAATAATAGTAATAACTAGTAATGATACCATAGCAATAATGTTAGTGATAAAGGCATTAGGAATAATATTAGCGATATTCTAATATTAAATTGTAAAATACTAAGGCTTAAGTATTCTTCTTCTTTAACGACAAAATGATAATACGCCAACTTCGGTTTAAATAACATTAATAATAATAATAATAATGGCATTAATAATATTAACAAGAATAATAATTAAGAATAATAGTAATAGTAATGATAATAAAAATGGTAATAGTAATATAAGGATTCAAATATTTACCATAATAGTAAAGATAATGATAATAAGCCATAGCTAGCATTAGTAATAATAGTAGGAATAATAGTGAGGTTAGTAATAATAGTAGTAGTAAACGAGGAAAAGTCATAATCATAATAACACTAAAGTTTTAGGCCATTATTAATGATAATATTATTATTGGTTAGGAAAATCATAAAGTTAGGTTAATTAATAATAATAATAATAATAATAATAATAATAATAATAATAATAATGTTAGGTATAATAGAGGATAACAATCAAAAAGGATAATAGTAATATAAGAATCCCAACATTTACACTAATAATAAAAGTGATAATGGCCAAGTTAGATTTAGTAATAATAATAATAATAATAATAATAATGATAATGATAATGATAGTGATAATAATACTAGTAGTAATATTAATAATAATGAAGATTGCTTTATTAGTACTAAGGTTGTGACCTTTTTAAATAGCATGCCATAGTTATAAATATTTATGAAATTAGGTTAGGTAATAAATGGGATACATTCTAATAATATTAATAATGGTAATAGTAATAGGAATAATAATACAACACTAATAATAATAATAAGAAGAATAATAATAGTAATATTAAGGATAATATTTTTAATATTACTAAAAATTATTAACACTTATAGAAAATAGTTTAGGGGTTGGGGAAGTTAGAGTACCACCTAAGGTTGGTGGCGGAACCCGCGACGGTGCGTGGCGGTAGAGGAGGAAGAGAGGTTGAAAGATGTATATGTAGGCTAAAGGAGAGGAAGTGGAGGGGTGTTTGAGGTGGTGGAAGGTGCAGCAGGTGGAGAGGGGTGGAATGGAGGTGGTAGTGCAGCCGGGAATGGCGGTGCACAGCGGTTGGTGCAGTAGTCGAAGGTGGTGGAAGATGGAGAAAGTAGAAGGAGACGGAGGCTGGGGAGATAGAGGTATGGGAAGGTAGGGGAAGGTTCCCTGGGTGTTTTGGAGGGTGGAGGAGGTGCTGGTTGCAGCGGGATTGGCGGCGGAAGGCAGCGCGAGGGGCAGCGAGAGGCTGGAGTGGCTGATCGGGTTAAAAACTTTGCACGGCCAAGGCGGCTCGTGCAGGGAAAAATAGGGGATGATGGTGGCTCGGTTTTGTAGAGGGAGGTGTGGGGAAGGTTTTGGTGGCAGAGTTTGCGGCGGTGGTCATCGACGGCGGAGGAGTAAGGATCTGTTTGGGCGGCGGCAAAAGGCTAGATTTCTAGGCTTGCGAAAAGGAAGCTCGACTCAGGCTACTAATGGAGGGTATTTATAGGCTAATTGAGGGGGAAACGAAAAAGGAAGAAGAAGACAACCGGGGGCAGGTGAGGCAGGTCGCCGACCGGTGATGGCAGGCGGCGCATGCCCTACGAATTGCAGGGTACGTTTGGATCGGGGTGGGGGAAAAAGGAAAGGGTGGCATCACACATGTGGAGGGAGGATGAGTAGGTTGGGACGAAAATGGAAAGAAAACAACGGAGGTGGAAGGGAAGGACAGCCAGACAGAGCAAGGGCAGCTGGCATGCGTAGAGATGCAGGTCGGGCTACAGCTGCATAGGGGAAGAAGATGACAGGTTGGACCGGTCAGTCCAGGGGAAAAGAAAGAAAAAAAAAGAGAGGACCGGTTGGCCTGGGCAACGAGCAATAAAAGAAGGAAGTTGGGGCAGACCTGGCTGCACCAAACAGGGGAGAAGGGAGTTTGGGTCGCAGGCTGGCCCAAACCGGGAAGAGAAAGAAAAATAGGAAAAGGAAAAAAGGAAAGGAAAGAAGAAAAAGGATAAAGGATAAAGGAAAAGAGAAAAGAGAAAAAGGGGAGGAAGAAAATAGGTGGTTTGGGATATTTTGGGTATTTGGTATTATTGTTTTTTAATATTTAAAATTAATAATACTTATTATAATAATATTAATTAAATTTCTTTTTAGATTAATTTGTCTATTTTGGATAAATTTTCCTTAACTTCCATTTTAATTAGTAAAATCTTCAAAAAAATTCAAATAATTTATTTATTATTTTCTCTTTATTTTTCTTCTTTCCAAGGATAGCGGTCTGCTCCTGAACCAGGGTGGCAACGAGGCAAGCACGCTCATAAAGTGTAGCCAGGTCAGTAAAGGGCACTGCACCCATCATTTTGCAGATGCTAAAATTCAACCCTTACTCGAATTGGAACACCACCGTGGACTCATTAGCAAATATCCTAGGGGTGAAACGTAACAGCTCGGTGAAGCAAAAATAATACTGGTGCACAGTTATAGATTCTTGGGAGAGCTGCATAAATTTTCAATGTTTCTGGCCACTATTATTCGCCGGTGGACCGGTCTGGTCCCAACTCACATGGTGTTTCACTATAATTACTTCGTGTCTTTCCCTATGTCTTATCACAATTATGTTTGGTTTGTTGAGCACAAAACCCCCACTATTATAGCCGGTGGATTGGTCAGGCGTTGGGCTGGTGGCTGTCGGCGAAAATCGAGGTTGCAGATCGGGGCTGGGGAAGAAGAAGAGGAAGGTTGGACCGGCAATTCAGGGGATGGAAAAAAGAAGAACCGGTCGGCTAGGCGATTGGGAGAAGGAGGAAGGGTAACGCGGCTTGGGCCGCGCGAGACGGGAAAGGGGAGGTGATCTGGGCCGACGGGCTGGCCTAGTCTAAGGAAAATGGGGAAAGAAAGAAGAAAGGAGGAGGGAGAGAAAAAAAAAAGAAAAGGGAAAAGGGAAAAAGGAAAAATGGATAAAATAACTTATAGGAAATAGGTTGTAGTATTTTTGGTAAATAAACAAATTTTAATAATTTAACTTAATATATTTTAATATATTGGTTTAAAAGGTAAATTTTAGAAAATATTGGTTTGAAACATTATTTAAGTAGAATGAGTACGATAAAATAAAAATTTATTCATTTTAATTTATTAAATATTTACATCTAATTTTATATACTTAAAAATCCACAAAATAATTAAATTAAATAAATTAAAAAGGTAAAATCCTCAAAATAATTAAATTAAATATTTTTAAAAGCTAAGTTATCCCAAATAAAAGTGATTTATTAAATTATAGACTTTTAAAATTTTGGGGGATTATACGCTCTCTTTTGTAGCCACTATACTATGAATACTAACCTATTTCTCAATTATAGTAGTGTTTTGCCTCTTGATATTTGAGGGAGAAAAATAGGCAGAAACAAAGCTCAATTTGCATGGAGTTCAGTCTAAAGTGTACAACTAAAGAATTCTCGATTCAAACGAAGATGACCTAAATAAAGATTGTTGTACTGGAGATGGAAAATTCAAACCATGATGGACAAAGTATCTCAATTTGATGGGTCAAATGAATATAATGCAGTTACTAAGATAAAATATATGTGACATATCAATTTATATTAAATTTTAACATTAAAACTTAAGCATTGACAATTTTGTTAATGGAGGCAAAGGAGATGGATTTCAATGCATCTACTAAATTTTTCTCTTTCATCAATGAAATAAAGCAGTGAAAATATCTTTAGTAATGAAGGGGGACAAATTTTGGAGCATCAAAAACATTATACAATGGTTGTTGTCGGTGGAGATGGCAAATTCCAACACAATAGTTGTCGGTGATTGCTAATAAAGGAGACAAAAAGTTTCAATGCAATTGTACGTGAGCCAGTTACAAATGTGTAATGATGTCTAGGTTGAATCAAAATATTTAGAAGTGTAATTAATTTGTATATATCTAATTTAATTAATTAGATATAATTATACTTGATTACTAATTTAACTTAGATGAATTATTGAGATGTATACATGCTCTAATTTTAGATTTAATAATTGATGTTTATTTCAATTAAGGTTTTTTTTTAATTTTTAAATAAAGTATAAAAATTTAAAGGTTCTTTACATGTAAGAAAATTTAATCAACAAATTAACCAAAACTTGATCAAAACTATGTGAAATAGTTTTTTTGTTGAAATGACTATGTTCTTAGTAAAGATAAAATTTTGGTCACCCATGATACAACTAATACTACTTCTATTAAGAAGTCATGGTTATATAACATAATATTATTTTCTGTATTTTAGGTGTATAATATATCTTGGATGATACATATTACCTAGTTGTACTAAATATATACAAATTAAACAACTAAATCTATTAAAATTAAAATTAATCAAAGTTTTATAGTTTAAAAAAACTTTTATAAAACAACTAAACCCTTTGACTGAATGAGGCAACCAGTTCAAAGAACGAAAAACAAAAATCTAATGCATATGCTCAGGCCATTCATTTCAACAATCAACTTCTTTTCCTACAAATCGCGGCATTTGATCTCCTCTTAGTGCTCGTTTGGTACGAAGGTAATAGGAGTGGAAAAATTTACCCCATATTTTTTATATCTTATATAATCTATTTAAAGTTAAATATATTTATTCTAATAAATACCCATTTTAGAACTTAATTTGATCTAAAATGGGTATTTCATTAAAAATATATTTATTATTATTAAATACTTAATATAAAAGATGAAAAATAGAGGGAAAATTTTTCCACCCCTATTACTCCCATACCAAACAAGCATTTATGCTTCTTGTTCTGTGCTTCTAAAATCTACTATTTTGATTTCTTTGGCTTTCAAGATATGAAATCAGAAACATTAAAGATGAAATCAGGGAAGAAGAGGAATTGGATGGCAAATGTCGATTCAAGTGCTTTCAAGGTAGAAATTATACATATAGTTTTGAGTGCTTTCAAGGTAGCAAATATACATATAGTTTTGAGAAGAGTAGATCCATGGCGATTGTTGGACAAAATAGGACTTGGCTTCTCCATTGGGTTTTAGCGCCTCTACAGTGGCGGTGATCGATGTTAACTTTTCATTTGGGTTTGGGCAGCTCTTTCTGACATATGCATGATAGATAGGCGAACGAAGATGGATTTGTGAAAAAGGATCTAATCTAGAAGAAGTTGAATTGCCTGGTTTTATTAGAGTGATATTCTCTTTGGTTTTCGTTTGGTGTTATATGCCTAAATTTAGATACATTAGGAGTTTGATTATTTTAGATATTTTTTATAACAATTTTTCTATCAAAAAAAAATTATTCTATCATTTTGTATAAGTTTTAAAAAAATGTAATACAAATAGTCTTAAAATTATACTAACACCCTTCATTAAAAAATACCAAAATATTTAATGCATATATAATAATAATAATAATAATAATAATAATAAAGGTAAAAAGACTTTTACTTTTATAATATAACTTTCTCTTTTAAACAAAAATTTAATGATAAAATAATTTTTTTCGATACGGAAGAAATATAATCATACCATTAAATATAAATATATTAGTTGATTTTTAATATTAAATAGTAGTTGTATTTCTATTTTTTGTCATCTTAATGAATGTCACTGAATACTTGTTATAAAAAATAAATCTTTTTTTACCAAGTCTGTTTAGTTTTTATTTTGTTTAATTAATACATTAATTCTCTAAAAAAGTAGTATATTAATAAGTAGAAAAATATATAAACAAATAAGTATGATAAGAAGGTTTTATACGTATGATATATATATATATATATACACACACACACACACAAAATATTGGTATTTTAAGTAATTTTGATCATAAACATATATGCCTTATTTGAAAACTCGATAACCTTTTTTTCTTAGTTGAAACAAGTGATAATTGTATATTCCTTAATTAATAATTATCTCTCTAATTTTAGTAGTTGAATGCATCATATTTCTTATCCTAGTTGGCAAGCCCTTACCCACTTAAGAATATCAGAGAGCATCACAAACCTTGGTTCTCAAGTTGCACAATTCAACTCATTAAATAATAGTAAGATTGTATTTATCTCTTATTATTTTTTAAATTCATATTCATGTCTCCAAATATAATAATATAATATGCATCTTACCAACTATATCCCACCAATTTGATCCAACATAAAAAAAATTGATTTATGTTGTTCATTTGAATATAATTTTTTGTTTAAATAAGATTATAATATTCATTTATTTATTACATAATGATAATAAATTTAATTATTGTTAATTTTCAAAAATACATATTAATCTACAATTATATCTAATATATGTATTAAAAAATTGTGAGGTAGCCTCCCAATCAATTAGTATAAAGTATACTCGTATACACCATACTCATGATGTATACGGTGGCAAATAAATAAATGTTAGAATATTGACATTTATACATTAGGTTTTGTGCTGTGATAATTGTGTAAATAAAACTAATTTTATGTTTACCTATAATATGTTTGGTGTTTCAATATAGTCTACTATTATCTAGTCATACTTCTCTTTATTACTGTATTTTATTACGATATGTTTGTTGTTTCACCATAATATACTTGATATTTCACCATGGTATGCTTGATATTTTACCATAATATTTTTTATGTTTTACCATGATATATTTGATGTTTCACTATAATATGTTTGATGTTCTACCATGGATCAACATTATATTTGCAATAACTCAAATTTTATCTAATCTTGATCCTGATTAATTAATATATTAACTTAATTTTAATCTCAAAAAATTAATATTTCTACCTTACCTTAATTTATTAATCCTAAATATTAACTTAATCCTAAGCTTTATTCTAGGTCTTAATATTTTTAAATAAAACTTAATTTCAAATGATTAATATTTTAATCTTAACTAATTTTATTAATTGCAATTTTAAAATTAATCCTAATCATAGTCCCACACTTATCCCCTTTTTTCTTTTTCCTTTTTCCTTCTATTTTTCTTTATCCTTTTCTTCTTATCCTACTTGACTTTTCCCCTTTTTTATCTTTTGTGTGTTCTCCATCTTTACCCCTGCCCTTACCAAAGTCTGATTATCCTAGCCATCATCTCCCATAATATATTGGATCTCTCGTTGAAACTTTTGTCAAACTTTTCCCCCCAATCGTGCTCCCCCATCCCATTCATGTGCCCCCATTCTTTACTTTCTTTGTCATTCCTCACCATACCCACATCTATATATATATATACCTCTCCAAATCTCTCTCTACCTCATTAATTACCTCAACTGACTCCCTCACTCCCTTCATTTTTGGCCTGAACACCATCCTTCTCCTCCTTCCTTTTTTGTTTTGTTTGTCATTATTATCCATCATCAACACCACTTGCCACCACCAATTACCAAACACCACAATTTTCATGGAAAACCAACCACTACTACCATCCCATCATTCCCCTTCATAGTTGTAACCATCGCCACCCCATGCCATCTCTTTTTCCCTCTTTCCATCATGCTCTATTTCATTTCCATTGAAGCGCAAGATCGTGCACCCTCGCACGCCCTAACCGTGCCTCTCTCGCAAGACCCACACCCGATTTCATGCACAACCTATGCACCTCTTTCTTTTCACTTGTATGCATTCCACATTCTTGACCCATGTATGCGGTGCACGCTTTGCCCTTAAACTTTAGCCTCTTCTAGTCACGGCCATGCTTCCCTCCTATCACTACCTATGCTCCGCTCTAGTACCATCATACATTCTACCATACTCCCACATAGCCTAAGGTTCACTTGTTCCGGTTATCCCCATTTCCACCCTCATTTACCTTAACGTTTCCTTTGTTGTAGTATTAATTTCTAATTATGTTTTATTCTCATTTTCTTAGGTGATTTCTTGATGATCTCAAAAGAAACAAGTAGGATTACGTGTTTAGAGACCGATGTTTTTATGGTAAGGATATGTATTGTAATTAGGGATTGTATGTGCAACGTGTACTTATATATGATATCCTATTTGGTAATATTATATGGATAATATTGATTACAATAATACTATTACATGATATCTTAAAAGTGATAAAAATGTGAAAGTATATATTTGTGTATATTATTGGGTAGCATAAATCTAAATATGTGGTACTTGTATATAATTGGAGTTATGTATTTCATATAAATATTGAAGTGTTGAAATTTATTCATATTAGAATTCCTAAGGTCTTTGGAAAAATATAAGTATTTTAGCTATCGTAAGGACATTATAGTCATTTGATGATAATATGGGACATAATCATGACATAAGAAGTTTTTGAGGGTGTTAGCAATTACTTCATAAATAATGTGATTAAATGATGGTTGGATAATACACGAGGTACCTAATATGATACTTTGTGGGTTTTTGTAAGAGAAGGGTAGTTTGGTCAATAAGGATTAAAAAATAAATTTTAATGATTCAAAAAGGAAAATATATTTTAAATAAGCTAAGTATGATACTTAAAATATTCGTAATAATGATGAGCGGCATTAGTACAATAAAATGAGAAGTGATGCTCACCTTGTGAAAATTTGAGTTTCTTGGGAAAATTATGAACTTTTTCCTTGGGAAATGACCCTGATAACCATGTAGTTGTGTTTTACATGTTTTAAATATATGGTATACATATCTACATGAGTTTTGCATTATGATATTTATATACACATCTAAAGAATAAGACGCTAATCACTTAAAGTGAAAGATCACATGAGTCGAGGCGATATATTATGTGTCAGTTAATAGTAGCTTAGGAGTGTTCTATCCTAAGAGGTGCATCTAAGGCTATAAAGGAACTGATCCAGTTTGGTATTTGGCTCGAACCGACTCATTAAAAGCTAGGTCTAGCTCTTCATTTAGTTAAATGAGTCAAACCCAAGCCTTAATGTTAGGTTCTTTTATTAAACAAGTCAAGTCCGAGCTTAAAAAAGTGAGGCTCAATTCATTTTATATCTTAGATTTTTGAGCTTGAATCAGCTGGGCTCGGCTTATTAAAAGCTTAGCTTGACTCGTTCATTTAGTTAAACGAACTGAGCCCCAAGTCTAGGGATATTCGGCTCATTTACAACCTTAGGTGCATCGGTCTATTCCAACAAATTAAGAATAGTGTGGCCTTAAAATCAACATGAATGAAAATATGATTCTAAGATAAGTACTAATGGATAAGACATTGATTACTTAAAGTTAAAGATTATGTGGGTCGGGACCGAAATGTTGTATTCATTCCACCAGAAGATAATGGTATCTTAAATGTGTTATTTCCTAAGAAGTTCTTCAAATCATTCCATTGCTTTAAGAATAATGGCCATGAGCATATTACCCTAGTATATGCTGGATCTATTCCACTGGATGATAATAGTAGCTTAAGTGTTTTATATCCTAAGAAGTATTTTAATCTGTTCCACCGAATGAAAAATAGTAGGGTCCCTAAACTCAAATTAAATATAAATTTGGATTTTGTTTACATTGACTAATGAGTTATGGAATCAGTTTTTACCTTGTATAGCCTTTTGTTAACTCACAGGTACGCTTATTCTCTTTTATTCCCTTATTTAGACTATATGGTTACCTTATTCAATACTTAGCATACTAATCATTATTTTGATGAATGTTGCTCATTTCCACAAGCAGATGATTCAGATGTTTTTGTGTAGGTCAATAAGAATCATTTTGATGATTTTGCTACATATGATGCATTATGTGCGAATGAATGATTCTTATGTATCGGAGTTAGATATAGAGTCATGTTATCTAGTAATTAGCTTTTACTCGAATACCTTTTCATACTCTTGATTCCATATGATCCCTTTTATAATATTTTGATATTATACTTATAGTTAACCTCCAAACTTTTATCTATGTTTATGAAAGTCCTCGTATTCTCTGTTTATCGTGTTTTAAGTCTTAACTAAATTGCTTTGTATTCAATGTAAAGATTGTATGGTAAATCAAACTTATGTCGAATATAATGATAACACCCAGCTAATTTGATTTTTTGCTTCTTCTAAAATTAAATTTTTTTAGTAGTAAATTTACAATATAATTCTACTCCACTCTATTACTATGTTTTGTCACAATATACTTAATATTTTACCACAATATGCTTTATATTTTACCATAGTCTAATATTATGTAATTCATCTTCATTCCATTATTATATTCTATCACAATATATTTGATATTTTACTATACTATGATTGATATTACACTATGGCCTAGAATTATATAGTATTATTTATCTTCATTGTTATATTTTACTACTTTATAATTGTTGGCTCACCAATATCGTACCATGTTTTATTACTCTTTTTTACTATATTTTTTTTACTAAAGATATACCAACATAAATCTATCTTTGTAGAGAAAAATATGAAAAACATCATAAAATAATTTTTTTACCATTTTGATAATCATAATAAGATATATTTTAATTCTTTTTAAATTGCAATATATTCAATACAGATTTAATATATAATAACACCATAAAAATTATAATTTTCCAAACTCCCTTATTTTTACAAATAGCCGCTCCTCTCACTCCCCATTTTCCCTTTCTTTTTTTTATGTTTTTTTTTTTTTTGGTTTTGTTTGTTTGCTCTTCACTTTTCAAGGAGCAACAATGCAACATAGAGCTTGGGGCAAAATTGTTGCCTTTTTGCTACTTTTGTCTTTAGGGTCCGTTTGTTTTGGGGTGGAAGAAGGTTAATGGAGGTGAATAAATTGATTCACCCCGTTTGGGTATCAGGTTAATAATTTTACCTGGGTGAATCGAAGTTAATGTTTAACCTCCATTCACCTCGATTAATCTCGTTTTTATTAACCTCCGATTTCGGGGGTAACGGAGGTGAAGGTGAAAGAATAAGTAAATTTTTAACTTGATAGGACCAAAATACCCCTCAATATGACTTATTTATTTAATACAAAGGTATAAATATCATTTATTTTATTATTATAATCTTTATTCACCTCAATTTAAACGAAAATTTTAAAACATTCACCTCGATTTACTCAGGTTAGGTTAATATCATCCAAACAGAATTTTAAAATATTCACCCCGATTCACCTCCATTCCCTTCACCTAGATTAATTTTTAATGTTTACCCCTACCTCGATTCACCCCAATCCAAACGGAGCCTTAAGGCCGGAGGATGCTTTGAGAGGCTCTCTTTTTTTCTACTTCTTTATGAATGCTTTCTACCATTGCAGATGGTCTCAAACTTTGAGATAGCATGTTGTTCTTGTTCTTATTAATGGTGCTTGATGTGCTTCTTTCTTTGCAATTTTTACCTATAATCACTTCATAAAATAGCAGTATTATCATGATTAGTTCTTAATGCATTTCTTAATAATGCTACTAATACTACTAACTTAGTTGTCATCCGCTCATTACAACCACCAAAGTGACCGGAGGCATGCCAACCAAACTTGCTCTATATTATAACGCCTGAATGGATCCCTAATCAAATCCCGAAACAAAGGTCCCTGAGGACGAGGAAAAACACTTGCTCATTGTGGACCGATGGGGAGAACCAACTGCGTCATAGCAGTGTCAACGTTATGCGTCAAATATTCAATGCCACCTAGTATAATATATGCAATACTAGAACCCTCCCTCATTGCCAACAGATTCCAGGATTTGAATATTTTCAGAACAAAATTCAGCTGCAGATTAAGAACGACCACGTAGAAGAAAAACTCAGCATCCTTTCCTTCTAGTTGCGATTTCTGCAGCCCATTCTTTGCCCACGTCGGTCTGTAATTTCCCTGCACAAGTGTTTGTCCCGATGAACATTTAAGTGTCAAAGGCTGCAGTATATATCAAGGAAAGAATCATGTATGAGCTAGAAACGAAGTTCAGGAGAATGACACTGCAGCAATCATATAAAAGCTGCAGTATATATATACTTCCTAGTTCTTTTCCACTCAAGATCTTTTGCAATTATATAAATGCAGCAAAATCCTATTTCTTTTACATCAGCTTTCACCCAACAACGGGAACAAAGGACAAATGAGATATTATATAAAGTTTTGGCAGAACAGGGATAAAGAGTGAGGAGTACGTGAGGTCATATAGCGAGATTCATCCCTAAATTTGAGAATTGCTTTCTCAGAAGTCATATTGGAATACCGTTGCCTACCCGAAAAAGGATGGTTAAAAGGCATTTGCATGCTTGAAATGGTTGGTTACGATAGTCATCGCCTACCAGATTAAACAAGTCGTTAGTGGATTCAAGTAGTGGTAAAGTTCGGTTCCAATAGCATCGTTGGCCACATAAACAGCTTCTTCATGGATTCAAGCAGGAAGCTTCAGTGTGAGAAGCAAACCGAAATACTTAAAATAGTTGTTTGTTCACTCCCTAAACTCTTTAGTTTATGCATATTGTATATTACGCAGGAGCATAATATAAGTTTCTCATTTAATATCCCTTTCTCGGATATTTGATTGAGTCTTTAGGAAGTTACGAGCATTGTTTCTAAATAGAAATATTCCTGCACATCTTCGAGATATATTTTCATCATCCACCCATTATTCCCCAAAACCAAATTGTGTTGCTCTGAACCGCACAGAAGAGAGGAGAGAATTTCTTCCTTTTTTTTCCCATTAACAGGATAAGTACCTAGTTGCCCCTCCCCTCAAAACATCTGCATCTTATGGTCAACTATGGCAATCACAAATCAAGGAGACCACTACGCCAGTCACCTTTGTTACTTCTCCTTATTTATTTTTTTTATTGTAACTTTATTTATCTATCTTCCCCCTGTCAACACGATAAAAAGTACCCAATTCCCCCACCCATTAAAAAAACCAGCCACACCCACACCCACACCCACACCCACACCCCCATCAACCATGGCAAACCAAGGGCACCACTAGGCCAATGGCCTTTGTGGTGTTCTCAGAAAAACATTTAATTTCTCCAGCAGCCCTATCTGTCATCAAGATCTTCACAATAGTAACAAGCAGTCAAACCCAAAGAGAATAACAGGAGTCACTATTTTGCACCAAAGCCATCTACTGCCCTTATCAATTTTTAATATATTCAACTATTAATATCAGAGCTCCAATACTAATGATGCTACAAGAACTTTAGAATATGCTACCAACTCATCAAGTATATATTATATGAGGTAAAATAAAGAAGATTTAAGACACGTACCTGCAGTTGACTGGAAAAATTCATCCAAATCCTTGCCTTGTCCTGATTGAAATCAGCAAAATGCAGAAAGTGAGCCTTAAAGCCATTAAGATGTCATTAATGTTAGATGAAGTCCAGATAGTAGACATTAACACAACAATGAACATAGGGCATTTGCTATTAGGGAATAAGGAGTTGGGAATAAGAAATGAAAAACAAGTTTCACATATAAGTAATTGGCACATGCAAATGGGATTAGATTGGGGATTGGATATGGAAATTTGAGGGCCTCTATTCCCAGCAATTTATTACCACAAGGGGGCTGATGAATGGCAATAGGGAACAAAAAGTATTATTCTCTAAATATTCTCAAACTATTCTCGCTACAAACCAAACAAATCCCGATCACCTATTTCCAATGTGATTTTCACCCCTTGATTACCAAAGCCCTATTCCCTTTTACCAAACGTATGCAGAAAATTAAAGAATGAAAACAAATATACTGTAGTATACAGAGATACACAAGTCTCACTGTTTGTATCCATTCTAAGATACATAGAAATTACATGCAAGATCTGAGGTGAAGAAAAAAAGGTTATCTAGGAAGGACGTCCTTGCTGAACATGTGACGGGGATCATGGTTTGGTCCAACTTCCAATAGAAGAGAAACATTTTGCATATATAATTTCATTAACTGTTATTCAGTTTACTTTGGCAAGTTACTCCAGGTGGAGCATATCCTCTTAGGCTTCGGTGTACCAACAACTAAAGAAGATACAGATATGCAGCTGCTTCTGTAAAGATGAGGGTAATGTCTTTCAGAATCTTATATTCATAGGAGATGACTCTGATCAACAAAACAAAGTGAGATGGAAACTATCAGAGCAAGACACCGTCTTTACTGAAAATTCTCCCATACACATCATTGGGAGGCTTATCAATGGCCATATCAAGAGAACAGAATTTAACTACCGATGATATGAAGAGGGTGATAGGCCCATAATCAAATATACTTACGTCTGGAGGAATAAAAAGGCTGGGTGAGGGGGTTAAGCGGGCGAATTAGTTATGGGCAGGGTCTTTTTGGTCTTTTAGCAGAGCACGTAGCTGTGGAGTCTGTTAGGACCTATTTGCTGAGTCATCTTTTTCTGTTATTATGCGTTTTGAGTCGTGGGAGTCTGGGATATTTAAAGAAAGGAAGAGAACAAGAGAAGGGCAGGGAATAGTCGATTGTAAACGGGAGGAGCCGGAACTTCGAATGTCTGGCAGGACTATTTTCATTAATAACATCATATTTTTCTATATCTCTGTTCTCTGTTGCTTAAATTCATTACAGAATAGCTGCGGGTGGGAGGAAGTGTAACACCCCGAGTCGACACGACCACGCGGGGGTTGCCTTGAAGTGCTATCGGATTGATCGGCTGACCTCACAGATCAACACGAGTCCTTTCAGTGCGCTTTGTCCTCACTCACGCACTTTCCGAGAAATTTTTAGAACTTCCCAGAAGGTCACCCATCCTAAAATTGCTCCACGGCCAGCACGCTTAACTGTGGAGTTCTTAGGACGGAATCACCAAAAGGATGGTATACCATGTTGATATAAGTAGTCATATCAATCCTTATAACACTCCGCTCAAATTGGGGTATTACAAGAAGTGACTGATAGCAGTGAATCTACTATCAATTTGGTATCAGAGCCGTGCGTGATCGGGACAAATGGCACAGAAGAAGATGGAAGCAATGGAAGAACAAATGGGAACTCTGGAGGAGAGACTGACTGTGATACAGGAGGAATGGCAGCATGAAGTGGATGGCATCAAAGGGGACCCACAGAAGATCCCACAACTCGAAATAACCATGATGGAGGTACTGGGCAGATTAGATCAGCTGCTTAGACAAAGTGATCGGGCTATACCTCCATCCAACTCACGGAGGGAGAAGGAGGATGAACGGGAGGTCACGAATACTGGACCAGCCGCAACCCACACCATAGAACAAGGGGTTCCACGGGTTGAGTATCGCCCTGCTCGCCAACTGGAGTTTCCGATCTTCAGTGGTTCAGACCCGGATGGATGGTTGTTCCGCGCGGAGCGATATTTTAATCTGAATCAGCTCACAGAGGACGAGCGACTAGAATTAGTACCAGTGGCTATGGAGGGAAAGGCTCTCGCCTGGTTTCAGTATGTGGAAGAAGGAAGGAGGTTCACGACCTGGAGAAGCTTCAAGGAGGCATTTCTTACCCGATTCCGACCTAAGCATGAAGGATCTCTGTGCAAGAAATTCTTGGCCATTCGCCAGGATGCTTCAGTGGAGGAATACGTGGAGATATTTGAGTCATTGGGTGCCCCGTTGCAAGGGCGATTAACAGAGGAAGTGCTTGTCAGCACTTTCCTTAACGGACTAAAACCAGCAGTGCGGGCTAAGGTTCGAATGATGCGGCCCAATAGATTGGCAGAGATAATGGAGTCGGCCCAAATGGTGGAGGATAAAAGTAGGGTCATCCAAACAGGGGGAAATGGCTTAAGTGGAATCTGGGAGATGAGATCCAGGTCGAAGCCACCGAGTCGGGGAAGTTCGAACCCAGGGAGCTCCTATTCGAACTCGCACAGCACCGGAGTGACCAAACCGTTAGTCTCAAACTCAAACCCGAGGTCGGCACCCACCATTACCAGCAGCGCATCTCACCTTGAGGAATCACAAGCCGGCAGGAGAACTCCGGGATTTAGGCGACTTCCAGATGCTGAGCTGCTGCGCCGACGGGAGAAGGGGCTGTGTTTTCGGTGCGAAGAAAAGTACTCCCCTGGCCATGTCTGTAAAAATCGCATGCTCCACTTGCTGCTGGTGGACGATACCGTGGAACTGGACGAAGGAGAAGCAGACATGCCAATAGAAACGACTGAATTTAGGTCGGAAGTCAAAGGTGAGGTAGAGTTGTCCATGAATTCAGTCGTGGGACTCACCACCCCTAGAACCATGAAGCTGAGAGGGGCGATTCAAGATGAGACAGTAATTGTTTTGATCGACTGCGGCGCTACGCATAACGTCATCGCAGCCAACCTGGTGGAGAGGCTGGGGCTACCTATCACTGAAACAGCCTCGTATGGGGTACTTATAGGGACGGGAAATGCTGTTCAGACACAGGGGATATGTAAGGGAGTTCGACTATCACTACCTGAGATTGAGGTAATCGAAGATTTTCTGCCCCTTCAGTTAGGAAGTGCCGATGCCATATTAGGAATGCAATGGTTGGAAAAATTGGGTATGATGCAGATAAATTGGAGAAACCTACTGATGAAGTTTACGGTGAATAGAACGGCAGTCACACTGCAGGGAGAGTCGGATTTGTGCAAAACCCAGGTCTCCCTTAAGTCCTTAATTCGAACAGTAAGCCAAGGGGGACAAGGAATTTTACTCGAATGTTGTGCACTGGCATCCAATTTCTGCTCAGAACAGGTACCAACTAATATCCCCTTCCAACTACAGGAGGTAGTGCAGAGCTTTCCGGAGGTAACAAGGAAACCGTGGGGACTACCTCCCCAACGCAGATTGGACCACAAAATTCCAATGATCCCAGGTACTGGTCCAATAAGTGTGAGGCCCTACCGGTATCCTCAAGTGCAGAAGGATGAGATTGAACATTTAGTGGGCGAAATGCTGGCAGCCGGGGTGATTAGACCCAGCCACAGTCCTTTCTCAAGCCCAGTGCTACTAGTCAGGAAGAAAGACAACAGCTGGCGGTTTTGCGTTGACTACAGGGCCCTGAACAAGGTGACAATTCCTGATAAATTTCCCATACCTATGATTGATGAACTGCTTGATGAGCTGCATGGAGCATCTGTATTCTCCAAGCTGGATCTGAAGTCGGGATACCACCAAATCAGGGTAAACCCGGAGGATGTCCCAAAGACTGCTTTCCGGACACATGAGGGGCACTATGAGTTCCTGGTAATGCCATTCGGACTGACTAATGCCCCGGCTACTTTCCAAGCTTTGATGAATGATGTATTTATACCCTTCCTTTGTAAGTTCGTATTGGTATTTTTTGACGATATATTGGTGTATAGCCAAGATATGGAAAGTCACACCAAACACTTGACATTAGTGTTTGTAGTGTTGTGTACTAATGCCCTAATAGTGAACATAAAAAAATGTGTTTTTGGGCAGTTGGAATTGGAATATTTGGGTCATATAATCTCTGCTGAAGGGGTGGCGGCTGACCCATCTAAACTCAAGTGTATGAAGAATTGGCCGGTACCAAAAACGTTGAAGGAGCTGCGGGGTTTTTTGGGTTTGACAGGCTATTACAGGAAATTTGTGAAACACTACGGGCACATAGCGGCTCCTCTCACAGTTCAATTAAAAAAGGATAGCTTCGGGTGGAATGTCGAGGCTCAGGAAGCATTTGATAAGCTCAAGCAGGCCATGTCATCAGTACCAGTTTTGGGGCTGCCTGATTTTCGGGAACCTTTTGTGATAGAGACGGATGCTTCGGGGATTGGCATTGGAGCAGTGCTGATGCAGAAACAGCGTCCAATAGCCTATTTTAACCAAGCCTTAGGCCAACGAGCACGCCTGAAATCCGTGTACGAAAGGGAATTAATGGCAGTAGTTTTGGCCATCCAGCGCTGGCGACACTATCTTATGGGGCAGCAATTTAAAGTGAGGATTGATCAAAGGAGCCTCAAGTACCTGTTGGAGCAGCAGGTAATACCCGAAGAGCACCTCGGATGGGTTGCAAAGTTGTGGAGTTACAACTTTACTATCGAGTACAAGCCCGGGAGGGAGAATAAGGCGGCGGATGCAGTATCCCGGAGGGAATCGGAAGCTAATTTTGCTGCTCTTTCTGCTGTGTGGATAAAGGATTGGAACTCCCTTCAATCCGAAGTGGCAGTTGACCCGAAATTGAAGGTCATAGTGCAGGAGTTACAACAGGGGACACCGAACACAGGAGGTTACAATCTGCAGCAAGGAAACTTAATGTATCATGGGCGTTTAGTCATTCCGGACAGGTCTGAATGGAAGAAGAAGTTACTGGCAGAATTTCATGGTGGAGGATTGGGAGAACACTCGAGGGTGTTAAGAACGTATCATCGGTTAGCAAGGGAGGTATATTGGCCGGAAATGCGAAAGGAGGTTCAAGAGTATGTTGCGGGGTGTGGGGTATGCCAACAAAATAAACACCAGACTTTGAGCCCAGCTGGGTTGCTACAACCATTGCCCATTCCCCAACAGGTCTGGGAAGATATTTCAGTAGACTTTGTGGAAGGACTGCCTAGTTCAGAAGGGTATGACTGCGTGATGGTAGTAGTGGACCGTCTGACCAAGTATGGTCATTTTATTCCTTTGAAGCATCCCTTTACTGCACGTGTTGTTGCTACTGTATTCGTGAAAGAGATAGTCCGCCTACATGGGATCCCAAAATCGATAGTGTTAGATCGGGATAAGGTGTTCGTAAGCAACTTTTGGAAGGAACTATTTAAGTTGCAGTGCACAAAGTTGCGTTTTAGCTCAGCATACCATCCCCAAACGGATGGCCAAACAGAGGTGGTCAATCGGAGTCTGGAGACGTACTTACGCTGTTTTGTGGGGGACAAACCCAAGCAGTGGGTAAAATGGATACCCTGGGCAGAGTTCTGGTATAATACCTCCTACCATTCGGCCATCCAATCCACACCTTTCGCTGCCTTGTATGGCCGAGACCCCCCCTCACTGCTGCGTTATGAAACCAGGGATACTCCATTTGCAGCAGTAGATCACGAGCTAAAAGAGAGGGATGCAGTTCTGGATGAATTGAAATATCACCTCCAGCGGGCTCAGTTGAGAATGAAGCAACAGGCAGACAAGAAGAGAAGGGAGCAGGAGTTTACGGTAGGAAGTTAGGTATTTGTGAAACTAAAACCATATCGCCACAGGTCTTTGGCTAAACGCCTCAATGAGAAACTGGCCCCAAGGTATTTTGGCCCATACCAAGTGGAAGCCAGGGTGGGAAAGGTGGCGTATCGCCTTAAGTTACCGGATGACGCCTCCATACATCCTGTTTTTCATGTGTCCTTACTCAAGGAGGTAGTGGGGGAAGGAAGTCAGGCCCAACCTTTTACTCCGGTTCTAACCTCTAATATAGAATGGCAGGTTGAACCTGAAACTATCCTGGATCTGCACTACAACTCCAAGGGGATACTGGAAGTCCTGATCAAGTGGAAAAGGTTGTCGGAGTTCGAAGCATCTTGGGAGGAATTTGATCTCATCAATCAACAGTTCCCTGAGTTTCACCTTGAGGACAAGGTGAAGGTCCGAGGGGAGAGTAATGATAGGCCATAATCAAATATACTTACGTCCGGAGGAATAAAAAGGCTGGGTGAGGGGGTTAAGCGGGCGAATTAGTTATGGGCAGGGTCTTTTTGGTCTTTTAGCAGAGCACGTAGCTGTGGAGTCTGTTAGGACCTATTTGCTAAGTCATCTTTTTCTGTTATTATGTGTTTTGAGTCGTGGGAGTCTGGGATATTCAAAGAAAGGAAGAGAACGAGGAAAGGTAATGTGAATCTTATGAATTTATATTTAATTAATTTTGAAAATTGCTGTGAATTAATTACTTATAATTGTTTGTCTTATTTGATGAATTAATAGGAGTATAATGCAGCATATGGATTCTGTGGACTTTGGATACAGTTGCTGGGAAGTGCAGAATATGTATTGGAGTGTACAGATTATGTAATTTTTGTTAATAACTTGTAATCCCATATGATGCATTCGCCGGTCGGAATGGGCTAATGGAAATTAGGACGGTTGTATAATCCGCCACCCGGTCCTTAATTTGGACTAGATGGATTGCGGATTAATCAATCCTTAATAACCATGATTAGCTAAAGTTGTTATAGCTGATGGGAAAATTAAGCCTTAAGCTTAATTGTATTTGGGACATTTTATGTTGGGTTGAATTGGGCTGGTCGATTTATTGTGGCCCAAATTCTTTTACGCCCGTTCTATCCAAGCTTGTATTTGTTCCGTATTGTATGTGTCGACATATACGGCCTTTTGTGTACATATAAATAGGCGAAATACTTGTAATACGGAGAACTTTTGGACAGAAATATATCGGCTGATTTCTTGAGCTTTCTCGCGACTTCTTTTCTCTCTCTCTCGGTGATTCTCTCTTTCGCTCGTCTTCTCTGATTCTGCTCTCGCTCTCACCTTGATCGATCTTGATCATTCACCTTCAAATTTCAGTTGCCATTGTATCAATTGTGCTTCTGAATCTTTGGTCTTCCTTTGGAATTTTTCCTTAGGCTGTACCGGCGAAATCGAACTTTGCGCTCGATTAATCGTTCGATCCTTCGTGAAACCCTAACAGGTTTCCATCAGAAGGGCAGGGAGTAGTCCATTGTAAACGGGAGGAGCCGGAACCTCGAATGTCTGGCAGGACTATTTTCATTAATAAAATCATATTTTTCTATATCTCTGTTCTCTGTTGCTTAAATTCATTACAAAATAGCTGCGGGTGGGAGGAAGTGACTGATAGCAGTGAATCTGCTATCAGAGGGGTCATATTTTAATCTAATCTATGATTACATACAAAGATGAGTGACATTCTTGTATGTTTTGATGCAGTTTGGAACTTCAAGTTGACTAGATCACAGAAAATTATCACTACAGCTTCTTACAGAGTAAAGTGAAGCATAAGGAGTTCTGAAAAGATCATATTAGAGAATGGTAACGGTAAAAGGGGTAGACCCATGAAAAATTAAGGAGAACTTATCACACTAGGCCCCCATGGAGCTCACTGAAGACTAGGTTATAAAAGGCAACTGTGGCACTCAAGGATAAATATAGCTGAGCCTAAGTAGGGTATTTATCTTTTGGTTTCTTTGATGTTTGTTGACTTTACATGTGCTTTGACATTATTTCATCACTTTTTTCTCAGTATTTGATCTTTGTATTATTGGAAACAACTTTTTATCAGTTTCCGCAGGTTAGGGGTAAAGTTGATGCAGCAATCGAAATTCATATAAAACAATATTTTGACCACATACAAACTATTTCAATAAAATGACCAACATAAAAATAAAAATTATAAGTACCAGAATACATCATCATTCACATCCATGTAATAGAAGCATAGCCTGGAACTTGAAAGTACCAAGAGGTGATGAGCATGCAATATAACCGTCACAAAATAATGAAAATAAAGACAAAGCTATTTTTACCATTTTCATACTCCAAGGCTTGAAGTATCATCTCAACCTGAAAGGAACAGATGAATTTAAATTATTGTTAGGATAGAAGTAAAAGGAATTAATAATGAAAAGAAATGTGATCAGCAAAATGATTTTTAAACAAGCAGTGAAGTACAGAGCTACTGGATATTGCAGTGAGTTTCAAAGCAATCCTGTAGTTGTTATGAAATCCAGCTCCATCACCAAAACTATGTTGAATGAAACCTAGACCGGCCAATAGCTATCTACCAAGAAAACTATGTCAAATGAAACCTTGACAAGCCAATAACTATCTACAAGGCGAAATAGGGAAACCAACTTCAATGATCTACAGAGATTCTTGTTGATAATGATGATTATAGTGATGATAATTATATTTGACTAGGGAGTCCACAAACTTATCATGTCATTTTATTAAGAAAATGAAAATGCACAAGAAAGCAACATCAAGAGTTGCAATAAGAAGATAAGTCCAAATACAGCAACACATCGACGGAAATAAGGGAGAAATGCACAATGTTGATGTCACTGATGCAAACAGCATGACCCCCAAAAATCAAATGAAAGTCAAGACCAAATTAGAAGGAAAAAGAAAGAAAGAAAGAAAGAAAGAAAGAAAGAGGGCAATATTATGTCAGACCCAGCATCCAATGTTTCTTCCTGTAACAATGAGCGACTTCTTAGGCAGACAAGATACTCTGTTCATACGTATTGTCTAATAGGGAAGAGGTAAAGCGAAGGCATAATGACCGTGTGTGAAATTGTTGACCCAATCAACATCATGAGATTTCCAATAAAAATTAGGAAACTGAAATTTTGAAAACGGTGAGGAGGAGAAGGGACAATGGCATACTTTATCAAAATCCTTGACAACCTTTGCTTCCAAAGAAGAATTCTCCTCATATTCCACCCACAGGTCATGGATCTCAGTGGCTGCAACATGCAAATCAATCTTTAATCTTAGCATTGGGGCATAGAATGGCTGAGAAGGATAGAAACAGATTACCTCTTGATTTACAACCAAGCAACCTACACATATGGTTAATTGCTTCTTGTTCTCTGCGGCTCTTTTCTAACTTTGGAACTCCATCATGGGGAGTTATATCTCCAACAATAGCTGGACAATGATTGAAACTCACTATACTAATTGCAAGAAACATGGAAATAAAAATATAAAAGGAAAAAAAAATCAAAAATTCCAAACTTCTGTAGCATGACATAACTGGCAAAGGGACTTAAGAATCTCGAGGTTCATCAACAATGACAACCGACAAGATTATATTGTCATGGACTCAACCCCTTTCACATAACTTGGAACTGCTAATTATTCTTTATAACAGTGGACCTAATACTTCAAGACAATCCAGGGGAAGGTTCGGCATAAACAGGAACTATTATGCTGTTTCACGGAAACTAGTATATTTAGGTGCCCATGATACATCATAGGAATGTGAATGAATGAATGAACTAGAATATGGCATTACGAGAATAAGGTCTTAGCATAAACTGAAACTATTATGCTGTTTCGTGAAGATATTTATCTTTAGGTACCCATGGCACTTCAGGTTAATATGACTGAATCAATGATCAAGAACATGGCATCATAAGAAAAAGGGTGGTGATGAAAGAATTGCAGAGATTTTTATGAAGCCTAAAATGTCACATCAATAACAGAGTAATTCTTGCTTGTCATGCATCAATAAAACTGCAGCTTGCAACAATGTGGCCTGGGAAAAAAGGTAAAAGGAAAGTACGGCAATGACTAACAACTCATAGCTATCAAATTACTTTTACATGACTACAAGATAGGGTTCTATAGGGGCAAGTCTGTTTGGTTCTTTGCCTTTCATAGTAGGTTGCCAACAAATAGATTAATTAATCTGTGAGAACTGAAACTGATTCCCAGCACCTTTTTTATCAGAAAAAGAAGTGATAACCTTCATCAATATCTATGAATGGATCTTGAGTAAAGCACACATGAAATTGAAAGTAGCCAAGTCACTACTATATATAACATTAACTGTTATAAAATATAAAAGAAAAAAAATGTAAGGTCTGCATAAGTACAACGACCATTGTCCACCCGGCGGTTTAAAAACAAAGTTAGGCTCCATTATTCAGAAATCACCTATGCTTTATACCTATATGTGTGATAAAACTTGCAACAGTATTGAAACATTATATTTTGCCAATCTGTTCCACTTTACCTATAGTTCTACACCTTTGGTTATCTATCCAACTTTTCATATTTTCAGAATGACAAATCCCGGAAAACTATTAATAAATTGAGTTAAATATAGAATCTCCTTCATTTCCATCTTAAATCCCCTTCCTCCTCCATCAATTTCACTATTTGGTGCTCGTTTGGTATGGGGGTAATTGGGGTGAAAAAATTACCCCCATATTTTATATATCTTGTATAATTTATTTAAAATTAAATATTTTTATTCTAATAAATACCCATTTTAGATCTTAATTTGATCTAAAATTGGTATTTTATTAAAAATATATTTATTATTTTTAGATACTTAATATAAGAGGTATAAAATAGAGGGAAAATTTTTCCAACCCTATTACCCCCATACCAAACAAGCCCTTGGAGGAAATTGGTAGATGAAACAAAGAAAAAATAGAAATAAACAAAAATGTGTGAGGGGAACTTCAGGGCGTATTAGGTTTTTCAAATGTATTATGTTACAAAGGTGCAGTAAATTGGCACATGGTACTGGAGCAAAACGTTGATAGGCCTTTGATTAAGTACACATATGTGAGGAGGCCCCATAGGGGTGGGCTGGGAGCAGTAGGGCCTGATACTGAAACTGAGCGGGGTACTCTATGACCTGACCATTCTGTTTTTATCAGATTATTCTGTTATTCACTTTTGGGAAGCAAGGGGGTGAGTCATCAAGTTAGTTACAGTTTCCTTCAATAAAAGGGGGAGGGGGCTAGAGAGAAGAGGGGGGAGAATTTGGAAGGAAGTGGGAGGACCAGGTCCTCAAAACCTGAGAGTTGCTGCTGTAATCTGTTCCACCAATATCAATATACCCTGGTAAATCCTTCTCATTCGTCCTGTTCTTTCATTTGTGTAAGCTGGTTGCTGGTTCTTAACAAGAGTGGTATCAGAGCGTTGTTTTGATTAAGGGGGATCTCATGGCTCCAAAGAAGGGGGACTCACTGGAAGAGAAGCTGGTTGTAGTGCAGGAGTGGCAACAGGAGTTAGACCAGATTCATTCTGATACTAAGATGCTTCCGATGATGGAGGATCGACTAGGAAAGGTGGAAAAATGGATGGGAGACATCGCTGGGAAATTGGATGACATTCTTAAGGGAGGAACCACTAACCAGCAAGTGTTGATGGGTCTGAAAACTAGAAAATCCATTGATGAACCTGCAAGTGTACAGGCTGCCATGCTAGCAGCGGCAGAGAATGATTATCGAACGGAATTCCGCCCACCGAGACAGCTGGAGTTTCCGGTGTTTAGCGGGACAGATCCTGATGGATGGATTTTCAGAGTGGATAGATATTTTGCCTTGAATCGGATTCTGGATGCAGAAAAATTGGAGGCGGCAGCGGTAGCCATGGAAGGTAGAGTCCTTGCATGGTTCCAATACACTGAAGAGAGTAAGAGATTTGATTTCTGGAGAGGATTCAAGGAGGCTTTCCTGGCGCGATTTTGCTCCCGTCGGAAGGGTACCATCTGTGAAAAATTCTTGGCCATTAAGCAAGACACTATGGTGGAGGAGTACTTGGAAGCTTTTGATCTTCTCGCGTCGCCGTTATAGGGGCGAATGTCTGAGGAGGTGATGCAGGGTACCTTTCTTAATGGGCTAAAGCCTACAATTCAAGCCGAAGTTAGGATGATGCGACCTAAGGGATTGGTGGAAATCATGGAAGCAGCCCAGATGGAAGAGGATAAGAATCGGGTTATCAAAATGGGTCGAGTAGGAACCGGTGGGTCTACTAACAAAAGTGACCTAAGTGGGTCAAGCCCAATTAACCCCCCGCAAATAAAACACGCAACATCCTACCCCTAATTTTCTACCATTCTCAATACACCTAAGCCCTCTTTGATCTCTAGCGGCCTCTATTCTGGAAGTGCAACCACTGTTTTGGGTCCGGAAGAGGCAACTTCATCCCGGTAGCAATCAAGGTACCGGAAAATGTCTGACGCCGAGTATCAAAGGCGAAAAGAGAAGGGCCTTTGTTTCCGATGTAAAGAAAAATTCTCTCCAGGCCACGTTTGCAAGAATCGACTCCTCCAGGTGCTGACAGTGGAAGACTCCGTTTTGCCGAAGGAGCTGGACGACGGTGAGGACCTACTGGAAGTTGATGAAGGGAAGTCAAAGGTGGATGGAGGTAATGTAGAGCTATCTATGAATTCTATAGTGGATTTTACTTCTCCTAAAACTATGAAATTACTGGGGGAAATTGGTACGGAGAAGGTGACAGTATTAATTGACTGCGGAGCCACCCATAATTTCATACCAACTAAATTGGTAGCAAGATTGTAGTTGTCCTTAAATGTAACCTCAACATACGGGGTGTTGATAGGGACTGGTGGATCATTACAAGGCCAAGGAATTTGCAAAGGGGTTCGACTAATCTTACAAGAAGTAGAAATAGTGGAGGACTTCCTGCCATTAACCTTGGGAAGTGCAGCTATTATACTTGGGATGCAATAGTTAGAAAAACTAGGGGTGACGCAGGTTAATTGGGGGTCATTGATGATGAAATTTATGTTGGGAAAGAGAATGGTGACACTGCAAGGCGATCCAAACTTGTACAAGACGCAATTATCTCTACGATCACTGGTTAAGACTCTAAACCAAGTTAGTCGTGGGGTGTTACTGGAATGTATAGCACTGGAACTTGAAGGAGGGAGGATACAACAGACCTGTCCAACCTGGCCAGTACCGCAGGACATACAAGGAGTATTCGACTTGTATTAGGACATCATGGAGACACCCACAAGTCCGCCCCCAACTCGAAAATTTGATCACTGCATCAACTTAAAAGAAGGGACCGCTCCAGTTAGTGTTAGACCTTACAGGTATCCGTAAGTACAAAAGAATGAAATTGAGAAGGTGGGAGAAATGCTTGTTGCAGGGATTATCCAACCAAGTCGAAGTGCGTTCTCGAGCCCAATGCTGCTAGTTAAGAAAAAAGATGGAGGTTACCGCGTGTTAAATCGGGTCATTATATTTGATAAACTTCCAATACCGGTGATTGAGGAGTTATTAGATGAGTTACATGGGGTAGCAGTATTTTCTAAGCTAGACCTCAAGTCGGGATACCATCAAATTCGTGTCATCCCTCCAGACGTGCATAAGACGACATTTCGCACACACGAGGCTCACTACGAATTTCTAGTGATGCCATTTGGCTTGACGAATGTCCCAGCAACATTCCAAGCACTCATGAACGACATTTTTAAGCCGTATTTAAGGAAGTTCGTCTTGGTGTTTTTAGATGACATTTTGGTATATAGCAAAACACTGACAAAACATGTTACTCACTTAAAAGAGGTACTGGAGGTCCTGTGAAGTCACACTCTTTTCGTGAATTACAAGAAGTGTACGTGGAGGCAACCAAGACTGGAATACTTGGGCCATATAGTATTAGCGGAAGGAGTGACTGCAAACCCATCCAAAATTCAATCTATGGTTGACTGGCCAGTGCCTACAAATCTATGAGAGTTACAAGGATTCCTTGGTCTCACTGGGTATTACCGGAAATTTGTCCACTAGTATGGGCATATAGTTGCACGCCTCATTGCCCAACTTAAAAAAGATAATTTTGGCTGAAATGACGAGACACAACAGGCATTCGAACTCCTCAAGGAAGCCCTGGTTAAGGTACCCGTACTTGCCCTTCCGAATTTTCGGCAGCGATTTGGTATTGAGACTAATGCCTTCGGGGTGGGGGTCGGTGCAGTGTTGATGCAAAAACAACGCCCGATTGCATATTTTAGTCAAGCTTTGGGAATGCGAACTCATCTAAAGTTAGTTTATGAGCGGGAGCTTATGGCAGTGGTATTGGCAATCCAACGGTGGAGGCCCTATCTCCTTGGTCAGAAATTCCTGATCAGACCTGATCGAAAAAGTCTGAAGTTTTTATTTGAGCAGCGAGTTGTGGGCGAAGAGCACCAAAAGTGAGCAGTGAAACTGTGAGGATACAACTTTGATATTGAGTACCATCCCGATTGTGAGAATAAGGCAGCAAATGCTTTGTTAAGACGTGGGGTGGCTGGGAGTGTCCCTGCCCTATCATTATCATGGGTGGGAAATTGGGAGGCACTACAAGATGAAGTGGATAATGACCTGGTTTTGGGACCTATCAAGCAGGAGTTACTGGACTCTCCACAAGCAGGCTCTGATTATTCACTGAACTAGGGAAATTTGCTATACAAGGGAAAGTTGGTATTTCCTTCCCAATCAGTTTTCATCCCTCACTTACTGGCAAAATACCATGGGGGGCACTCTGGAGTCTCCAAAACATTACAAAGGCTTACCCGGGCCGGGATGTGTACTGGGCAGGAATGCGCAGGAGAGTACAACAGTTTGTAGCTACCTGTGAGGTATGCCAACGTAACAAGTCGTTGGCTTATCACCTACAGGGCTGCTACAGCCGCTACCGATTCCTGATAAAGCATGGGAGGATGTTTCAATGGATTTCGTGAAAGGTTAGCCTAGGTTTGAGGGATATACATGCCTTTTTGTGGTAGTTGATCGTTTGACTAAATATGCTCATTTTATGCTTCTACGGCACCCATATTCAGCTCAAGACGTTGCTGCTATGTTTGTTAAAGAGATAGTTCGCCTCCATGGCATACCCCGCTCAATCTTATCGGGCAAAGGTAAGGTGTTTGTCAGCCATTTTTGGAAGGAGTTGTTCAAGCTACACGGTACACCTCTTAAGCATAGCTCTGCTTATCACCCACAAACAAATGGGCAAACAAAAGTGGTTAACCAAAGTATTGAGACTTACCTACACTGTTTTACCTGTGACAAACCTAAACAATGGGTGAGGTGGGTACCTTGGGAGAACTATTGGTACAACACATCCTATCACACGGCCATCAAGATCACTCCCTTCACAGCATTATACAACAGAGATCCCCCACCTTTGGTTCGCTATAGGGTGGACAGCACCTGTTTTGCACAGGTGGACAGAGAGCTGCAGGACCGGGACCTCGTATTAGCCGAACTGAAGGGGCACTTGCAGTGTTCCTAGCAACTTATGAAGGCTACAGCAGATAGGAACGCAGGGATGTGGAATTAATGGTCGAGGACTGGGTTTATATTAAGCTTAAGCCATACCGCCAACGACTCTTAGCTAGGAGGATGAATGAAAAGTTGTCTCCAAGGTATTTTGGGCCTTAAAAAATTACAACAAAGGTGGGAGTAGTCACCTACCGTCTAGCATTACCTAAAACTACCCCAATCCACCCTGTTTTCCATGTATCCATGCTGAAGCTGGTTGTAGGCAACAAGCAGCAAATGCAACCAATCCCACCAGGTTTGACAGAGGAGCTCAAATGGAAGGTGGAACCGGAGGATGTCCAGGGAATTCACTACAATGCTAGAGGAGTGCTAGAGGTGTTGATTAAGTGGAAGGATCTTCCGGATTTGGAGGCTTCGTAGGAGGAGTTTGAGCTTATCAATGAACAATTTCCACGCTTCAACCTTGAGGACAAGGTTAAAGTCCGAGGGGGTGGTATTGATAGGCCTTTGATTAGGTACAAATATGTGAGGAGGCCCCATAGGGGTAGGCTGGGAGCAGTAGGGCCTGATACTGAAACTAAGTGGGGTACTCTATGACCTAGCCATTCTGTTATTATCAAATTATTCTGTTATTCACTTTTAGGAAGCAAGGGGGTGAGTCATCAAGTTAGTTACGGTTTCCTTCAATAAAAGGGGGAGGGGCTAGAGGAAAGAGGGGGGAGAATTTGGAAGGAAGTGGGAGGTCCAAGTCCTCGAAACCGGAGAGTTGTTGCTGTAATCTGTTCTACCATTATCAATATACCCTACTAATTCCTTCTCATTCATCCTGTTCTTTCAATTGTGTAAGCTGGTTGCTGGTTCTTAACAAACGTTTTGGTCATTTAAAGCCTCCATGAGGTTAGTTGATAGTACCAACTTATGAGCATTTTATGCCTTCTCCCTATGCAAAAGTAACGTCAATAAAATTAAAAATGCTAAAATCAAAACAGCATCTTATGTTTGCTATCAAAAGCATAACACTTTTGAGTATTTGAGCAAGCATTATTTTCATAGCAGAAGACCTAATGGTGGATTGACAACAAAGAGCAAGGCAGATAACCATGTGTAAACTATAAATTATTGTATACCACCGATAAATTAAATCAACTAGCAAGTACCGCCTCCCATCATATTCAATAAATGTAAGGACTAAATCACCCCAAAAATTTCCCATTCTAACCCTAACATCAAATTCTGAAATGGCAAAATAAGCTTTTCCCATACAAAATTGTTCTTACCTCCTCAACCACAAATTATTTTTCATCTTCCTCAATTCCTCTCAAATTTGATTTATTAAGCAAAATAAATAATATAACGACAAAAAAGAATATCAAATTAAGCACCAATTTCAGCCCTGCAGTATTATCTGTTAGGTCTCAAAAAATCAGGGGCTGGAGTTGAAAAGGAAGAAGAAGAAGAGACTAAAGGTAAGGAGTGGTCTGTCACAGTGGTCTAGCCGCATTTTTCTCTTCTAAATTTTTGTCTCATACAATGTAGATGAGAAAAGGGGAAATAGAATAGTGGCTGTGAGAGGGGCTAGATGTATTACCCTAAAATTTTAAAATCTATAATTTAATAAATAACCCTTATTTGGGATAAATAAACTTTTAAATTTATTAATTTAATTATTTTGTGGATTTTTTAGTATATAAAAATGGATATGAATATTTAATAAATTAAAATAAATATTTTGTTATTTTATCATACTCATTTTATTTAAATAATTTTCCAAACCAATATTTTAATAAAATTATCCTTTTTAAACCATTATATTAAATTATAATAAATTAAATTATTAAATTAATTTATCTATCAAAAATCTGAAATTCTATTATTCCAAAAATTAATTTATTTTATTTCTTCCCATTTTCCTTTTTCCTTTTTTTTCTCCTTTTTCTTCTTTTTCTCCTTTTTCCTTTTTCTTCCCCTTCAAGCCGCCTAGCCTACTCTCCTTCCACCTCCCCTCATGCTGGGCCGCTGGCCCATCCCCTCTCCCTTCTTCCCTACAACCGTCCAGCCCCGTCCTTCCCCCTTCTTTCTTTTCTTTCCTTTCTCCCCCCGAATGGGCCAACCCAACTTCATTTTTTCCCTCTCCCCCTCCCTCGCTCATAGGGCCGACCTGGTCCCGTCTTTCCTTTCCTCGCCCGACCGGCCTGCAGCCTGTCCTCCCTTCTTCTTCCCTTCTTCTTCCCTTCTCCTTCCTTCTTCGACCACCCCCCCATGGTCAGCCTACTGTAGCCATCTGCCATCACCTGCCTCCCTCTGTAGCCCTACTCTCTCTCCCTCTCTCTCCCCCGTCCCTTTCCCTTCCATTTTTGAGCCAAACATAGCCTCCCTCGTGTGGCCTTCTCTTTCCTTTTCTTCCCTCCTCTCTCCCCGCCACCCTACCCCAATCAACCTGCAAACCCTCCTACCACCACCTAGCCGACACCCCTACCTCCCCTCTTCTCCCTCTTATTGTTCTTCTTCTCTCCTGCTCATTCTTCTCCTGCCTTGAGCTCCCTCACCTCCCTGCTGAGCCTTCTTTCTCCCTTCTTCCCCCCCTTCTCCTCCTCCGCTGTTTTCACTTCGTCGCCGCCAACCGTCGCTGCCCCAAACAACCACATTCCTGACACCCCCACCAACCCCCTTGCACCACCACATCACCCCCACTCGCCCCTGCAACCCCCTTCCTTTCCTTCCTTTTCTTTCCTCTCCTTCTCGGCCTCCACCCTGCACCACCACCATCCGCCACCAGTCCACCTCTTTTGCCGCCTCCAAAGCCACCAATCTACTCCCCAACACCTCCTCTACCACCCCACATCCTCCCTTTGGCCAAAAATCCCCCAGCAGGCCCTCCCTTCTCTTCTTCTTTTCCTTTCCTTCTTCTCCTCTGCCACCCTTGCACCCCCTTTTCCCAGCCTCCAGCCGCCGCCTCCACCGCCCTGAGCTGCCAACCTTCGACCCCCGACCACCACCTACACCCCTACTTCCCCCTTGCACTGAGCCACTACCCTAACTCCCCTCCACAAGTCCCCTACTTAACCCCCAAAACCTTTAACCGAACCAACTCCTTCCTTTTCCCAACTCTCACTTCCACCCTCCTTCTCCCTTGCCATCTTGCATGCAGCTCACGCTACATGAGCAGCGTGAATTTGCTGCCCCCCTTGAATAATCTTGGCTAATAATTTTGAGGTACAATAATGGTTAATATTAGTATATATTTAATTAAGCTTTTGATAAAAATTATTCTTTTGAATTCCTACTTCTATTATGCTAATTTTTTATTTTGTTTTTATGTATTAATTTTTACTAATCAAAGCTCAAATCTTTAACGGGGGTACCGGTAAGGTTTAATTTTTGTTGGAAATAAGGTAACTATTCTACCCTACTAAAATGCGTGGATATACGTATGTTAGCACATTAGGATTTTCAATATGATTTATATGCATGATATATGTTGTTAAGTATAACATATTTAGTGGCATATGTTGGTTGATGAGAAGAAAATCATATTATTTTATGTATCATGTTTATAAATAATGCTTAAGGGACGAAGCCTTGTTATTAATGACAATGTTAAATACATATATATGGTATGATATGCTAATGTGGCTATTTGTTCATAGATAAAATTAACATAAGCCCTAGGGGCATTTTAGTAAATTCTCATGCATGAAAGCATGGCCTAAATAAGTATGTGTGGTAGGTGCCTTTTTTGTGTTAATGTTAAATAATAGTAGTTGAATGACGTGTATGGAGCATGTATGCCAATATTTTGTGTAGTGAGGGTATTTTGGTAAAAGTGGTATAATAAGGGCAAAATGGTAAATTATAAGAGTAAAGGTGGATAAAATGGTAAATGGATAAGTAAGGAGGATACTTTAGTAATTTTACTTAGAAAGGGGGATAACATGGTAATTTTAATAATTAAGAAGGGCAACGTGGTAAATTAACCAATCAAAAGAGTAATTTGGTAATTTGGTATAAAGGAAGGGTATTTTGGTAATTATGTAAAGTAAAAGGGTAAAATGGTAATTTGGTATGAAGGAAGGGTAGTTTGGTAATTATGTGAAGTAAAAGGGTAAAATGGTAATTTGGTATGAAGGAAGGGTAGTTTGGTAATTATGTGAAGTAAAAGGGTAAAATGGTAATTTAATATGAAGGAAGGGTATTTTGGTAATTATGTGAAGTAAAAGAGTAATTTGGTAATTTGGTATAAAGGAAGGGTATTTTGGTAATTATGTAAAGTAAAAGGGTAAAATGGTAATTTGGTATGAAGGAAGGGTAGTTTGGTAATTATGTGAAGTAAAAGGGTAAAATGGTAATTTAATATGAAGGAAGGGTATTTTGGTAATTATGTGAAGTAAAAGGGTAAAATGGTAATTTGGTATAAAGGAAGGGTATGTTGGTAATTTGACACAAGGAAAAGGGCATGTTGGTAATTTTGTCAAGCAAGGGGGTAAAATGGTAATTTAATAAAGGAGAAGAGTAATTTGATAATTTGGCACAAAAGAAAGGGTATGTTGGTAATTTTGTAAAAGGGTAAAAAGGTAATTTAATAAAGGAAAAGGATATTTTGGTAATTTGGCATAATGGAAAGGGCATTTCGGTATTTATATAAAGTAAAAGGGTAAAATAGTAATTTTGTATAAAGAAAAGATGTTTTGGTAATTATGTGAAGTAAAAGGGTAAAATGGTAATTTTGTATAAAGGAAAAGTGTTTTGGTAATTATGTGAAGTAAAAGGGTAAAATGGTAATGTGATCAATCAAGAGGGCAACTCGGTAAATTTTAATAAGGAGGACAAATTGGTAAATTAACCAACCAAAAAAGGTAATTTGGTAATTTTAATAATTAAGAAGGACAACGTTGTAAATTAACCAATAAGAAGGTGAAATTTGGTAATCTTAACAAGTGACAAGGGTAATTTGATAATTTAGCCAACCAAAAGGGCGATTTAATGAATTTAATAAGTATGGAGGCTAACTTGGTAATCTAACACATGCAAGGGGCATTTTGGTAATTATGCAACATGAAGGATAATATGGTAATATGGCAAATAAAAATAGATGACTTGGTAATTTTACAAGCAAAGGGTATTTCAGTAATTTTGTAAAGATGATAGGGGTAAATCGGTGACTTGTGTTCTACATATCAATGGATTAAATGAGCTTCATAATCAGACGTAAATAATAGTGAATAATAAGATAAAGGTGTTCGGTAAGTCAGTGAGTCTCATAAGAACAGGACATAATCTAGGGTTGGATGGATAATCAAGGGTATGATATAGTGTTTATCTCATAATTATGCAAGAGGTGTCTGGGACTCTGGGTCATAAGTATGCATGAAAATATGTGTTAGATATGTTTGAAGTACAAGTTAGGATTTTGTGTATGCCATCCTTAATATGGAATGCTTGATTTTATGGCCAATATATCCTTGTGTCTCTGGATTCGTGACCTTTTTTCTTTCCTCGAATTAAATAAATGGACCTGTCGAATAAGACATGAATAAAGTACTAATTACGTAAAGTGAAAGATTATTGAGCTGGGCCCAAACCGATCCACCAACATAATAGTGGTAAGGTGCAAGATGCCCTAGAGACCGATCCACTGGCGAATAATAGTAGTCAGGTGCATGCTACCTCGTATGTTTCCGATCCACTAGCTATAATAGTAGGGGATCCCAAGCTCAATAAACCAAACGTGAGATATTAATAAATTATGGAAAGATATTAATCACTTACAATGGAACACCACGTGAGTCAAGGCCAGACCGGTCCGCCGGTGAATAATAATGGCCAAGTGTAGGGAGCCCTGGAAACCGATCAACCGGCTAATAATAGTGGTCAGGTGCATGTTGCCCTATATGTTTCTGATCCCCCGGCTATAATAGTGGGGTTCCCACATTCACATGGATATAATTCAAAGATGATGATTGAATAATGATTAATAAATGGCTTAAGACCAAAAGTATTGATTTCACGTTATGACCTATTGATATGACATGAGTTTGGCTTTAGTGTCTATCCCTACTTGGATATGTGAATAGGGATGGCAATTTTCCCTGCGGGTTCGGGGCCCCGTCGGGGATTCCCCGCTCGGGTTCGGGGAGAGAATTCGGGGATCGGGTTCGGGTTCGGGGATTCTTAACGGGGATTTTTTCGGGGACGGATTTGGGGTCCCCATCCTCGAACCCGCCCCAAAATTTTTTTTATATATATTTTTATATAATTATATATATATAATTTTTTTATAAAATATAAATTAAAAATATAATATAAAAAAATAGTTTAAGGATCGGGGATGGGATCGGGGATCGGGTATAAAGTCGGGTTTCGGGGATCGGGTCGGGTTTTAAGAACGGGGAATAAATCGGGGATGGAAAATAGATCGGGTCGGGTATGGGGATTTGATCCCCGCGGGGATCGGGTCGGGTTCGGGGATAATTTTTCTTATCGGGTTCGGGGATGGGGATGGGGTCCCCGTCCCCGACCCGCCCCGTTGCCATCCCTATATGTGAAGGAATTGCTAAGTACGTGGATTTTGTGTTATGCATTTCTTATCGTATGTGGTGTCGCCTTGTGTATTAGTCCTGATGTCCATCGTCATTTTCCTAAGCCCGCGTATGTTATCATTTTATATTGTTTGTGTATTATGTGTTGCATGCGGGCCTTACCTTTTGGTTTGGTATAAAGGCTTACTCGATACCATAGTATTGAAGGGTCCCAGTTGTAGGCCCCTGCCTATTCAATGGGTAGTGTCCCTTACAGGTCTATTGCAGGTGTTATTCAAGCGGGCATTGGATACGAGCGTAAGGATTATCTAGGAAACTATTAGGGCCTCTCTTTTCACCTTTTATTTCCTTGTTCACACTATTTTACTCTTGTAACCACTAATAGTGGGTTTTATTCTTCTAAAGTGTTTATTGCGCTGCTCTGATTAAATGAAGTTTGATTTTGAGCAAATTGTATTATACTCTTTTTAGCCTTAGCACTTGGTACTGGAACGGTATGAGAAAACCAGTCTGGTACTAAGTATGGCGTAATATCTCCGAAATTCACAGTGTTTTCTTTTTGCTTCCGCTATTTTTTTTTATATAAAATGAAATTTTTCAGTAGTAAATTTTGGGGATGTTACCGTTAGGGGCTTAAGGAAAATTTTAAATCTTATTTTCTTCATGAAAATTGCTGGAGATCCAGCTAATGTTATTCTATTCAGGTATTTATTTTCTATTTGAATAGTTTATTGGTATTTTTTGCTATTTCACCTCTTTCCTTCTTTTTAAACAAGGACCAGTTGTGTGAAAACAGAAAAGTTGTGTGAAAACATTTGTCACTTCGTTCTACTTGTGACGGAAATTGGGCAGGTGCCACTTTGCTAGCAAAAAGGGTGGCTATGTGCTAATTCACAAGTAGTTTGCAGCTTATTTGTCTAATTTCAACCATGTAGTAATAGAATGATTGAACCAACAGTATGTCTAAAATATGCCCCAGGGCACATGTTCAGGTTTTAATTTATTTCCTAACAGAATAAATTATGTATTAAATACACATATACATGGTAGTTGGTGTTATTAAATGTTAGTAATTTTCCTATTTTTAATAACTCTAACAAGTGCCCCAACCAATTTTTAACACTGCATTAGGATATACATATGTCAGGACATGAATGACACTATAGTCTTAGTAGAAGCTAAAGCTGCGATGATAATAAATTAGCAGAGTAAACTAGGCCAACAATAAATTAGATAACACAGTGTATCGGATCTGGATTTCAAATGACAAGAGCAAATATACATTCACGAGGCATTTTGGTTAATCCGCCATATTGCAATAGGGAATTAAGTCATTCAATATTAGTAAATCAGAGCAACGGCACCTTCTGTAAAATGTTAGAATGAAAAGATCAGCTGAAGTCCCAAGGTAATGAAGCAGGATAGGTCAAAATGTCAGAAAAATTAGACATCACCGTTTCATTCTTCAATTAAAATCTAAAAATAGCACTTTACCACTTGATACCTGAATCCTCGTTCAACATTTAACATTCAAAGTCCTCATTTGCTTTCAATTATAGTTCACGCATCAATCGATTACTATTGAGACCCTCCCACTCATCAGTAAGTCTCAAACTATAAGTATGATAAGCTTTCCTATGAATATTATAATCCCCAATAAGCTCACTGGAGAATTATAGACAGACATTGAAATTGTAGTTGACGCACCTTCGGCAATGTCATGAACAAGCGCCATCTTGATGCACCTACAATTTGAAAGAGCTAAATAATCTTACCAATGGGGCAGAACTGGAGGAAGATGTTCAGAAGCAAAACGCAAAAAATGGAAGCAATTAACAGGAATACTTACTTATCGCGATCCACGCCAGGCATGTCGGCAGCTATAAGGGCCATTAACCCCATCCGATACATGTGGTCAGCAATCGATTCTGGGTTATCAACATTCCTCTTCACCCAACCTGCCCTCTTTGTGGTCTAACACCACGAATTAAAATAAAAAAAATTTAACGAGGAAAGGAAGCATGGACTGCGAGAAGGCTATTTGCAGTGAGAGGTTTAGTTACCTTGAGACGATGACATAGAGTGAGGAAATCAATAGCCGAAGAAGCAGGCAGGGATGAGCTGCTTTGAGTGCTGTCACCGCTGTTGTCATGGTCATCATTAGACGGTGAAAAAGAATGCGCGGAGGCCATTGGGGGAATCCGAAAGCGAAAAGAAGACGATGATTTAAGTCGGATGAGGATAGACGCTGAAGAGGGGAGAGAGGACACCGGCGGCGGGGGTCGCAGTCTCAAGACGCTGTTCATTTTCCTATTTTTGAATCAAAAATTAACTTCCGCGTTTTTGTCCTTCCGCCTGACAGACCCGTTCCAGTCTTCCAGAAAAGTAATAAGGACTGACCCGTTGCCAACAAAAAATCTAAAATGATTTATTTGAATCGGAATTAATCGAAATGAGAGTAGATGTTAAAAATTAATTTAGATAAAAAAAATAGAGGTGAATTATTGAACTAACCTCAGTAAATAAGGTCAAATATTTTAAAAATTACGTTTTGACTAAGATAAATGTATAAAATTTACTTAAATTTTTTCGTTAACCTCTATTACTTCTGAAATCAAGGTTAATAAAAATAAAATTAATTAAGGTAAACGAAGGTAAAACTTTAATCTTAATTTATATGATTAAGGTTCACAGAATCTATTCCCAAATGAGATGAGTCAATTGACTTACCTCTATTAACTCTTGTTCACCTCAAATCAAATGCACCATAAGAACCAATCCACCCGTCCATATCATATACGTTGAACTATTAAACACAATTACACAAAATTGTTGGCAATCAGACGTCCTATGTCCCAGAAACATCCAAGGTATAAGAACATTGGTGGAAACACTGAGATGAGGCCAAAAATGATAATAGTGAGGAATAAATTCAAGATCAAGATACATAGGCACAAGCACTAATAGAAATCACCATTGATGGAGGTTGTTAGCACTTTCAATGGTCATTGAAGACTAGCAATGCCAAAGACCGGTTGTGCCAAACACCGCTACTTCTACTTCAAGCAGATCAAAAACAGTCGTTGCTTACCTAGCTTTGTTGATGAACCTTGTTGGATTATTAACCAACGTTGAGCTCATATTTGAAGAAAATGAATTGTGATTTGTCATATAAATTAAACTATAAGTAATTATTTTTAAGTATAAATTATCTAGGCTAAATATATCTAATCTGATGTGGAATTTAAATATTAATTGTTAATTGACTAAACTAAAATGATCTGATTAATAACGTATTAGTTATATATATATATATAGTCATAATTATTGAGACACACACACGTTTTTCTATTTAATTATCATCAATCAATAGAGAAAAACGAGCATGTACATGTTTTAGAAGACTATAGTACCGCTAATATATTTATTCTCCCAAATCCAACTATATGTAGTTGTTCCAATGTTATGGATTCAGCCAATTGTTCCAACACTATGGATTTAGATAAGCTTTTATATTACTCATATGTATCGTTCTTTATGTTTAATTTATCAAGACTAAATAAAAGTAAACATTTCAACGATGTGGGCAATATAGAAATAAAATAAGAATGCCAAACTCCTTCTTCCCACTATGTTTCCCTGGTTCAACTTTCTCTATGCTAATTTTCGTTCTATTTTCTAGTTTGATTTTTCTTCAAATTATAGTTTGTTTCCCAATTTTCTTCAATATCGTCATTATTTGTCTGTCTTCTATAGTTTTAAAAACCAGACAGGACTGGTCCGACGGGTAAACTAACAAACCTATTAAGTCATCGATCAGATTTCATGTATCAACTCTCATGATCTCAAAACCAGTAAAAATCGGTCAAAAACTAGCCAGACTAGTAAAAACTGATGAATGGGCCAAAAAACCGATTGGGAACCAGTCAAATTTATGTGTAGTTATATATATATATATATATATTTGACATATTTTGACTTAATATGCATCGCTAGTCCAACCAGTCCAAACTACTAGTTCGACCACTAAACTAGTGAACTAGTTATGATACTAGTTCGATTATCAGTCCGGTTTTTAAACTAAGATTTTCTTTTATACCTTCGTCATTCATGTGTTTGAGGGAGTCATTCATTTCCATTGTTCTTCTTCAATCAAGGCTGTTGGCTCAAAAAGCTGTGTTGGCGGTGGCATTTGTCAACGGTGCTTGTCATGCTAGGAGCTTCTCCCATTCGGCCTCTAATACGCTCAATCATTGGTCTTTAGATTGGTAATTTTGGTCGTCATCTTCAGATAAAGCGACTAATGGTGGTGGTAGATGTAAGTCGTTAATTTTGTAAATTGACTAATTTAAGAAAAATGCGTGGTCGCTCATGGGATTCGAACCTGACTCTAAACCAACATATACAAGGCCCCCAATTAGCTTTGCTGGTTGAACCTTAATTTAATTTTGTATAGATAATTCTTGACAATTTTTTAGGTTGATTAGGCCTAGCCTTTTCTTTGATGTATTGGGTCGGTTTTGCTTCGACCTCTTGGAAAGGTTTTGGCCTCTAATTGTCATAGCCCAATTTTCAATATCTTTGATACTTCTACGCTATGAATTTGCCACTTGTATATTTTATATTATTTGAGTAATAATATTAATAAAATAAAATTAATCTAATTAATTTAATTAGACATTTATTTTATTCTAATATAATAAATTATTTTATAGGTTGTTATATGTGCAATTTGACATTAATTTTATTGAAATGCTAATAAAGTTATAGTTAATATTTTATGGAAATTAAATATAAATAAAGTTAGCCCTAAACTTATAAGTCCAAATTTATGAATAAAATTGAGGGATCAATTTATTTAAATAATTGGTTATCTAATATTAGTAGAGATGCTAATTAACATAATATGTTCCCAAGGTAGCCTCTTTTATGAAAATTATATTATTTAATTTATTGGATGTTTGTGTATATGTATTTATTCATGCAGATATCTAGTTGATCAAAATAAAAGTAAATATCTAGTAGAATTTTATATATACTTGCAGCGATAAATATATGGTAATTATTTGGATGTAATGTGGATATTGAGTTAATCTAAAGATGAGCTCGTAAATTGATAGGTCTTATTAATGGTATTTCATCACTGCAATAAGAACACCACTCGTAGTTAATATTACTATCTAAATAATTGACATTAATGTTGCACATACACCGGTTTCTCGTGATGGGTTTGCTATTATTTACATTTATTGATTATGAATATTTTTTGTAAGCATGTATATTTATGATATTGTTGTGTTTCCTAAACAACTATGTTTGCTACTACTACGTCTGTCAACTTAAGTTCCATTCCCATATTGATTGATAATAACCTTAAGGAATAGAAGCACAATGTTTTGCTTGTCCTTTTCTGCATGGATTTATACCATGCATTTAGGCTGACGAAACCCACTAATCTAAATGTTTAAAGTTCCTTTGATGAGATTTTTTTTAAGAAGAGTGATCTCTCAAATCGTATGGGTCTCATAATCATTAAGAGCAACATTACAGAGGCTTTTAGGGTGGATTACCTAATTAGATCACCAATACTGAAGTTTTTTTTTACTGAAATTGAGAAATGTTTTTGCAATAGAGAATAAGGCTGAAACAAGTATTTTTTCACAGTGCTTGATTATTATTAAGTATAAAGGAAAAGAAAATATAATGAGTACATCTTGTATATGTATAACATTGCTTCAAAACTTAATGCACTAAAGCTTGAGTTACCAAATGACTTAATTTTGCATCCAGTATTGGTCTCATTTATGCACAATCTAGTCAATTTAAGGGAAGCAGTAACTGCCAAAAGGATTAATTAATTGTAATACCCCCAAAATTTATTACTGAAAATTTTCGTTTTAATAGAAAAGTCTAATAAAAGTGAAATAATAAAAGTGTAAGTTTTGGGGATATTATCGCCACACTTAATATCAGACCGGTTCACTCCTATCGTTCTAGTACTAAGTGCTAAGGCTAAACAAGATTAACATCGAACACAAGTCATTAATAAAAAAATGAGGATCCATGAGAGGACTCTCTCATAGTCATACAGAAATCAAAGTGCGATTTAATAATTACAACCCAAAGAGTAAGTAGCTAAGTGTTTCCCAAAACATAAAATACCATATGACATGGCATAACTAGAATAATAACGATACATGGTAAGATGTCATCTCCTACCTACACAAACTCATATGAGTCTTCTGCTCGTGGGAATGAGTAGCACCCGTGAAACGGATGGTCAGTACGCTATGTACTGAATAAGGTAACCATGCACTAAGGCCAAAACATAAGAGTACATAAAACAATCGCGATAACATGGCAGCATACAATCTCCCATATATATAAAGGCTAAGCTACAGTCCGGATAAATTGATTATTTAATATCTGATTAGTACTTATTCCACAATATACTTTTATCGATCCATGTAAGTACGGGAACCCCGCTATTATTGTAATACCCCGTATTTTTAAAATCCAGATTTATTAAGTTTAATAATTTTATTTGTGTAATGTAATGTAAACAATTAATTATTTTAATTTCGATTCGTTTTATGGATTTATCGACGATTTGAATTCATATTTGAATTTAATTAATCGTTGTCGTTGCAAACCATTCTAGATAAATTCGTTCACGACAATGATTTTATTATATTCTTATGAATTCGATTTTCAGTTAAAAATATATATTCCCGTTCTTTCTCGTATTTTTATTTTTAATATTTTAGATTTGTTTTCGATTATAACTTTGTCATGTGATTACGACATTATTTTGAAATTATATTTCGTTGACGAAATATATTATTTAAATTATATAATTTATGTTTAAATAGTTAAATTTATTTTAATAATTTTATCCATAGAAAATATTTTCGACTTTAAACTTATTCGTTTTTGGAAATCATTAATATTTTATGGAAGTTTAAAATTAAAAAGGTTTTTAGGAAATTATTTATGAATTTCTTTACGGAATTAACCTTCTTCTGTTTTACGCTTTTTAATTTATGAAAAATCGATTTCGGAAATTATTTAAACTAGTCTCGGTTTATTAGAATTGGATTTAAATATTTTCTTATTTGCTTTTAAATAATTTTTTGAGGTCTTATAATATATTTCCGTAAATAATACAAATTTTTATGTTCGTTGGTAAATTCTTCCAAAAATGTTTCCGAAATTCTTTATGTAACTTTTTATTTATTTCAAGCGTTCAGATCGTTTTGAAATAATTTTTTGTTTAATAAATTTTAGATAAAATCTTCCAATAATAGTTTATAAATATTAAGTATTTTATTTATGCAAATTTGTATTTAAAAAAAAACCCGCACCCGGCCGAACCGACCCCCCTCTCCCTTTTCCTTTTTCTCTTCTCTTCTCTCTTCTCTTCTCTTCTCTTCCCTCTGCTACCTCGACTCCCTGTTCGCAGCCCTCTACTCCCGCAACCCTAGCCAGCTGCCACCTCCTCCCTACGCCGCCTCGCCTGTCGACCTCCGGTGACGCTGTAGCAACAACCAAAGCAGCGCAACAGCAGCCTGCTCCACCGTAGCGGCAACAGCCGACGCCCCAGCAGCGACTGCGCATGGGAGCGGCAGCAGCGGCGGCGAGCCGCTATCCGGCCATGGCGAGCTCGAGCGACAACCGGTGAGCCACCTTCGGCCTCCGACGAAGCTTCCCCAACCTTCCTTTGTCCCGATTCGTTGATTTTGTTTGGTATAATTTTCTGAAAAACCCTAATATGGATTTGATTAATTTAGTATGATTTAGCTTGTGATAAGCTAAATTGATTGTTTGATTATGTATATATGTGTTGTAAGATTGATTTGGATATGTTAATTGTATGGTTTATGTTGGAAATTTGGGAAATTGGATTTTTAGTCGGGTTATGCTCGATTTTTTTTTTGGATTCATCCGATTTAGCTATTTTGGGTAAATTGATTATACAATATACTTTTAAATGTATCTAATTTCATGTTGGAACCGTCAATTTGAGAAATTTATGCAGAATTAATCGGAATTTGATTTCTAGGTCAAAATTCGTGTATAATGAATTTGGGTCGCGTAATTGAGTCGTTTCACTCAATTGATTTTACAATATCGTTTGAAATATGTTTAATTTCATATCGGAAGTATTGATTTGGAAATGTTGCGCGTAATTAATCAAGATTGGATTTTTAGGTCAAAACTCTTGCGAGTCCAAATTGGATTGTGTAATCGGGTCATTTTATTCGATTGACTATATAATTTATATTAGAATATATTTAATTACATTTCCAAACCGTTAATTTATATATTTTACCAAGAATCGATCGGATTTGTGTTCTGGGCTCAAAAACCCTAATTGTGCTAAATTGGGTATTTCTTTTAGCGGTTTTGATCAATTGATTATTTGATATGTTATAAAATGTGTTTAATTGTATTTCTAAACATTCAACTTGATTAAATTAATAGAATTCAACCGAATTGTATTTCTGGGCCTAAAACCCTAGATTTCAAGTGAGATTATGAAATTGATCATGTGTATAATTGTTTTTCTAAAATTAAATTTGTAGAAATAGTTGAAATGACCCTAATTGCTTTCTAATACATTTAATTTGAATTACCCGCATTTGTGTTATGGGCTTTAAAACCCTAATTTTGAAAATGGACAGTCTTAAAATTGGCTACTAGGAAGATTGTTTTGTTGAAATCAATTATCTAGATTTATCTAAAATTAGTTTAATTGTGTTTTAAAACTATCAATTTGAGGTAATCGAAGTGATTTGGTCGATTCGTAGTTTAGGGATTTAAAAACCCTAACCTTTGGGGATTGTTTTATAAAAATTATATTTGTTATGCGTCTTTTATCTAATCGATTTCTGTCTTTGGGTTTTAAACCATTTAAATTATGTTTTAATCTAATCAGTTTGGATTCGGTTCTATGTAAATGGTTGGTTTACCTATTTAGTTGTAAAACCTAATGAATAAGTTATTTTCGATAAATTAACTTATAATCGATTATTCTTTCTCGGTCTTTCCAAATTAATTTGAAATGTCCCAAGTGGTATTTGTATTAATCCGTTTTGATTTATATGTAATCTTAAATCTTAATAGAGCTATACTTTTAAGTCCTAAGTTTTGGACACGTTTTCCAAGAAATATCGTTTGTGTTCGTTTGCATTTATTTAATTATAATATGTGAATTATTAATTGATAAGATAGTTTCTAACCTAGTTCCGATTTCTATCGGCGATCTAGGAAAGCTTTATTGTGGATCCTCGAGCTAGTGATCTCTCCCCCCTCTTATCTCGCTTAGCTAGCTTCGGATTGAGGTAAGTTGCTACTTACCTCCACTTATGGGTGTTTCGTAAGGATGTGACTAAGATCAATGATATGTGTGTTATGTGCCTTGTGTGCCATGTGTTATGCCATGTTGTTTATTATATAATTTTAATGACTAATTACTTGTAGCACAACTTGGAGTTGAGGTATGCTTATATAAATTCCTTATGACATGTGTGTAATGATTGTTCTGTTGTGTTTATGATATATTATGACGTGACCCTATAGGACATGCATGCTAGGATACTAATAATATGATGTGGGGGAACATGAATGTGAAAGGATAAAAAGGGGGAAAATGTGGAAGTAAGAATAATTAAGGAAGAGTGGAGTAGTGGGTTAAGAGTGGAAATTTAATATATGAAGGATGAGTGTGGGTGCCATAGAAAGTAAGTAATGTTAGGTGAAAAGTAGAGAGATTACTTGTGGGGGAAGAAATGTGCTAGGGTTTGGAGTGGCCAGCTAGGGTTTTTCGATCACCTATGAAATCAATGAGTAAAGGGATATGATTTGGGATTGAACCTAAATGAGATGAGGTGTTTGACAATAAATGAATTAATGGTAGTGAAGTAAGAGGAAGTTGGGTCACATAGGTTCAATTAGGGTTTCAAGGGAAACCCTAGAGGCTAATAACGGGTGGAGTTTGATGTCACGAGGTGTTGGGCCTTAACCCACACCCTTAGGAGTTGGTTTTCATTATGAGTAAGTATAGAGGGGAATGGATATCGAGGTGTGATAAGGGGCGCAAGAGTCCCAAGATATGGGACGGGCCCTATTGGGAGGATAAGTGTGGATATAGTTAGCCATGCATGTCAAGGGTAGATACTTTCAAATAAGATATGTTAAGACACTAATCACTTAAAGAGAAAGATGTTGAGCTAGACCCAGACTGGTCCACCAACGAATAATAGTGGCTAGGGTCGGGATGCCCTACATGACCGGTCCACCGGCTATAATGGTGGGAGATTCAGTGCTCAACAAACCGAACGTAATAACGATAAGACATTGGAAAGATACGAAGTAATTACAGTAAAACATCATGTGAGTCGGGGCCAGACCTATCCACCGGCGAATAATAGTGGCAGGGTATGTTACCCTCGTGACCGGTCCACCGGCTATAATAGTGGCCAGACGCGTTTTGCCCTGCATGATCGGTCCACCGGCTATAATAGTGGGGTTCCCGCACTCACATGAATTGATAAAGACTATGATGTGAATCGACTATATTAACCAGAGATCTAAAGAATGTGTCTACTCGCTCGGGGCTGAGCATGTCCCTAAGTAATGCTCGGGGCTGGACATGTCCCTAAGTAATGTTCGGGGCAGAGCATGTCCCTAAGTAATGCTCGGGTCTGGACATGTCCCTAAGTAATGTTTGTGGGGCTAAATGCCCGATTGGTTGGTTTAACATTACCCATTAATGCTCTCTTGATAAATGCCCGATTCGTCTTGGTTTGGTTTGGCGTTGTCCAAAAATGCCCGGTTGGTTGGTTTAACATTATCCATAAATGCCTGGTTGGTTTATCTAAATTTCTTATCGGTTTAATATGTTACATATGTTTCGCATGTTATTATATGTGTATGGTAAGGCTTATGATGTGGGTATTGAGTGGGCATACTATTGTATCAATGTAATACAACATGATTCAATATGCACTTGATGTTATAGTTTACGTCTTTCCCATAAAATAGGGTATTGGGATTTACTCAGTATTGGACCCGTACTGATACTACCTTGGTTGAATGGGTCATGTGATGATCCACTAATGGTGGGGAGCAGACCTTTTGTGCAGGTTTGAGATCGGATATTGTATTTGGGTGGAAGGCTTGACTCGAGTGAGTAGGCAATCCGGAATTTGATCCGTCGGGTTTTATATTGTTTAACTGTATTCCTCTTTAGAAGTTACAAGTGTTGTATTTGAAATTTCAAGGGTATTATAATTAAATTTAAATTTCTCGTACTCTGATAAGCTTTTAAATTTCGGATTTATTTCATAGGTTCTGCTGATTAATTCAGCGATGATTTTGTTTAGTGAATTTATTCACTTGCCATATGCCTGTGGATATCTCCTTGTGGGAGTTTATCCTCATGGCATAGATGTTTGAATTTTTTTTTGACAGGTTTAGCCTTGCATCTAGCATGAGATAGATGATAGATATTTATCTTGTGCTAGATGTGGCGGTAACATTCCCCAAATTCTATTATAGCTTCCGCTTTATTCTTTCGAAAAAAAAAATTCAGGAGTGAATTTGGGGGGTGTTACAATTATAGCCGGTGGATCGATCACTTACAGGATAGGATGCACCTGACCATTATTATATGTTGTGGATCAGTCTCCAGGGTAAAATGCTCTCGGCCAATATTATGTCGGTGGATCGGTCTAGCCCCGACTCTCATGGTGTTCCACTATAATTACTTAGTATATTTTATGTGTCTTATAAAACTTAGGGTTTTGTTTATTGAGATCAGGATCTCCCACTATTATAGTCGATGGATCGATCACTTATAGGGCATAACACACCTAACTACTATTATATGTCGGTGGATCGGTCTCCAGAGCACCACGACACCTATCTACTATTATGTAGGTGGATCGGTCTAGGCCCGACTCAATAATCTTCCACTTTATATGATTAATGTTTTATTGTGTCTTATTCAAAAGTTTCACCCTAGACATGCATGACTAACTCCATCTACGCTTATCCTGCCAGGAGGTCCCGTCCCATATCTTAAGACTTCTGCACCTCTCAACTCGCCCAACATCCTCTCTTTATTCCGCTATTCACACCAAAGACCCAACTCCTAGGTGTGTGGGTCAAGGCCCACTACCGACACCACTAAGCCCATTTATAGTATTCCCTAAGGTTTTCTCCATAAAACCCTAATTTAGGCATATATGGCTCATCATCCTCTACCTCACACAACCCAACTATTTTAACACCCCCACACATGACAACCCTTAGGTTCAACCCTTACCATTTCATGTCACTCCCCCAAATACACGCATGACCACAAAACCCTAGGTGGCCACACCAAACCTTAGCTTGCCATGCCAACCCTAGTATCCTCCTTTCCACAAATCACCCATTCCATTTCTCACCTTCTATTCATGCTTCCCATGATACTTATGCTCACCCTACTCATGACAACCCCCCATTATCACCTCATACTCCACTTATCCTCATTTATTTTCCTTTTTCCACCTTCTCAAATTAGGGTTTCCTCCCTAACCGTAGCTAGGTCTCCTATGCACCCTTTCTACTGTCTTATGTACTATTTTTCACCCAAAGCCTCCAATCACCCAAACAACTCTTCCATTACTTTCCTCACATCCTAATGTAACTTTCCATACGTAAAGTTCACCTCCATACGAACTCTATCCACCCCATGCAAACCCTTAAAGTTTTTCATGTGAAACCCTAAAACCCTCATGCAAAACCCTACATTCTCCCATGCAACCCTAAATCCTCCCATTCAAGGTTCATTGAAATGCCCCAAAATTTCTAATTTTAAAACATTATAGTTAAATAAGATTTTATTAGAAAAATTAATTTAATAAATTAATTTTATTAAAATAAAAAGGAATTAACTAAGGCAAATCAAGAAGAAATGTATAAGTATTTTTAATTAGGAGAAATTTGGGTATTTTAGCTAATTAAGGATTTTATTTTGAAAATTAATTAAATAAATTATTTTATTTAAAATAAGAAGTAGAAAATAATTCCAAATTAATATGAATTTTATAAATAATTTAATTGAAGAAAATTAGGGTGTTTTGCTAATTAAAAAGAAATTTATGGAAAATATTTTTAAAATCCTAAATTAGCCTAAAAAGGGTTTTAAATATTATTTTATTTAAATATTATTATTTTTAAATATTCCAAATATTTTAATTAATTTAATTAGCCTAACCCAGTATTTTTCCTTTTTCTTTCCTTTTCTTTCTCTTTCTTTTCTTTTTCTTCCTTACCTTTCCCAAGTTGGGCCTGGCCGCGACCCATGTTCTTTCTTCTTCCCACAGCCCGCTCCCATTTCCTTCCTTTCTTCCTTCAGCACGGCCCAATCGAAACGCCGCTCTTCATTCCTTTTGCCACCAAAATGCCACTTTTCATTTAATTAACCCCCACTGGCCACTGCGCCAATCAACCCGGTTCACCTTCTTTTCCTTCTTTTTTTTCTCTCCTCAACCGCCCGGTCCAGACCCCCCACTTCTTTTTCTTCCCCCAGCCTTTGATCCTACCTTCGCCGTCAATTGCAACCTCTGCCACCCTGCCCTGGTTTTTCGCCGTTGATTACGCCTGATTTGACCGGCCAGTTTTTCCCCTCTCTTTCCCCACTGATCGACCTATCATTTTGACCCAACCAATGCTCCCTCTTCTCGTGCAATTCCCTCTCATTTCCCTGTGCAACCCTTGCCCCGTTTTGACTCCCACCGGCCAACCTTGCCGCTTGTAACCCTAACCCTACCTGCCTCACCTCGTAGCCGACCCACATAACCTTAAAACTCTCTTCTAAAATCTATAAATACCCTCGTAAGATGCCTTGTATCGAGCTTTTAATTCCTGCCCAGCATTTCCTGACCTTGCCACCACCGCCCCTTTAGACGCCTTGTCCGCCGCCTCCGGCCAACTTTGTCGCCATCTCTGGCCACCAAACTCATCCTTGCACCACTCTCTAACTACCTAAAGCTCCCTTATCCCTCGATTCTTCCTACACAAGCCACCTCGACCGTGCCACCCTTCGCGCAAACCCATTTTCTGTCTCTGCCACCCTTCGCATTGTCGTCTGCCACCTCTTTCGCCGTTGCCGCCACTCCTTTCACCTTCCATTCTATTTTGCAAACCACCCTCTACCTTCCATACCTTTATTTTCCTCTTTCTCCCTCTCCTCCTCTCTTTCTTTTCTTCTCCTCCATTCGGCCACCGCTGCCACCGCCACCTCCATTTTGTTCCTCTCCTCCTGGGCAACCCTAAACACCCCATCTCCCACCTCCATTTCGCCTCTCCTTTTCCCAGCATTTAGCTTTTCCCCTTTTCTTCTCTTTTTCCGGTAGCTGCCACCACCGCCGTGTACCACCGTCGGTTTCGCCCATCCCCACCAGCCTAAGGTTGAACCCTAGACTCTCTCAACCCTTCTCCCTATTTTTACAAGCCTTAATTTATTTTATTTCATTTATTTGAATATAAATACTATTATTATTATTAATATTATTTCTATTTTAAATATGTATTATTATTATTATTATTAATGTTTTGATTATTATTTCTATTGAGGGTCGAAACCCTATTGTATTTTTATTTCGATTTTATTATTATTATTCTTATTATTTCTATTATTATTATTATTATTATTATTATTACTATTTCAAAATTGCTATTATTATTACAACTATTTTACCATTAGTGTTGCTATTATTATTATTATTATTGTTATTGTTGTTGTTATTGTTATTGTTGTTGTTGTTGTTGTTGTTGTTGTTGTTGTTATTATTATTATCATCATCATCATCATCATCATCATCATCATCATCATTAGCATTTATTATTATTATTATTTTGGTAAAAGGGCCGAAGCCTTTATTTTACTTTGGTTTTGAATAATATCCTTTTTATTATTATTATTGTTACTATTATTATTATTCTTATTTATATTATTACTTATATTATTTTTAGTATCTTTGCTATTACTATTTTAGTACCATTATTATTATTAGGGTAAAGTATTCAACCCTATATTATCAACTTTTATAATATTTCTATTATTTCCTATATCTTTAGCAAAGATAGTAATTAGTTAATGTTATTTTTCTTAATATGTTATTATTTTATTAAAAACCTAGTCTTAGAATAAATTAGTAATTAATAGTATTTTTAGTAAGAGGAAGTCTAATTTCTAGTTTTTCCCTCATAATATGTGAGACTAGTCAAAGCCCTAAGGAGGCGTAGGAGCGTACTCTAAGACCGGCGCCGTTTTAGGTAAGGGGTTACTAAGGCCTGTTGTGTGTTGATGTGTATTATATGCTTTGTATGATATGCATCCTATGTTTATTATTGTAATTATTTTGTATGTGGTATACCGTGGAGTTGAAGTATGTTTTTGTATGGCATGTGTACTATATGCGATGAAATATTGTGGTATGTGATGATATGTGTTGTGACCTTATAAGACATGCATGTGAGGATGTATAAAAGTGGTATTATGTGGAAAAAAAGGTTGAAAATGGAAAATGGGAAGTAATTTGACCAAGGGATGTGAGTTGTCCTAAGTATTTTAATGATCCATGAGTGGAAGAATAAAACGGGAAATTTTAGGGTTTTATGTGGGAGAATCCGATTTATAATTTTGCATGGTTTTGTGTGAGAGAGTTTAATTTATGGTGTTATATGGGGGAATCTCATTTATGGTTTTATATAGGAGAATCTAATTGATGACTTTGTGTGGGATAATATAATTTATGGTGATTTATGGTTTTATATGGGAGAATCTAATTTATGACTTTGTGTGGGAGAATATAATTTATGGTTTTATATGGGAGAATCTAATTTATGGTTTTGAGTGGAAGAATATAATTTATGGTTTGTATGGGAGAATCTAATTTATGGTTTGTATGGGAGAATCTAATTTATGGTGTTATGTGGGAGAATCTAATTTATGATGTTATATGGGAGAATCTAATTTATGATGTTGTATGGGAGAATCTAATTTATGATGTTATATGGGATAATCTAATTTATGGTTTTGTATGGGAGGATCTAATGTAGGGTTTTGTATAAATGAATCTTTGGTTTTATATGGTTAGAATTTAGGGTTTGGTATGGATGAATCTTTGTTTTTATATAGTTTGAATTTAGGGTTTGGTATGGATGAATCTTTAGGTTTTATATGGTTTGAATCTAGGGTTTGGTATAGATGAATATTTGGTTTTGTGTGGATTGAATTTAGGGTTTTATATGACAGAATCTTGGGTTTTGTATGAAAGAATTTAGGGTTTCGTATGGATGGACTTAGGATTTTGCGTGAAAAGTTCGAGAGGTTGCATGGGATGTGTAAAGTCTTCATGGGAGTGGAATTTACGTATGGAAGGTTGATTTAGGATGTGAGGAAGGTAATGTAAGCATTGTTTGGTGTTTGAACACTTTGGATGGAAAATAGTACGTGAAGCAATATAAGGGTACATAGGAGACTTGTCTAGGGTTTTTGTGGACAATTAGGGTTTGGTGTGGCTACTTAGAGTTTTTGTGGTATCATGTGTATCCGGTGATGAAAGTGTAATTACGAGGGTGGTATTTATGAGTTGTGTTGTGTGGAGTGTTAAAATGATTTGGGTTGTGTGAGGTGGAACAAGATGGGCCACTAAGACCTAAATTAGGGTTTCAGGATAAAACCCTAGAGTGAGATGTGGAGTGGAGTTGGAGGATAAGTATAAAGGGAGTGATTCATGCATGTCTAGGGTTAAAGATTTTCCAAATAATATAATTAATACATTAATCACTTAAAGTGGAAGATTGTTGAGCCGGGCCCAAACCGGTCCACCGGCGAATAATAGTGGTTAGGGCATGATGCCCTATGTGTTTTCGGTCCACCAGCTATAATAGTGGGGTATTCCGTGCTCAAGAAAACTGAACATATTTGTGCCAAGACATGGGAAAGACACTAATTACTTACAGTGGAACACCATGAGAGAAGGGGCCAAACCAGTCCACCGACGAATAATAGTGGCCAGGTACTACGGTATCCTGGATACCGATCCACCGGCGAATAATAGTGGTTAGGGCATGATGTCCTATGTGTTTTCGGTCCACCGGCTATAATAGTGGGGTTCCCGTACTCGCATGGATTTGATAAAAAGTATGGTGTGAATCGAATTATGATCAAAGATTAATTAAGTAATTGAATCCGATTATATATGGGCCTTTGTACTTTTACCTGGATGGTCGTATGCAATTATGATATCATGTTGGTGATTATGCTCTTTTATTATTCTGCATTATTTATGTGTTGTTATGTTTTGGCCTTGGTGCTCGGTTACCTTACTCAGTACGTAGCGTACTAATCACCATTTTCGTGGGTGCTGCTCATTCCCATGAGTAGTAAACCCTTCTGACTTTGTGCAGGTGGGCGAGACATCCGGCGGGGTTGAGTGTTGAGCATGTTTTAGCTCAAAGTTCAAGAGTGATGTGTCCATATCATCTCTTTATGCGATTTAGTTCCTTGTGTATTTATTTTGTATCACATTTATCCTTTTTGAGTTATTACCTTGCATTAAGTATTTCAATTAAACCTTTTATCGATTGTAAGAATAGTCCCTCCGAGGAATTTTTGATTTCGCACTTTGATTTCTATCTTATTATTGTTTATAAAATTTTACGCGTACTCTGATTTTTTATGTATGATTCTTTCTAATTATTTACGAACAGTTGGTTTGAGTTTAAATGCTAATCTTTTCTTTAGCCTTAACACTTGGTACTGGAATAGTATGAGTGGACCGGTTTGGTACTAAGTGTGGTGGTAGCATCCCCAGAATTCACAGATTTTAATTTAATTACTTTCGCTTTTTTTTAAAAAAAGAGAGAGTGAATTTTGGGGTGTTACATTCATCCCCTTTATTTTGCTTAAAGTTCCTTTTTATTCTCTCTCGTGAATCATATGATGTTTAGGTCCATCCCACATTGTTTGGTTAATTTATTTCCCTTTGGCCAACTTACTTCCCCTTAGTCCAATCACTTTCCCATCTTTTGTTTTCATCCTTCCACCCCATATCACTACATTAATTATCCTAGCATGCATGGTCTAAAAGGGCCTTATCATATCATATCACCATTCGTACACATGCCATAAACAAATACAATATCATACCTCAACTCCAAGCTGCGCTACACATAAAACGGTTATAACAATAGCAAAAGATACGCAACATATCATTATACATGGCATCCAAGGCACATAAAAACACATAGCACACTTAAGGCCTTAGCTACACCTTACCTAAAACGACGCCGGGCTTGAAGCACGCTCCTACGCCTCCTTAGGATTTTGACTTGATTCACCTATAATAGGGAAAAACTAAGGATTAGTTTCCTTCCTACAAAAAATACTATTATTTCTTATTTTAGTATAAGATTATGGTTACTATTATTAAAGGGAGCTTTACAAGTGAAAACTAGGGTTTTTATCCTCAAGTTAGCCTACTAGATATTACTGGTCAAAATATGTTTATGTTAATATCTATAGCTATATTTACATTATTAAACCTAATAGCTTTATTTTTTCTAATAATAGTACTAATACTAGTTATAGCAAAATAGTGATAATAATAATAATAATAGTAATACTAATGGCCCTAATAATAGAAACCTTAGTATTTTTAATGCTAAGGCTAATAATGGAATTAGGGATAAAATAATAATATAATATTAGTAATACTAACAAAGTACTAATATTACTAAAGGTAATAGTGATAACAATCATATTTGAAATAATGATAATATAAGGGTTTGAATATTTTTACTACAATAATAGTAGCAATAATAACAATAATAATAGTAATAACTAATAATAATACTACAGTAATAATGTTAGTAATAAAGGCATAAGGAATAATATTAGCAATATTCGAATATTAAGAAATAATAATATTAAGGCTTAAGTATTCTTCCTCTATAATAAAAAAAAATAATATGACAACTTCGATTTAAATAAAATTACTAATAATAATAATAATAACAACAATAATAACAATAATAATAATAATAATAATAATAACAATAATGTTAAGAATAATACTAATAGTAATAATAATCAAAATGGTATAGTAATACAAGGGTCCCAATATTTACCCTAATAATAAAAGTAATAATAATAGGCCAAAGTTAGCATTAATAATAGTAGTAGTAAAAATAATGAAAATCATAATCATAATAGCACTAAAGTTGTAGACCATTAATAATAATAATAATAATACTAGTTACGAAAATTATGAAGTAAGGTTAAGTGACAATAATAATAATAATAATAGTGATGATGATGATGATGATAATAATAATAATAATAATATTATTATTATTATTAATATTATTATTATTATAGATAATACCATTAATATTATTAAAAATAGCTAATACTTTTATAAAATAGGTTTAGGGGTTGGGAAGGTCAGAGCACCACCTAAGGATAGTGGTGGCATCGATGGCGGCGGCGGCGGATGTGGGGATTAGAGGTGGTGGAATGAGGAGAAAGGAGGGAGAAGAAGATAGAGGCAGGGAGAAAGGGAGGTGGGGGAGGTAGAGGAGGCTCTCCTGGTTGTTTTGGAGGGTAGAGGTGGTGTTAATGGCGGCAGATGGTGGTGTGAAGGGCAGCAAGGGTTGAAGAGGGTTTGATTGGGAGGGCAACTTTGCACGACCGGGGTGGCTCGTGCAAGGAAAATCAAGGGACGATGAAGGTTTAGTTATGTAGTGGGAGTGCAAGGAGCAGTTATATGGGTGGTTTGGCCGGCGATGGCGGTGGAATGCTCGTCTGATGGTGCGACGGCAAGAAGGGGCAAATTCTGGGTTTCAAAATCAAAATCCGAATTAAGGTAGCCTATGGGGTATTTATAGGCCAATTGGGTGGACAATGACAAGGGGAAGAAGACAAGAGGGGTGTAGATATGAGGCATGTCGACCGGTGGTGGCAATCAAGGCGGTTCTGCCATTTTAGGGTAGCAAGGTTGGGGAAAAAGGAAAAGGGAAAGGGGTAGGGTGCTCGGGAGAGGGGAAGGGGTTGGTTGGGGTCGAAAAAATGAAAAAAAGCGACGGGAGAGGGAGGGAAGGGTGATAGGCAGCGGTGGTGGCCGGTGGAGGGTAGAGTTGCAGCTTCTTGGTTGTCGCCCGTGCCTTGGGGAAGAAGAAAGGTCAGGACCGAGCTGTCCAGGGAGGAAAAAGAAGAAAAGAAAAAAAAATTGGACCGATTGGGAAAGAAAGAAAAAAAGAAGAGGAGGTGTGGCGTGCGCTTGGGCCATACAGGAGGGAGAGAAGTTGGGCCACGTGGGGCAAGCTGGCCCTGGTCGGGGGGAGAAGGACAAAAAAGAAAATGGGAAGAGAGAAAGAAAAGAAAAAAGGAAAAAGAGGAAGAAAAAGAAAAGAAAAGGGAAAATAGGCGGGTTATGTATTTTGGTATTTTTGGGTTATTTAAAATAATAATATTTAGAAAATAATAATGAATTCCTTTATCATTGAATCATGTTGCACTGAATGTAAGGACCGGAACTGATGTTGCTGTGACTAATTCTGATCAAAATCAATTTCATTATCAACTTGGGACTGTCACGGGTGGTTTATGGAGGGATAGAGTTGCTTCTAATCGTAACCCTCATCAATGTATGCCTTTAAATTATATGCCTCCACAGATTGAAAAGGGGAAAATTGTGGTAAATTTAGTTAAGGAGGAAGTGGATAAAGAGTTAGAGGAATGGTAGCATACCTTGATAGGTTATATCTATGGCCAAGATCTAACTTTTAATCAAACGGTGGGTTTTGTTAGAACTCAGTGGAATTGTGTGGTACCCCCAAAAATCATTTGCCATGATGAAGGCTTCTTTCTATTTAAATTTGATTCTACTACTGATTGTGATTGGATTTTATCACATTATTGGTCCTTTTATAGTAAACCATTAATCCTCAAAAGATGGTAAAGGAAGCTGAAACTTTCAAAGTCTGAAATGCAATGTGTTCCATTATGGGTTAAACTCCCTTAGCTTTCTTTAGAGTATTGGTCTTCCAAATCCTTGAGTATGATTGCTAGTTCAATAGGTTTCCCTATTTGCACTGATGCTATCACTTGCAGGAATGATAGGATTGCTTACCCTAGGGTGTTGGTGGAAGTTAATATTAAGAAGCTTTTGTGTGAGTCTATTCTAATTAGAGATCCTGATGGCTCTCTTATTACTCAGCCTGTTCTATTTGAATGGAAGCCATCATTCTATCATCACTGTCTTGACCCTTCTCATAATGATCAAAACTGCTGGAAACTCCATAAAAAACCTGTGTTTGCTGAAGCTAAAGTGCAGCAAGAATGGAAGATTGTCAGGGACAAAAGGCATGCTACTTTTTCTAAGGATGAATCTCCTAATGAAGGGATTCAAAAGCTTGAGAAAATGGATTCTAGACCTGGATCAGTGCCAAATCATATGAATTTTATTGTGTCATCAAAGGTTACTGACTCCAGACCTTCTGCTCGTTTTAATAGTGACAGAAATGTCAATAGGTTTCAAGCTCTTACTGATTTTAATGTCCTTAACTATTCTCATGATCAAGTTTCTTTCCTGGATCAAAATCAAAAGCTGACAGGGCACCTTCATGATCCAGGTGATCATGCTAGCTAGTTGGAATGTGAGAGGTATAAATGATCCATCCAAACAAAGGGAGGTTTTTGTATGGATCAAAAAAATTAAGTGCTCCCTGGTAGATTTATTGGAGACTAGGATTAAAGCCAATAAAGCTGATAATATTAAAGTTAGTTTATTGAGAAATTGGATGTGGTGCAATAATTATCAAAATCATCATAATGGGAGAGCGTGGGTGCTCTAGGATTCTTTGGTTTGGTCTATCACACACATTTCTTCCTATGCTCAGGTTATATTGTGTGATGTTAAGTCTCTTGATGGAAAGGTGTAGTTTGTGGTGGGTTTAATTATGCATTCAATACTACTTCAAGTAGGTAGAGTTTTTGGCATTGGCTAGCACATAATTTCACATCTTCTTAGGCTTTGATTTTAATGGGAAATTTTAATATAATCCTTTATCATTATGAGAAAAAGGGAGAGGACACTCCTTCTACTCAAGATATGCTTGAATTTTCTCAATGTATTAATCTCTCGGGATCGAGGGACCTAAAGGCATACGGTTGTTTCTTTACTTGGCTAAATAAAAGGAGTGGAGTTGATGCTATTGCTTGTAAACTTGATAGGGTAATGGTGAATGTGCATTGGCTTAATCTATTCACTAACTCGTCTGCTACTTTTCATCCTCCTATGTTATCAGACCATTGCATTGTTCATGTTAATACAGGTTTCCAGTCTAATAGAAAGAAGCCTTTCAGATTTAACAACTTTTAGACTAATGATCCTCAGTTTTTGGGCATTATCAAAGCACATTGGGCTGGTCATTCAAGAGGTAATCCTCTACTGCATATCTTTAAAACTCTTCAAAAGCTGAAACCAGTTTTGAAAGAGTTTAACAAGATCAACTATAACTCCTTGGAATATAAACTAGAGGCAGCAAGAAAGTCTTTAGCAGAGATTCAACAGAAGGTGCTACTGGATATTAAAGATACAACTGTTAGAACTACACTACATGAGTGTGAAGACCATTTCAACAAACTATCCAGAAGCTATGAATGCTTTCCTAAACAGAATTCCAAAATTCACTGGTTGAATGTGGGAGATTCTAATCACAAATATTAATTTGCTCAAATGAAGGGGAACCAAAATTTGAATTCTATTCAACAAATTGAACTGCAACATGGTATTTTCACCTTTAATTCTGCTTGTATTACATATGCTTTCCTTACATTTTACACAGGTTTGCTTGGTTCTAAATGCAATAGTAGAGGATTAGTCAGCACTACAGTTATATCTCAGGGTCCTGTTATTTTGGATTCTCACAAATATCAACTCCTCTCTTCTATTTCTTCTCAAGAGGTAAAGGATGTTATTTTTGCTATTGGAGACTATAAAGCCCCTAGTATTGATGGTTATTCCGCTACTTTCTTTAAGAAATCATGGGATATTATTGGTAATGATATCATATATGCAGTCCAGAATTTTTTCATCTATGGCCATCTTCCCCCTCAACTTAATATCACTTATCTCACCCTTATACCCAAAATAAGAAATGCTACCAGGGTAAGTGATTATTAACCTATTGCTTGCTGTGGTGTTTTATATAATATAATTTCCAAAGTCTTAACTATTAGATTACAATCTTTAATGCCTTATCTCATAAATAAAGCTCAATCTGGTTTTGTCAAGGGTGGGCATATTGGTGAGAATGTTTTGCTAGCTGCTGAATTGGTTAGGAAATATTCTCAAAAGCATATTTCCCCTAGGTATATGATTAAATTTGATATTAAGAAGGCCTATGATTCAGTTCATTGGGGTTTTTTTTACAACAAGTCTTTCATGCATATGGTTTTCATCTTTAGGTTGTTAGATGGATTATGGCCTGTGTAACCACTGTTTCCTATTCTCTTTATCTAAATGGTGAACTAACTAAACCGTTCAAAGCTCAGCAAGGTTTAAGACAAGGGGACCCCTTTCTAAGTATTCGTTTGTATTGGTGACATAATATCTTACAAGATCTCTCAAGCTTTTGTGGCACGACAAGGATTTTAATGGTCACCCCAAATGTAAAGATTTAAAGATTATTAACCTTGTTTTTGCAGATGATATGCTCCTCTTCTGTAGGAGAGATTTGAAATCAATCAATTATCTCATCAAGGTAATTCAAGACTTCTCTGATAGGTGATAGGTCTGGCCTTCTTATTCACCCTAAAAAAAGCAACATATATTTTGAGGGTGTAGATGCTTCAACTAGATCTCACATCTTGCACCACACAAATTTCTCTTAGGGTACTTTCCCCTTCTAATATTTAGGGGTGCAACTTTCTTCTGCAAGGCTCACAACTGCTCAGTTACAAGGACCAGTACACAAAATAGCTAAGAAACTTATTGGCTGGCATTCCTACCTCTTATCCTATGCTGGTAGAGCACAACTTTTGAATTCTATTATCTTTAGCTTCCATCTCTACTGGTCTAAAGTATTTATTCTACCAAGGAAGTTGATTTAGCAAATTGAATGTATGTGTAGGCAGTTTCTATGAACTGGGAAAACAAATTCTTCAAGAAAAGATTTAGTAGCTTGGAAGCAGGTTTGCTTACCTAAAAAGGAAGGAGGACTTGGAATTATAGATATTTATCAATGGAGTAAAGTGGTTGTGGGAAAGCTTCTTTGGAACCTTTGTTTTAAGAAGGACACCCTTTGGTTCAAATGGGTTCATTCTATCTACCTCAGCTCTCAACCTTTGTGGCTATTTACCTCTATCCATAAATGCTCTTGGCATCTCCAGCAAATCTTCAAGCTTAGAACTCACTTTCTGGCTTTCTTCTTTAATCCTTAGGTTATGGATAAAATCATAAAACATGACGGATCTTATAATATCAAGAAAATGTATGATCTCACTAGGCATCGTGGGGAATTTTTTTGGTGGTGGTATATTCCTTGGAGTGGCTTGACTACCCCCAAACACCAATTTATTACCTGGCTTGCTATTCAAAACAGGTTTATGACCAAGGTGAGATTGGAGCAGCTGTATCTTATTGAAGACATTGAATGCATTATTTGCAGGATAAGACAGGCGAAGGGCATCAAACATCTTATGTTTAGCTGCCCTTATAGCCAAGAAATCTGGATGAAAATTAGGAACTCCTTTTACATAAGGGATCATGCTCAATCATGGGAGTCAGAACTTAGAATCCTAGCTAAAAACACAAAGCAGTGCAGGAGGAAGAAGGACATATTTAGAGCATATTTTGTCACTTTCACAGGCTTGGTTTGGCAAGAAAAAAATGCTAGAATATTTAGAAATAATTATTGGCACTCACATGTACTCCTTAAGAACATTTGTTTTGTGGTTTCAAGTAGGATTTTACTTCTCATTGTAACAATAAGTATGACCAGTGGAAAGATTGTATAGATGCCTTGGTAGTCTAATCTAGTTTATGCATATCTCCATTTTTGGTAGTAATAAAATTACTTACTTACCCAAAAAAATAATTAATTCCTTTTTAGATTAATTTGGGCTATTTTTGAATATTTTTTTAAAATCCCATTTTAATTAGCAACACTCCCTAATTTTTTCTAATTAAACTATCTATCATTTTCCTCTTAATTGTCCCTAAATAACTCCCCTATATTTTAATAAAATAATGTATCTAATTAATTTCCCTAATAAATCCTTATTTAGCCATAATTACTAGAATTAGAATTTTAGGATATTTCATTAACTCTTAATGAGCCCATTTCATATTGTTTGCAATAGGATGAATGATTGAAGCATGTTAAGGCTAAAAGTGATCATGTAGAAAGTGTAATACCCCAAATTGAGCGGAGTGTTATAAGGATCGATTTGGCTACTTATATCAACATGGTATACCATCTTTTTGGTGATTCCGTCCTAAGAACTCCACAGTTAAGCGTGCTAGCCGTGGAGTAATTTTAGGATGGGTGACCTCCTGGGAAGTTTCAGAAATTTTCTAAAAATTTCTCGGGAAGTGCGTGAGTGAGGACAAAGCGTGCTAAAAGGACTCGTGTTGATCTATGGGGCCAGCCAATCAATCCGAAAGCGCTCCAAGGTAGCCCCCGTGTGGTCGTGTCGACTCGGGGTGTTACAAATGGTATCAGAGCAAAACCGCGACCGTGAGCTGAACTTGGATGAGCCAGTCAGCCACCCAGCGGGACGATTCTTGGGATGAACTGTATTGAGACAGTCATTGGTTGAGGCGCAACGAGGACGTTGCGTTCTTTGAGTGGGGGTGAATGTAATACCCCAAATTGAGCGGAGTGTTATAAGGATCGATTTTGCTACTTATATCAACATGGTATACCATCCTTTTGGTGATTCCGTCCTAATAACTCCACAGTTAAGCATGCTGGCCGTGGAGTAATTTTAGGATGGGTGACCTCCTGGGAAGTTTCGGAAATTTTCTGAAAATTTCTCGGGAAGTGCGTGAGTGAGGACAAAGCGTGCTAAAAGGAATCGTGTTGATATGTGGGGCCAGCCAATCAATCCGAAAGCGCTCCAAGGTAGCCCCCGTGTGGTCGTGTCGACTCGGGGTGTTACAGAAAGTACCTCTAAAAGTTAGGGTAAGGAAATAAAGGATGAAGTTACTCTTAAGGGTCCAATACAAAAGAAATATAAGAAGGAAAAAATATAGCTTCTTCTTTTGTAAATTGGTTGGACATATTAAGAAGGATTGTAAGAAATATCATGCCTAGCACATGAAGAAAGATTAAATCTTTACTTTGGCACACTGTGAGCTTATTTTAGCTTTAGTGTATAGAAATACTTGATGGTTAGATTCTAGTGATAGTTCTCACATGAGTGTTTCTATACTGAATTGCCTAAGCGAAAGTCAAATGATAGTAAAAGATGCATATATGTGGGAGATGACAAGGTAGCAACAACTAAAGCGATCGACACCTTTAGGCAATTATTAAGAGTCGGTCATTATTTAGATTTGAAATACAGTTTTGTTGTACCATCATATAAACATAATTTGGTTTCTATTTCTGTACTGGACAAGTCTGTTTATTATTATTACTCATTCAAAAATAATAATTTTAGTCTTTCATTAAATTCAAATATTATTGGTTCTAGTTAATTACGTGCATATGATAACCTATACATGTTTGATGTCACCACTTCATATTATAAATCCTTGCACGTGAAATAACGTAGTACTAAACTTAAATTAAGTAAGGAAAATTCAACATCATAATGGCATAAGTGCTTAGGTCATATGTCGAAAGAAAGAATTGAGAGAAATTTATTATTCTCTTGAATTTACATATTTAAACAATTATGTTGAATGCATTAAGAGAAAAAAAACAAAAAATAAGATAATAAGTACAAATATATTTTGAAACGTCTTAGAATTGATTCACATAAATATCTGTGGACCATTTCATACGGATTCATGAAATGGTCAACAATATTTCATATCATTCGTAGACAATTACTTACGTTATTGCTACATGTATCTCATTCATGAAAAGTTACATTCATTACATGCTCTCATATCATTTAAAATTGAAGTTGAGAATCAACTTAACAAAAATGATCAAATGTAATAGATCTGATCATGGTGGTGAGTATTACAACAAATATGATGATTTATGTAAACAATGTCTAGGATCATTTACTAGATTTTTAGAGGAGTATGGAATTATCCCATAGTACACCATGTCAGGATCTTCTATCATGAATGGTGCAATTGAAAGATGAAACATAACTCGTAAGGACACTAGCATGATTAGTCATTATACGTTAATAGAGTCACTATGGAGAAAATTACTAAATATAATAGTTTACATTTTGAATAGAGTACCGACTAAGGAAACTGCCAAAATGTTTTGAGTTTTAGGTAGGCAAAATGAAATAACCCCAGAACCTTAATCTAGGAAATTATGTTAAAATAGAGATTTATTATGAAAATTAATTAAACAAATTATTTTATTAAAATAAGGAGGAATATTTAAGGCAAAATCAAGAGGAAAATTATAAAGAACTTAATCAGGGAAAATTAGGATATTTTGCTAATTAAAATAGAATTTAAGAAAATCTACCCAAAATATCCTAAATTAATATAAAAAAAGAAAATTTAATTATTATTTTACTAAATTTTATTATTTAAAAATATTTTAAAATTCCAAAATATTTTAAATACCCAAACTAACCTAATTTTCTTTTTTTCCCTTTTCCTTTTTCTTTTCTTTTCTTTTCTTTTCTCCTCCTTCCTCCTTCCTCCTTCCTCCTTTTTTTTTCTCCTTTCCTTCCCAGTTTGGGCTTGCGCCCTCGTAGCCTAAGTCCTTCCGCCCTTTTCTTGAAATGCCCCAAAATTATTTATTTTAAGAAATATAATTAAGTAAGGATCTATTAGGGAATTAATTAATTTATTTATTTCAATTGGAATAAGAAGGATCTATTTCAGGTAAATTATTAAATAATTTATAAATATTTTTTTATAAGGGAAAATTAGGCTTTTTGCCAATTAAAAAGAAATTTAGAAAAAGTCTTTTAAAATCCCTAAATTAGCCTAAAAAGGAGATTTAATATTATTTTATTTAAATATTTTTATTCTAAATACCCTAAATATTCTAATTAATTAATTTAATCCCAAACCATTTAAAATGTTCCTTTTTCCTTTTTTCTTTTTCTTTCCTCCTTTTTATTTCTTTTCTTCTTTTTCTTTTTCTCTTATCCCGATTGGGCCTGGAGCGCGGCCCAATCCTTCCTCTTTTCCTTCCTTCTCCCGCGGCCCAGCGTCGTTCCCCTTATACGACAGCTGAATGCTGCGTTTTGGAGCCTGATTCCTCTGAGATGCCGCATCTCATTTAAAGGACTTATAACCAGCGCCAATTGGCCCGATTCTCCTCTTTTCCTTTTCCTTCCCGGCTGCCGATTCACTCCCCTCCCTCCTTCTTCCTCCTTTCTCCTCCGTCATAGAGTCTGCAACCTCCACCCCTAAAAATGGCACCACCGGCCACGAGAGTTTTGACTAGGGCTGTTAACGAGTCAAATCGAGCCGAACTGGGGTAGGTTTGGGCTTGGCTCATTTACTAAACGAGCTAAAAAATGAAGCTTGAGCTGGGCTTGTTTATAAACGAGCCGAGCTTTTAACGAGTCGAACCGAACTTTTAACGAGTCAACTTTTGAGCTTTGGTGGTAAATGAGCTGAACTCATGAGCTTTTGCATTGTAAACGAGCTCGAGCCCAAATTTATTATGCTCAAGCTTGGCTTGTTTAATAATCGAACCGAGCTCAAGCCTAATTTTTAAACTTGTTTAATAAGCGATCCAAATCGAGCCAAGCCATTAACGAGCCGAGCTCAAAAAGCTCTCGAGCAGGCTTGGTTTGTTAACAACCCTAGTTTTGACCGGTCGTTCCTCCCCTCATTCTCTTCCCCTTGACTTGCAGATTAGCTTGGCATGATCGATTATTCTCAACTCCCGCTCATTCTCTCCCTATTTTATCTCGAAGGATCGAACCCGACCAAAACTTTCACCGCCCGATCACCGTCGCTGGCTACCCCAAACCCTACATAAAATACCCTCCTGTCGGCCCCCAAAACCCCAAGAGCTAACCTTGTGCCACCGTGACTTCAGACGAGTCGTTCACCGCCGTTAGCCAACTTCGCCGCCACCTCTGCCTCCCAAATTCTTCTCTGCACTACACTTTAGCTAAATAAGCTCTCCACCTCCTTCGATTCTTCTCACATGATCCACCATAGCCGTGCGAAGTTCCCTGTTCATCTCGAAAAATATTTTACCTAGAAACCTTTAAACCACCGTCCACCACCACATCTGTCACTTCTACTACCTTCTGCACCACCTAAAAACTTCTAATAATTCTCCTCCACCGAACCATAATCTCCTTTTCCTTTTTCTCCTTCTCCTCCCCTATTTTTCTTCATCTTTTCCCTTTTAGCTCTCTTTTCCAGCCACCGGCGCACACCACTGCCGGTGCCACCCATCCCCGCCGACTCAAGGTGAAACCCTATATCTTCTCAACCCTTCTTTTCTATTTATTATACTTTATTATGTTTTTATCCAATTTTTAGCATTTATTCAAATATTATTATTATTATTGTTGTTGTTGTTGTTATTATTATTATTATTATTATTATTATTATTATTATTATTGTTGTTTTTAGATGTAATATTATTGATAAATTTTGTTGGTAGGGTGGAGATTATTCTAGAGTTAATTAGATTGTTAGTTTCGAATTTTAGGAATTTATATGAATTATTATAAGTATATTATAGTTATTAATATCATTAGTATTAGTATAATTATTTTATTATTAATGTTAATTATTGTAGGGGAGCCGAGACCTTAAATATTAATTAGGTCTCGCACCCTTGTATTTTTAGTACTATTATTAATATTTTTACTATTATTATTATTTTATTATTTTTTTTAATATTATAAGTAATATATATTATTACTATTATTGAATAGTACTTTTGTTGGTTGGGGTTGGTTCGAAAGCCCACCTTGTAATTTTAGGATTATATTATTATTATTATCATTATTATTTCTACTAATATTAGTATTATTACCAATATATTATTATTATTATTATTATTATTATTATTATCTTTATCTTTATCTTTATCTTTACCAACATTATTTTGGTGAAGGGTAGAAACCCTTATATCACCATTCATTTTAAATTATATTAGTATTATGATTAGTATTTTAGTAGTATTTTGTATAGTTAATTTAAGTATAGTATTATTTTAATTAAAAACCAAGTCTTAGGATAAGTTAGTATCTAATGGTATTTTTAGGAGGGAACCTAATTCTAGTATTTTTTCTATAATAGGTGAGCCCAGTCAAAGCCCTCAAGAGGTATAGTAGCGTGCTCCAAGATCGGTGACATTTTAGGTAAGGGGTGCTAAGGTCATTTGTGTAATATGTGATTTATATGTCGTACATGCCATGTGATATGATTTATTGTGTATTTCACGTGTATATTGTATAACTATTATGAATGCAGCATGATATGGAAGTTGAGATGTGTTTTGTGTAAATAATTGTGGCATGAGAATGATGTGTATAAATGTGTTATTAGTATGGTATGATGTGGCCTTGAGACTTGCATGGTGTTAGGGTTTTGCATGGAGTTGCATGATGTTAGGTTTTTGCATGGAGTTGCATGGTGTTAGGGTTTTTTGTGGAGTTGCATGGAGTTAGGGTTTTCCATGGAGTAGTGGTTGCATGGTGGTATTAATGATTGCATGGTGTCATAGTGTAATACCCTAAAAATCCTAATTTTGGAATTATGGCAAATAATGATTTATTAGAGAAAATTTAAGAAAATAGGTTACTTTATTAAATAAAGAGGAAATTAATTGAGGAAAATAAAGATAAATCAATAAATAAATTATTTATAAAACTTTAGACATTTTACTAATTAAAATGGAAGTTAAGGGCAATTTATCCAAAATAGCCTAACTAATTTAAAAATGGATTTAATTATTATAATTAAAATAATTATTATTAAAATTAAATATCTAAAATAAATATATAAATAAATAAAGACCAATACCCCAACCCAACCATTTTATTTTTTCCCTTTTTCTCTTTTCTTTTCCTTTTTTTCCCTTTCTTCCTCCCTTTACTCATTTTCTTTTTCACCATTTTCTCCCCCGATTGGGCCAGCCCATCGACCCAGATCCCTTCCTCCCCCCGTCTCGCGTGCTAGGCCTGCCAGGCCGTCGTCGCCCGTTGCCCCCAGCCGGCCGAACCGCCCTCTTTTTTTTCTTTTCCTTCCTTCCCCTGGACCGACCGGTCCACCCTGCCTGTCTTCTTCTTCCCAGCCTGACCTGCAACGTCGACTTACAGCCCCGATTCCGCCGGCAGCCACCAGCCAATGACCTGCCGTCCTCACCTGCCCCTCTCCCTGTCGTTTTCTTCCTCTTTTCGACCCCGACCAAGTCCCTCTCTCCCCTTCCCGCGTGCCCACCTCTTTCCCTTTTCCTCTCCCCTTCCCCGACCCAACCTGCCATGGCAGGACCTGCACCGCCTGCCACCGGCTGGCCACCTGCACACCTGCCCCGCATGCCTCCTTCTCCCCTTGTCGTTTTCCCCTTCCAATTGCCTATAAATACCCCCCATTGGCAGCCCCGATCAGCTCCCTTTTCAATTTTTGCCCCGAAATCCTGCCTCTCCGCCGCCTCAAAAAGACAGGATTTCCGCCGTCACCGGAGACCGCCGCAGCCACCTCTTCCCACCGTTATCATCCTTGCAACTCCCTCGATAAAACCAATCCACCACCACCCTCCGCCTTGCCCTGCACGTGCCGCCCTAGCCGTGCAAAGTCCACTGCTCGAAACCACCTCTTCCAGCCATCGCCGCCCCTTACGCCGCCCGTAGCCGCCACCTCCGCCGCGAGCAACCCTCCTGCCACCCTCCAAAACGTCCAGCAGACCATCCTCCACCTTCCCATACCTCCATATTCCCCTGCCTCCCTCTCCTCCTTCCTCCCTCATCTTGCACCTCTCTCCACCACCCTCGGCCGCCGCCGTCGCCGCCGCGCGCCGCCACCCTTTGCCACGCCACCACCCTCACTCCACTCCCCTTCACCTGTTGTTTCTTTCCCCACCTCAAACTCCTCCTTTCCCCCTCCCATCTAACCACCACCTCCATCTTTCCCCCTCCTCTCCTCCTCCACCACCGCCGCCGTCGCCGCCACGCGCCGCCGCCGGACCACCACCGACCCTAGGTGGTTCTCCACTCATCCAAATCCTAATACCCCTTTTATATAACTGCTACCATTTTCTACTAATATTAATACTAATATACTTATTATTATTATTATTATCATTATTATTATTACTTTTATTATTATTATTATTATTATTATTATTATTGTCATTATTACCATTATTATTGTCTCTATTATTAATGTCTTATTTTCTTACTAATACTAACATCCCTTTTGAACCCTAACTTTTATTATACTTAACTTTAATCTTAATTTTTATAATTGTTAGTATTAACATTATTAATAATCTTACTATTATTACTTCTATTATCCTTACTACGGTTATTATTGTGGTTGCTAAACCTTACTTGGTTGTATTATTGTTATTATCATTACTAATAGGAGTATTACTATTATTATCATCATTATTAGTATTATTACTATTATCATTATCACCCTTAGGAATAGTTTACTTGTAATATTGTGACCTTATAATATTATTATTTCAAACCTAACACCATTGTTAGACTTAATCTTAAAAACGCTAGAGTTCTATTACTTGAAACATAAGTGTCACTATTAGTAGTCTTATTATTATTATTATTATCACTATTTTACTATGACTAGTTAACACTAGTATTATAAGAATGGAACTAATGGGCTTAATAAAATAAGTGTAACAATAAGTATCATAAATAACTATATTTTGACTACTAATATTTAGTATATTAATTCTAAGGTAAAAACCCTAGTTTTTGTATAATACCCTCTTTAGTAATAAAAACCCTAATCCTAAACTAGAATAAGGGTTGATGGTACTTGCAAGGGAAACTAATACTTAGCATTTCCCCCCTTTTTTAGGTAATCCCGACCAAAGCCCTAAGGAGTTAGAGGAGCGTGCTCCAAGCCCGGCGTCGCCTTAGGTAAGGACGAAGCTAATGGCCTTGTGCTATGTGTGACATGGATGTGTTGAATGTTGTGTATGCCATGTATTATATGATTTGTGGATAACTTGTCTTATGTGTAGCGCAGCTTGGAGATTGAGGTATGTTGTATGTGCTTCCGTGACATGAGCATGACATTTATATGTATGATGTTTATGATGTATTATGTTATGGCCCTCTAGGACATACATATTAGGATAAATGGTAATATGAGTTGGGAACCATCATGGGAGTCTTGAAGTTTGTATGATGGTATTAATGTTCTATGGCGGTACTAATGGTTCACATGGTGGTATTAGGGTTTGTATGGTGGTATTTGTGATTTTATGGAGGTATTAATGTTGTATGGTGGTATTAGGGTTTGTATGGTGGTATTATGGTCGGTATGGTGGTATTAGGGTTTGCATGGTGGTATTAGGGTTCGTATGGTGGTATTAATGATTGTATAGTGGTATTAATGGCTTATGGTGGTATTAGGGTTTGTATGGTGGTATTAGTGATTTTATGGAGGTATTAATGTTTTATGGTGGTATTAGGGTTTGTGTGGTGGTATTAATGTTCGTATGGTGGTATTAATGATTGCATAGTGGTATTAATGGCTTATGGTGGTACTAGGGTTTGCATGGTGGAGTTAGGGTTTTGCATGGGAGTTAATGATTGTATGAGATTTAGGGTTTCGTGTGAAAAGTTCGAGAGGTTGCATGGGATGTGTAATATTTGCATGGGAGCAAAATTTACGTATGAAAGGTTGAATTGGGATGTAAGGAAGGTAAAGCGAATATTATTTGAGAGTTTAACTGTTTTAGATGGAGAATAGTACGTGGAGTAGTATAAGGGTATGGAGGAGACGGAATTAGGGTTTTGGAGTGATTAACTCTGGGTCGTTGTGATTAAGTAGGGTTGGAGTAGCTAATTGTGATTTGTTGAGGATGATTAAGGTTTGGGATAGCTAAGTATGGTTGTTATGGTAAAATAGGGTTAAGAGCGGTAAACCACGGGTTGGTGTGGACAATTAGGATTGGTTATGGCTGCTTAGAGTTGGTTGGTGTTATCATGTGTATTATTGATTACAGTGTAGTTATGGATGTGGAACTTTATTGTGTGCGATGTGTAAAGCATAAAGAGAACGAATTATGCATGGTGAAAACCTTTTGAATAAGATATGTTAAGACACTAACCACTTATAGAGAAAGATGTTGAGCCGGACCCAGACCGGTCCACCGGCAAATAATAGTGGTAGGGTATGTTACCCTCGTGACCGGTCCACCGGCTATAATAGTGGCAGGGCATGACCCTCGTGACCGTTCCACCGGCTATAATAGTGGGGGATTCCGCGCTCAACAAACTAATCAGAATGATGATAAGACCTAGGAAAGATACAAACATTTACAGTGGAACACCTTGTGAGTCGGGGCCAGACCGGTCCACCGGCAAATAATAGTGGCAGGGTATGTTACCCTCGTGACCGGTCCACCGACTATAATAGTGGCAGGGCATGACCCTCGTGACCGTTCCACCGGCTATAATAGTGGGGTTCCCGCACTCACATGGACTATTAAAGAATATGTGTGGAATGAACGTATTATTAATGAGAAATGAGGAATAGGTCACAGAAAAGTATTCAGGCCTTATCTTGCTGGTTATCGCATGTTGTCTATATGATTGTGCTACGTATGTTATGTTGTATGATTGTATGCTTGGCCTTAGCGCACCTGCGCCCTTACTCAGTATTGGACCCGTACTGATACTACCTTGATTGAATGGGTCCTGTGATGATCCACCGATGGTGGGGAGCAGACCTCCTGTGCAGGTTTGATCAGTTACTAATTTGGGTGGAAGGCTTGACTTGAGTGAGTAGGCGGTCCGGATATTGGTCCCTTGAGATTTGTTCTATTTAGCTATATTTTGTACTATGCTTCCTGCTTCGAAACCGTACTCTTAAGTTGTATTCTTAAACGATATCCTAATTGTGGTTGACTCGTGTTTTCGTGAATGATCTATGTTAACTATGAACTTATATTTTGATGATTCTTACTTAACGATTGTTTAGTTTAGCCTTAGCACTTAGTATCGGAACGGTAGGAGTGAACCGGTCTGGTACTAAGTGTGGCGGTAATACCCCCAAGTTTACGGTTTTAATTCTTTCGCTTCCGCCATACCTTTTGATTTAAACGAAATTTTTCAGTAGTAAATTTGGGGGTGTTACACATAGAGTTTGTGTGGTGATATTAATTTTGCATGGGAGTTAGGGTTTTGCATGGAAGTTAGGGTTTGCATGGGAGTAGAGTTTACGTGAAGTTAGGGTTTGCATGGGTGTTAGGGTTTTGCATGGAAGTTAGGGTTTCCATGGGAGTAGGGTTTACGTGGAGTTAGGGTTTGCATGGGTGTTAGGGGATGTTATAATTAACTATAGTGGTGGTGATTAACTAGGGTTGGAGTGGTTAACCCGAGTTGAAGAGCAAGCATAGTAGGAGTCCGAATTGCATGCCTTGGTATTGATCTCCGAATAAGATACTTAAAATATTAATTACGTAAAGTGGAAGATGTTGAGCCGGGCCCAGATCGATCCACCGGCATAATAGTGGCCAAGTACTACAGTAGCCTGGAGATCGATCCACCGGCATATAATAGTGGTAGGGTATGTTACCCTAGTGACCGATCCACCAGCTAAAATAGAGGGGGATCCTGAGCTCAACAAACCAAACCATATATGTTGTTAAGATGTGGGAAGACACTAATGACTTACAGTGGAACACCGTGCGAGAAGGGGCCAGATCGATCCACCGGCATATAATAGCGGCAGGGCATGTACCCTAAGTGACCGATCCATCGGCATAGTGGCCAAGAGCCAAAGTACCCTGGAGACTGATCCACAGGCAAAAATACTGGGGTTCCCGTACTCGTATGGACTTGATAAAGAGCATGGTGTGAAAATAAATTCGATAAAGGCTTAATGAAGTAAATAATATGATCTGTATTGAATCACAGTATTTCACCTGAGCATTTATTTTTATCTTGTGTTATTATGATTGAATTCTATGCTCCTTTATTTTTATGCATTGGTTGTGTGAATTTTTTATGCTGGCCTTAGTGCTTGGCTACCTTACTCAATACGTAGCGTACTGATCACCCGTTTCATGGGTGTTACTCATTCCCACGAGTAGAAGGCCCGTCTGACCTATTGCAGGTAGGAGACGCTTAATTCAATGTTATTGATGTCTATGGGACATCAGGTGGGGCCGGGTGATATTTGGGTTGGATCGATTCCCGAAGTGACGTGGTCGACTTTCCATATGATATTATTATTCATATTTCCTTTATTCATGATTAACACTTCCGAAACAATTTTATTATTGTAGTTATCTCTTTTCCTTGAAAAACTAACTCTCGTATTTTGGTTTGTGTAAAGACTTATGCGTACTCTGATTTTCGTATTTATGAATTTGGATTTTTAATGATGTTATATGCAGTGCTCTCTTAGCCTTAACACTTGGTATCGAAACAGTAGGAGTAAACCGGTCTGGTACTAAGTGTGGCGGTATCATCCCCAAAATTTACGGTTTTAATTTATAAGTATTGTTTAAAAAAAAATGTGTAAATTTTGGGGGTGTTACATTTCTTTCCCCATGCGGCCCAGCTCGTATTTTTTTTTCTCCTCAGCTCAATTGCCCGGTCTCCCCTCCTTTTTTTTCTTTCTTTTCTTTTCCCCTAGACCTGTTGGCCCACCTATCATCTTCTTTCTTCCTTCTCCCCCGTCCTTAAGTTGCAGGTTGGCTTGCAATTGCCAATGTCCTTCCTCCAGATGGCCTACACCTCTCTCTCCCCCTTCCCCATCCTTTTCCTTTCCCTTTTTAGCCTCAACCTACCTCACATGCCCCCTTGCGTGCCCCTTCCCTTTCCTTTTTCCTCCCCGACTGAATATACCCTGTAAAATTACAGGCTCGTACCGGCCTGCCATCGTCAGTCGGCAAACCCTACCATACATGCCCCCTTGTGCTCTTTCCCTTTGTCCTATCCTCCCTCTAATGGCCTATAAATACCCCATACCTGATTTAATTCAGCCCCTTTTTCCCTGCCCAGAAAATCAGCCCTCCTTGTACCACTGCCACTTTAGACACCGTATATGCCATCGTTGCCCAGCGCCGCTGCCCGAAACACCTGCCAAACTCCTCATTACATCACCCTCCACCGAACCATGCCACTCACCACCTCTAATTTCCCCTACACGATCCAACCTAGTCATGCAAAATAGGTTATCCAATCTGCAAATCCTCCTCCATTGCCGCCCCTCTCGTCGTCATGCGCCACCATCTCTACTGCAACCACCACCTTTCTTGCCACCCAAAACACTCACCAAGGACTCCCATAACTCCTCCTACCATCCGTTCTCCCTAAATCCCTCTCCTTCGCCCTTCCTCCTCCTTCACCACCTTCAACCATGAGACAACCACCACTGCCGCCGCCACCTTTATTGCGCCACCACCGCCATTCCAACCCTCTCAACCCAGAGGATCCACCACCACCACAATCACCGTCTCACTCTCCCTCTTCTACCTTAAAAATCCACCTCGCCAATTCCCACTTCCTCCTCCATCGCCGCTATGCGCCGCCGCTTTGCTGCCACTACCCCAAGTTATGCCCTAACCTCCCTAACCTTTAAATATAATTAATGTAATTGTTATTTAATTTTATTTGTGTTATCATCATCATTATTATTGTTGTTGTTGTTGTTATTATTATTATTATTATCATTCTTATTATTACTATTGTTGTTGTTGTTGTTGCTGCTGCTGTTGTTGTTGTTCTTATTATTATTATTATTATTATTATTATCAACTTTGGCACTATTATTACTAATGTTATTATTATTATGGTTATTTGAACGATTATTATTATTATTATTATTATTATTATTATTAAGATTTGAATTATTATTATTATTTTTATCATTAGCATTACCCTTATCACTATTATTATTATTACTACTATCATCGTCGTCGTCGTCGTCGTCGTCGTCGTCATCATTATTATTATTATTATTATTATCATGGTTATCATCATTACTATCATTACTGTTGCTATTTTAGTATTATTATTATTATTATTATCACTATCATTATTATTAGTATTATTAAAAGCTATTATCTTTAGTATTATTAATATTGTTAATAACACCTTAACATGGACCAATATAACTCCCTGACCCTATTTTGACTAATAATGGTATGATTAACCATTTTAAGAATAATACCCTTATTTTTACTTGTAAAACTACTATTAATATTATTAACCCAAATACTAGGTTATGATAAAGGTAAATAATGATAATGTTGGTAGGAGGGAATTTAACCCTAGTATTTCCTCCTTATAGGTGAACCAAGTCAAAACCCTAAGAAGGTGTAGGAGCGTACTCCAAGTCTAGTATCTTATTCAATAAGGATGTGCTTTGCATGTCATGTGTTATGTTATGTTTGTGTACCTTATGTGATTTGTGTGCCATCCTCATGGCATGTGTAAAATGATATGTATGTTATGCTTGTGGTGTTATGTGATATAACCCTCTAGGACATGCATGCTAGGGCGCTTTATTGATATGGCATGGGGTAAAAGAATGAAAAGGGGAAATGAGTTAACTGAAGGGAAGTGAGAATGACCTAATTATCTTATGACCTATAAGGGGACAAATAAAAGGGAAACGTGGACAAAATAAGAGAGTGGAGTGAATCTTACATGGGGAAGTCTAGGGTTTGCATAGGATAGACGGTGTTTGCATGGGGATGATCCTTAGACGGGAAAAGTTGACTTGAGGTCTAAGTAAGGCGAGGGAAGCATTGTTTGGGTGATTGGAGTCTATGGGTAAACAAATAGTATGTAGGTTGGTATAATAGTGCATGAGGAGCTTGGTTAGGGTTTGGGAGGAAAACCCTGAGTGGAGGAGATTGTGAAAGGGAAAAATAATGGAGCGGGGTGGAATACGGGAGAAGAGTGGAAGGATATCACATGGAGGGTGAGTGTGTATGTCATGTGGAAGAGAAGATGGTAGGTGAGGAATGGAGAGATGACATATAAGAAAAAAGAGGTGCTAGGATTTGGGGTGCCTAACCAGGGTTTGTGGTCACATGTGTAAAATGGGAAGTAAGGTGGAATGTTTAGGGTTGAATCTAAGCGAGGTGATGAGTTGGGGATAAAGGAGCATGAGTTGTGTGGGATAGATGAAGGATGGGCCATATAGGATAAATTAGGGTTTTCCAAGGAAAACCTTGGAGGGCGATAATGAGTTGATCTAGAGGTATGGAGAAGTGGGCCTCGATCCACACACTTAGGAGTTGGGTATTTGTGGTAAGTAAGGATAAGAGGGAAATGATGTCTAGATGTGATAGGAGGTACAGAAGTCCCAAGATATGGGGCGGGCCCCTCTTAGGAGAATAGGAGTAGACGAATTGTGTGAGTGAGTAGTCTAAATAACATGCATGCTTAGGGTGAAGACATATATCGAATAAGACATATAGAAGACACTAGTCAGTTAAAGCAAAATATTATTGAGCCGGGTCTAGACCAATCCAATGGCGTATAATAGTGGTTAGGAGCGTTCTACCCTATACGTTTCCAATCAATTGATTATAATAGTGGGGGATCCCAAGCTTAGTAAACCAGACCTTAAGTTATGATAAGATATGGGAAAGACTCTAAGTACTTGCAGTGAAAAATAATGAGGTTCGGGGCCAGACTAATCCACTGGCATAATAGTGGCCAGAAGCACTTTGCCTTGGAGACCGATCCACTAGCAATAATAGTGGTCAGGAGCATTCTGCCCTGTATGTTTCCGATCTATCGGCTATAATATTGGGGTTACCGTACTCGCATAGACTTATAAAGAGTATGGTGTGGAATAAGTATATTGACCAGAGATCTAATGATGAAGTTAATCGGATTGTAACATAACTTCTACTATATGCATTACTTGCATGATTTATCTGTATGATCTTGCTTTTATTATATGCTTTTGTGCCTGGCCTTAGTTGCATGGTTACCTTACTCAGTACGTATCTTACTGACCACCCGTTTCATGGGTGTTTCTCATTCCCACGAGTAGAGGGCCCTGCTGAGTTTGTGCAGGTGGAAGATTCCATCTTTGATGCCTATGATACTTATGAGGCGTCGGACGGGGCTGAGAATTGATCGTTGGACTTGGCATGGGGGCTCGAGAGTGATGTTGACTGGACTCCCTTTTATCCTTATTTATTTATGTTTTCATTGTATTTTAGTTTATTTTTGTTATATTATACTTTTATTCCTTTTGGGAACTTTGACCACGTACCCTATTTGGATTGTAACAACATTTATCATGCACTATAATTTTTGTGTTATGAACATTTTGGTTTCTATGAATCTTTATTTAAGTTTGTCTAATGTCTTGTGAAAACTTATATTTAGTTTTGTGGTTGGTACGAGAATGGGTAGGGGCCGGGTTTGTACTGATCAAGGTGGTAGCACCCCCAGTGCTTGTATTTATGTGTTTAAATAAAAAATTTCAATTGTGATTTTGGGGGTGCTACACAAAAAGCATCGTATGAGGCCTTTTTGTACTTAAGGATGTTCAGTTGAGACATGACCATATAAGCCACATGAAAAGACATTAAACTAAAAAATAGTTAGTGGCTATTTTATTAGTTACTTTAAGCTATAAATGGGTTATGAATTCTGTAATCCCACACTCAGGTCAATTCTTGAGATAGGAACTACCACATTGGTGTGGATGTATCCAACACACAACTTAAATCTCTTATTGTCAATTGTAGTATTAGTAAATAATAGTACTATTCTAGGCTGGGGATTAAGATGGCTCATCTAAATTTAGCTAGCACACAAATAATAAAATAAAAAACTCTAAATCACATGAAAATAAATAACAAGAGAAATATAATTGTGTGGCGATAGAAAATAATAAAAACTAAAAAAATAAATATGGGTGAATACCAATATAATGAACGTGCTAGAGAAGTCAAAATCCACTCAAAATATAAAAATAATTTACAATTCATCTTTAATCACAAGAAAGTGACTAACCAAGTTATAAGCCAAAAGTAGAGATATACACCTTATATTAGTTTTCTAAAATAAAATACATTAATAAAATACGACAAAGTGTCAATATTAAATCCAATTAAATTCTAGCATTATGGTCATAATAATCAACTCTTATATTTAACTATGTTCAAAACATTAAGGACGAGTCGAATGATGTTAGTCTAAATACCCAAAGTAGTACCTCAAGCTTTTCTAGCTGTGTTTCTCTCCTATGACCCAGGCATATATAAACGTTCAACTACTCTACTTAGAATCACAAAATTATTTGGTAAATTATTATCTAATATAACTATATTTTACACATATGAATTCTAACATGTTTATATAACCACTAGCAATCATATAATCATACATATTGTCATTATAAGGAAGTTAGAATAAGACATACACCATATAAATCATACTCAATAGAATCACACATATAAATAATAATAATTAAATTAGAGTCAAAGAAAAATCTCATGAAAGAAAGAAAATTAACATTACATCTCAAATCATAGTTTAGGGCTTCAATTGTACCTAACAATAATTATTTAGCTAGACATAATAAATAAATAAATTACACAAAATATATATTAAAAATATATATTATAAATAGAGAAAGAAATAACCAAAAATGAATACGGATGAAATTTTTAGCAATTTAATATGATAAAAATTGCTTATTTTCATTCAAAATAATTTTTTTAGATATGTTTTTCTCTCTACTATCACATACGCACAATTATTCTCTCTCTCTCTCTCTCTGTGCATGTCATCATGTTTATCTCTCGTCTTCTATGTTGTTAGTTCTCTATCTCATCAACCCCCTCTCTCTGTCTGTCTCCTTCTATATTCGATGTCTCTCTCCTTTTTTATTTTCCCTACCCCTGTCCTCTTTGTCTCTCACTATAGTACCCCTAAGTTTTAAAATCCTAACTATGATTTATCAACATTTTATTCTAACCTAATTTCTAATTTTATTTTTTAATTAATTATGGGAATTTATTATTATTATTACTAATCAAAAAAATTGTTCAACCCTAAAAATCTAACCTAAATCCCACACCCAAAATTTTCTTTTATTCTTTTTCTTTTCTTTTCTTCCTTACCTTTCTTTTTCTTCTTCTCTTTTTGTAACACCCCAAAATTCATTACTTTTTTTTTATTATAAACGGAAGCACTTAAATTAAAACCTATGAATTTTGAAAATTTTACCGCCACACTTAGTACCGGACCGGTTTACTCCGACCGTTCCAGTACCAAGTGCTAAGGCTAAAAGGAAAATAATATTCAATTGTAAATCAAAACAATCTAGACTTTAAATAAGTGTTAAATGGCTGTAAAACAGAAATTAGAGTATGCATAAAGAATTATAATTCATATCCAAAAGAGAAATAAACTTACAACCGATAAAATGTTTATTTAAAATACTCAATACAAGTAATAAATCATAAAAGGGTAAATCCGATACAAAAGAAATAGCAGAAGGAGATAAGATAACAATAAGAGTGAATCCGAAGCCAAAAATATGCTCAACACTCAGTTCCGACTGATGTCTCACCCACCTGCACAAAGTCAGAAGCGCCTATTACTCGTGGGAATGAGCAGCACCCATGAAAAGGGTGATCAGTACACTATGTATTGAATAAGGTAACCGATGCACTAAGGCCAACACATAAAATCACATAAACCATGCAGAAAAATAAAAAGAGCATATAGTCCATAATGATAACATAATATTGTACAATTATTCGGGTAGATATATAAAGGCTCATTTATAATCTGGATTAATTACTTAATTAATCTCTGATCAGAAATCGATTCACACCATGCTTTTTATCAAATCCATGCGAGTACGGGAATCCCACTACTATAGCCGGTGGACCAGATACATACATGGTACATAGCTCCTAACCACTATTATTTCCGGCGGACTGGAAATATACAGGGCATAAATCTCCTGACCACTATTATTACCAGTGGACCAAAAATATACAGGGCATAAAGCTTTTAACCACTATTATTCGCTGGTGGACCGGTCTGGCCCTGACTCTCATGGTGTTTCACTGTAAGTACTTAGTGTCTTTCCCATGTTTTAGCACAAATATGTTAGGTTTTGTTGAGCACGGAATCTCCTACTATTATAGCCGGTGGACCGAAAACGCACAAGTACAAAGCCTGACCACTATTACTCGCCGATGGATAGGCCTGGGCCCAGCTCAACAATCTTCCACTTTAAATGATTAATGTATTACGATGTCTTATTCATAAACTTTACCATAGACATGCATGAATCACTCCATTTACACTTATCCTTCAACTGACCCATATTATATCATGAGAACCCTGCACCTCCTAACTTACCCAACAACTTTTCATCTATACTCAAACTCACACTAGAACTCCAACACCGAAATATGTGGGTCAAGGCCCACTACTACACACATCCAAGTCCACTTACTTCCTTACTCTATGGTTTTCCCCAGAAACCCTAATTTAGGCCTAAGTGGCACATCCTACTCCACCTCACACTACCCAAATCATTTTAACACTCCACACATCATAACCCATAGATTCCACCCTCATCATCACACTCTAATCACCAAGTACACATGCTACCACGAAAACCCTAAGTAGCCACACCAAACCCTAATTGTCCACACCAAACCCTAGCTCAATCTCCTACGTACCCTTATATTGCTCTACATACTATTTTTTTATCCAATGTGTTCAAACACCCAAACAACACTTACATTACCATCCTCACATCCCAATCAACGTTCCATATGTAAATTTCAATCCCATGCAGACTTCACACATCCCATGCAAAACCATATACTCTCCCATTCCTTTATTTTACTTTCACCCCGTATTCTTCTTCAAGTGATGGATCATTAACATCTTTAGGTCAACTCACATCCCTTGGTCAACTCATTTCTTTTTGGTTAACTTACTCCCCTTTGGTAAAATTATTTCCCATTTTCCATTTTCAACCTTTTCCCTACACAATACCACTTTTATACATCCTCACATGCATGTCTAAAGGGTCATAAACCAATCATCACATACTACAATATTTCATCACATATACATAATACACAAGCCATATAATAACACATGAACATACTTCAACTCCACGCCATACCACACACGAAGTAATTACAATGATAAACATAGGATGTATAACATACAAAGCATATAATGCACATCAACACACATAAGGCCTTAGTAACACCCTTACCTAAAACGACACCGGTCTTGGAGCACGCTCCTACGCTTCATTATGGCTTTAATTGGTCTCACCTATATGAGGGAAAAGCTAAAATTATATTCACTCCTACCAAAAATACTATTATTTCTCAATTTATTATAAGACTAGATTTTTGATAAAATAATAACATATTAATAATAAAGACATTAACTAATTACTAACTTTGTTAAAGATATAGGAAATAATAGTACTATTATAAACATTGATAATATAAGGTTGAAGACTTTACCCTAATAATAATAATAATGATACTAAAAATAATAACAATGGTAATATTAATAAGAATAATAACAATAGTAACAATAATCATACTAAAAATACTAATAATAATATGATTCAAAATAAATTGTGGGATAAGGGCTTCAATCCCTCACCAAAATAATACTAATAATATCATTAGGACATTATTAATAAAAATAGTAATAGTAATAGTAATGAAATAATAATCGAAATTACAAAATAATAATAATAATAATGATGATGATGATGATGATGATGATAGTAGTAGTAGTAGTATTCAAATTATATAAATAAAGCAGGGCTTTGGCCCTCTTAATAAATAATAACAATAACAATAACAATAATAATAATAGCAACACTAAAACTAATAATATAAATAAGTCAAATAGGGTCTCGGATCTAATAAGAAATAATAATATCAATAGTGAACCTAATAATAATAATGATGATAATAATAATAATATTCGAATAATAGGTTAAAATAAAAATAAAATAAAATAAGCTTAATTAAATAGGAAAAAGGGTTGAGAGGGTTTAGGGTTCCACCTTAGGTTGGTGGTGATAGGTGGCACCGGCGGCTAGAAAAAGAGAAGAAAAAGGGAAAAGTTGAAGGCTGGGAACAAAATAGGAAGAATGAGGGTGGGAGTAGGGGTATTTATGGTTTTCCAGAAGGAGAGGGACGGAATGAGGGTGCGGCAACAGTGGTGTCGAATGGGGAAGAAGAAGAGAAAGAGAGGAGGAGAGGAAGGAAGAGGAAAAGAAAGGTAGGGGAAGGTAGATGGTGGTTTGCAGAATAGATTGGGAGGTGAATGAGGCAGTGGCAGCAGCAGTAGTGGTGGTAGATGGCGGCGTGAAGGGTGGCAGAGGTGGGAGAAAGAGCTGATTGGGAAGCAGACTTTGCATGGCTGGGGTAGCTTGTGTAGGGAAAATCGAGGAAGGCGGGAGGTTTAGTTGGGTAGAGGACGATGCAGGGAAGGCTTAGGTGGGTGGAGTGGGTGGCGGTGTTGGCCGATGGCGGCGGTAACGATGTCTGAAGTGGCAGCGGCGCACAAGGAAGGAAATTATGGGTTTTTGGGAAAGGCTCGATTCCAGACTAGGTAGGGGGTATTTATAGGACCAAAGGGTGGCTAAGGTCAAAGGGAAGAACGAGAGGATCAGGCAGGTCGGTTAGGCTCACCGGTGGTGACGGTTACCGATGAAACTCAAACCAGGTAGGGGTGGTTGGCTAGGAAAAGGGGATCGTGTGTGAGAAAAGGGGAGGTGTGGTTGGGTCAAACTAGCCGGCGAGTCAACAAGGAAGAGGGAGAAGCGAAACGGACGGTCAACGATGTGATCAGTGGCAAAAAACTAAGGAGCTGGGGTGTCAAAGTTATAGGTTGACGATGAAGGAAGTAAGAAGAAAGAAGGGAACGTGCGCGTGGACCGGCCGACTGGGGAAAAAGAAAGAAAAGAAAAAGAAGAGCCAGACCGATGATGGGGGAAAGAAAAAAATAAAACGTTGCGTTTCGGGCACTGGGCCGCCAAAGGAAAAAAAAAAGGGAAGTCTAGGCCGTAGACGCCAGGCCCAAATCGGGAAAGAAGAGGAAAAGAAAAGGAAAAAGGAAGAAAAGAAAGAAAAGGAAAAAAGGAAAACGGGAAAAATAAAAAAATAGTGGGTTAGGTTAATTAAATAAATTAGGATATTTTGGATATTTGAAAATAATAATATTTAAATAAAATATCATTTAAATTCCTTTTTAGGCTAATTTAGGATTTTTGGAAGATTTTTCATAAAATCTATTTTAATTAGCAAATCACTTAATTTTCTACAATTAAATTATTTATAACATTTCTATTAATTTGGCTCTATTTATTCCCTCTTATTTTAAATAAAATAATTTATTTAGTTAATTTTTAAAATAAAATCCTTAATTAGCTAAAATACCCAAATTTCTTCCTTATTAAAATATTTATAGATTTCTTCTTAATCTTCCATAATTAATTCCCTTTTATTTTAATAAAAATAAATTTATTTATTTAATTTTCTTAATAAAACCTTATTTAACTATAATTCTTAAAATTAGAATTTTTGGGGCATTTCACTTTTTCTTCCCCGGCCGAATCGCTCCTGACCCAAATCTCTCCCTTTTTTTTCTTCCCTCCTCTTCCTCGAGCAAGCCTATGCCCGTATCCCTCTCTCTATTTTTTCTTTCTTCTTTTCTCTTTTCTTTTCTTTCCTTTTCTTTCTTTTCCTTTTTCTTCCTTCCCCACCCATCTTCTTCTTCACATCACCCTCCCTTTCCATTTATGCACCAAATAACCCCCTAAGCACTGCCCATCCTCCTCCCTCTCTTGGCCATGCAGCTCTGTCCACGCCCCTACCTATGTCCTTACACCCTCCCCCATGTCCATGCACCCTACCTTAATGTAATACCCCAAAATTCTAGAACCTAGAATTTAATAAATTAATTCTCATTAGGATAGTTAAATATTTTTTTATTATTAAATTAATAATTTTGTAGCTTTAAACTTGTAAAAATGGATGTGATAATTTAATAACTAAAATAAATATTTTATTATTTTATCATACTCTTTTTATTTAAATAAATTCCCAAACCCATATTTTACTAAAGTTAATATCTTAAATTTTAAGTAAACTAAATTATTAAAATAATTTAGCCATCTAATTAATTAAATACCCTACTCCCAAAAAATATTTTTTCCTCTTTTTTTCTTTCCCTTTTTTCCTTCTCATTTTCCTCTTTCCTCCCTTTTTCCCCTTTGGGCCGCCCCAGCCCACTTCCCCCTCCCCTTCCTTCGCACCATCCAGCTCACATCACTCTCCCCCCTTCTTTTCTTCTTTCATTCCTTTTCCCCTGGTTGGGCCAGCTAAGTAGCCTCCCCTCTTTCTAGTGTGAGCTGGTCTACCTTTTTTTTCTTTTCTTTTCTTCTTCCCTCGCCCAACTAGTCAACCCCCTCCTCCTTTCTTTTTCTTCTTCTTCTTCCTCCCCTACCTCCTGCGATCATGCGCGCCTGTAGCCCCTACGCCTACACCGGCCAACCTTCCCTCCCTCTCTCCCTTGTCCCTTTCCTTTCCTTTTCCAGTCCCCACCTCCCTTACTTGTGTGTACCCTCTCCCTTCCCTTTTCTTTCCCTTACCTTTTGCAGGACTGCACCTTGTAGCCCCTACGCCGGCAGCTGCCTACCTCCACTCCCTTATCCTCATCCTCTTGTCCTCTTCTCCACCCCTCATCTGTAAACCTGTCTCCCTTCTTTTCCCTCTGCCCAACACCCCCCAAAACCATCCTCCACCACCACTTTAGACATAGCCCCAACCACTATCGCACCTCGTCGCCGTTCAAACCTCCACCCACCCTCTTCCATACGCTACCATCTACCAAACAAGACCCCTCTCTTCCTTTAACTCCCCTTACTTATCCCTCCATGCTTGTGTAAAGTAGGTAGCTTGAGCTGCACTTTACACCCTGTCACCACCTCTCTCTTTGCCTCCTCTACCACAACCATCACCCCATTGCCTCCCTCTCTGCCCAGAAGTCCTTCCCCTACCTCCATATACCCTCCATTTCCTTTTTCTCCCCCTCCGCCACTTCAAATGCCATTGTTGTCGTCGTCGCCTCCTACGCCGCCACTGTGGTAGGCCACCACCACCACTACAACCTCCTCTAATCTAGGAACCTTACCACCTAAAAATCACCACTTCCCTTCCCATTTTCCAACCCCAAAGTTTCATCTTTCTAAACCTCCACCACCTTGTACCGCCGCTGCCACCTCCACCCCTGGTTGTGTCCTGACCTTTATTTTTACTTAAGTATAATTTATTTTACCTAATTGTCATTATTAACCTTATTATTATTATTATTATTATTATTATTATTATTATTATTATTATCACTGTTATTATTATCATTATCATTATTATTATCATTATCATTATTATTATTAATCTTATTATCGTTATTATTACTATTGTTAGTATCACTACTATGAATAACCTTATTATTATTATCATTACTATTATTAGTCATTTACTAATAATTAGTTAGGGGATAATAAAAGAAAAATGAGTAAGATGGAAGTTAACATTAGTGTTTCGCTCTTATAGGTGAACCAAACCCTTCTCTTAAAGAGGCGCATGATTCGTGCTCCAAGTCTGGTATCCATCTAGGTAAGGATGTAGTTAAGCCAAATTGTATGTTTATGTGTTCATAGGTGTTTTAGTTATGTGCTTGTATCATATGTGATTATGAAATAAATACCTATAGTACAACTTGCCATGCATAGAGTTAAGGTAGGTGATGTATGCATTATGATATGTGTGATATAGGCATTATGACTTGTATTTTATGATATGCCTTATGTATTGTTGCCCTAATATAACATGCATGCTAGAAGGCCGTAGGGGTATGATAAATTTGTGGGAAGCTAAAAAAAATAAAGAGGGTAGAGTGATTAAGGATAAGTGAGAAAAGCCTAAGTACCCTGTGATTTATGGGTGACCAAATAAAAGGATAATAGAAATAAAATGAAGAGTTGGAGAAAATTTTGCATGGGAAGTGTAAAGCTTGCATGGGATGGTTAGCCTTTGTATGAGGGTAACATTTACATAGGAAAAGGTGATTTAAGGGTTAATTATGGTGAGGGAATAGTGTTTTGGGTAGTTGGAATTCATGGTTAAAAAATAGTACATGGGTTGTAAGAAATGTGCATGAAAGGCTTATCTAAGGTTTGTGGGGAAACCCTAGGTGGTGAAAGTGTGTGGTGAGGTTGATGGTGAGTGGGAGGAGTGAGGATTGAGACTAGGAGGGTGTCCAATAATGAGGGATGAGTCTAATGGAAAGAAAGGTGAGTGTGTGTGGATGGAGGGGGATGGATGGCATAAGGAAAGGAGAAGTACTAGGGTTTTGGGGTAGCCAACTAAGGTTTTACTATCACATGTGAATGACTGTAACTAGGGTTATGATGTTTGGGTTTGGTTTGAGTGGTGGGATGAGTTGGAACAAGAGGGGAGTATGGGCCAGGTATGATAAGGAGAAGTTAGGGCCACATAGGCCAGGTTAGGGTTTTCTTGAGGGGGAAACCCTAGTGAGTGATGGTGGAGAGATGGGTAAGTGAGCCTAGACCCACATGTATGGGGGATTGGATTCATGGTGAGTAAGGGAAGGTAGCATCAGAGGCCTTGAAGTTTTGGGGAGTGTAGAGGTCCTATGTAACACCCCCAAAATTCACTACCGAAATTTTTTGTTTTATTTAAAAGGATTAACATAAGCAAAATAACAAACTGTGAATTTCGGGGATATTACCGCCACACTTAGTACCAGACTAATTCACCCATACCATTTCAGTACCAAGTGCTAAGGCTGAAAGAGTAAAACACAATTTACATACCATACTTAAATCAAATTAGCATAATAAACCATTTATAAGAATAAAATCCACTAGTGGTGGTTACAAGAATATATATTACATTTAAATCAGGGGTTAAGGGAGAAAGAATGAAACACTAAAAGTTCGGATAATTTCCTTACGCTCTTCCTGTTACCCACTTGAATAACACCTAAAAAAGGCCTTGCAAGTGACACTGCCCATTGAATAGGCAGGGGCCCACAAATGGAACCTTTCGGTACTATGGTACCGAGTAACCCTTTCAAAACATATTTAAAAGTAGGCCCGAAACATAACACTATATACAACACTATATACATATATAATGAAAGGTGCATACATAATATTCCCATTCATACATTTACATACTTAACAAGTTAATCATATATTAATAGGTCATAATGTATAATCAATACTTTTGGGCATTAAGCCATTAGTCCATTATTATTCAATCATCTCTCGGATTTTATATATCCATGTGAGTGTGGGAACCCCACTATTATAGCTGGTGGACCAAAAATCATGCAGGACAAAATGCTTCTGACCACTATTATTTGTTGGTGGACCAATTTCTAGGGCATAACGCTCTTGGCCACTATTATTCACCGGTGGACCGGTCTGGCCCCGACTCACATGGTGTTTCACTATAAATTACTTTGTGTCTTTCCCATGTCTTATCATTATTACGTTTGGTTTGTTGAGCATGGAATCCCCCACTATTATAGCTGGTGGACCAGAAATCATGCAGGACAAAACACTCCTAGTCACTATTATTCGCAGGTGGACCGGTCTGGGTCTGACTCAACAATCTTCCTCTTTAAGTGATTAGTGTCTTATTTGTATCTTATTCGAAAGTATTTCACCCTTGACATGCATGTCACTGACCTTTACTTCTATCCTCCCAAGAGGACCCGTCCCATATCTTGAGACATTTGCACATCTTATCACACCCCGACATCCATTCCTCCTTATATTTACTCATAACGAAGACCCAACTCCTAAGGGTGTGGGTTGAGGCACATCACCTTATGACATTTAAATTCTCTCACTACCACTCTCTAGGTTTTCCTTAAAAACCCTAATCGAGCCTATGTGGCCCGACCTTTATTTTATTGTTCAACACCTCATCTCATTTAGATTCAACCCAAACCCTATCACTCTACTCACCAATTATACATGTAACCGTAATACCCTAGTTGGCTGCTCAAACCCTAACACCTTTCTTGTGTAAGGATCATCCCATGCAAACCCTAGAATTTTCCCATGCAAGGGACACATCACTAGTTCATTTTGATCATAACCTCTTTTTATTTCCCCCTTATGGATCATGAGATAATAAGGTCAATCTCATATCCCTTTAGCCAACTCACTTCCCATTTATTCTTTTTTATCCTTTCACCCCATATCATATTGTTAAACATCCTAGCATGCATGTCTTATAGGGTCACATCATATAACATCGTACGCACAACATATATAATCATCAACCATATGCCATAAGGAAGTCACATAAGCATACCTCCACTACAAGTTGCGCTACAAATGATTAATCATTAAGCATAAAGTACATAATATAGCATAACACATGGCACAAAAGGCACATAACCCACATATAGTTGTTCTTAACCACATCCTTACTCGGTTTAGGTTACCAAGCTATCTCCCACACTTATTAGGTCACCAATCACCTTTCATAATTGCTATACTCATTATATTTCCCATTTGGTTTGTTAGATTACCGAATTGCCCTTCTCCTTTGTTATAATTACTAAATTGTCCTTTAGTTGGATAAATTACCAAATTGCCCTTCTTAATTATCATAATTATTAATCTACCCTTTAGTTGGTTAAATTACCAAATCGGCCTTCTCCATTATCATAATTACCAATTTGCCATTTAGTTGATTAAGTTACCAATTTGCCCTTCTCCATTATCATAATTACCAATTCGCCCTTTAGTGGGTTAAGTTACCGAATTACCCCTCTCCATTATCATAATTACCAAATTACCCCTTTAGTTGGATAAATTACCAAATTGCCCTTCTTCTTTATCATAATTACCAAATTGCCATTTAGTTGATTAAGTTACCAATTTGCCCTTCTCCATTATCATAATTACCATTTTGCCCCTTTAGTTAGATAAATTACCAAATTACCCTTCTTCTTTATCATAATTACCAATCTGCCCTTTAGTTTGTTAAGTTACCAATTTGTCCTTCTTCATTATCATAATTACCAAATTGCCCCTTTAGTTGGATAAATTACCAAATTTTCCTTTTTCATTATC